>PVIJ01000053.1:118049-450921 GCA_004024925.1 Scalopus aquaticus
CCCCCCCCCCCCCCCCCCCCCCCCCCCCCCCCCCGCCCAGGACAAGCCACCTCAAGCTTCTTACCCAGCACTGTGATTGTGGTGTAACTTTCCTGGGGTGGGTCAGTGTAGAGCTGGCAAAAGTATCTTCCCTCATCAGAAATTGAGACATTTGTCAATGACACTTTGAGTTCGCTGCTAGAAAAATTCAGCAACTGAAACCTGCTGTCCTTCAAAGCTGTGAAACAAAACACAGAGTTAGTGGCTACGAGAAAGATCACAATGGTCTATTTTTCCTTACCTAGGGGAGGAAAGGCAGGGACGAGAGGCGGCTGCTTCAGAGAGGAAAGATTGATCAAGTCTTTCTTCACCTGTTGGGAACTTCTTTGTACCCTTCAATTACTATTTTAGGCTTCTGCAATAAGTGCATGGAGACAAATCACCCTGTTATACACAGGGGTGCGTAAACACACACGCACACACACCCTGCCACAAGTCCAAGTGCTATCAGCCCTTACATATAAATTGTTTCAGATTTTCTGTCGGAGACAGATAAAATGGAAACAGGTCCCAAGTCCCCTTCAGGCACGGGAAGTTCAGGGAATAGGACCGATACAGGTTTTTAAATTGTCCCCCAAATCCAAAGGTTTAAAAAAACAGTGGTTTCAAATTATAAGAGAAAATCAGAAAGTCATTATTAGTAATTTAGAAGCAAAAGGAAAATTGTTAAAAATAACTTTGTAGCAAATTCATCCAATTTAACCTTGTACTTGAAAAGAGCAGAGGTGGAGCAGTCAGATGTTGCTGACCAAGGACCTACCAGGCCTTGCGGTCTCCAGCTACCTTCAGCTTCACAGCACGGAGCCGATCAGGCATAAAGCCGGAAATCAGGGTCACCACAAAGGTAATACATGGGGGCTTTTTGTTGATTTCAAATATTCACTTTGGAAGTTCTTACATTTATTTTGACACAGGTCAGATTAGTAAATAATGACAAAAATACACTCATATAATGAGAAGCTGGCTCCTTTTCTTTTACCCTCTTCATCCTTTGCAACGTGCCTCTTTCCACAGGTCACGAGTATTCTGAGGTTCCTGGGGAGGTGCGGACAAGCAGATGGGAAGGGGCACGCCTGGCACTAATTTGAACCATTTCTCTGGTAAACAATTAGGTGCTGATCATTGCCTTTTGTGACAACCAGAAAGATCTCAGCACATGGACGCACCTCCACACACCAGAGGCTATGGTGACCAGAGGTCTGGTGGTCTTTAGAGGCACAGATTGCCTTGGAAACTTCAATCTTCAAGCCAAACAGATTACCTTTCAGAATGCTTTATTTTCCTTGCCTTCCCCCATTTGAGCTGTTTGTGTCAGCTAAGTATTTGGGACTCAATTGCAATTCACCTTGAATTACTACAATCAATTCCTATTGCAAAGTAAGACTGCCTTACTTTTAAAAGAGACCATTCAAGGTTTCTATTAAGTGGAAAGATTATGATTGCATGTCTCTTCTTCCTTCTGAAGAATTGACTAAACTTTAAGCATCTAACATTAAATTTAAAAAAGGAGACCTTGGCAATCTCTTTATCAAGACAACATGGAGGGGAAAAAAAAAGTTGCCATCGACAACTATAGAGAAGGAAACTTACGCCTGAAGTCCCTGAAATAAATGGTCTGCCTGTTGGGATTCAGCAGCTGAATCACGGAGTCGTCGCTCTTATTGACTTGGCAGCTGATGGTTGCAACTTCTCCCTCTATCACTGTCACGTCTTTTGTAAACAAATTCTGTCCATCACCTTTAAAAAAGGGAGAAAAACAGGTGAGAAAAGAACTTGCACCACAGAAAATTTGGTTAACGGGATCAATTAAAATGAGAAACCAGAAGCTTATCAGTGACCACAGGTGGTAGGGCTCAAGTGCCTTCTCCCATCGTCTGCAAGAGGACGCTATTAATTCCAGTGAGATCTAGGGGCAGAATACAACTAAGCCTGGAATGGACATGCTCTTCCAGGCTGTGAGGCCAACGTTCCAGCCTCTGATATTTTGTTCTAGTTGAGTAGGTGTGTTGGGAGGTAGGGAAAGGCCAGAATGCTGACTTTTGTGAGGAGCTGCATGGAACGGGGGGGGGGGGGGGGCACAGATACTCAACCTCAGTCCACACGCCCTTGAGTTAAGCTATTTGGTCACTGCACAGAGAACTCAAGGGGCCACTTAACAGAAGTAGGCAGGAGGGCTCAACAAACAACCCTGTCTGAGTGGATGCTGACATTCCCGACACATAGGCAGCTCAGGTACTCACCGTGGAAGTGAGTACCCACCTGGCTATGACCCTTGGGGAGATCACAGCAAAATCCTAGGAAGGCTTACAGTTCTGTTTGCTGCCCTGCTTCCTAAACTCACACCTACGGGACTCACCCCAAGCGTCAGGCAGTCCTGAGCCACGACCTTTCTGCTCACCACCCACTTGGAGCCATTTGGAACATGCCATTTGCAGTCCACTGAGAAGGCTTTTCTCCAGATCTGCTCCAGCATGTTGCTTCTAAGCTTAGGGACAGCAGCCAGGGCCCCTCATAAATGTCTTGAATGATTCACAGCAAAGGTGGGTGTGTGGGGGGGAAGAATCCAATTCAAAAACAAAGGAGGAAGCAATTGTGGAAGGGTCATTTCTGCAGCTGGCATGTCACAGGAGTTAGAAGTATATAGGACATTGTCCTTGAAGAAGCTGCGAGGTAGCTAAGAACCGTCCCCACTCACAGAACAACACGTGCAGGAGAGGCAATGGTGTAACAGTCAATCAAGGAAGGGAAGACCAAGATTGCTTTTTAGCTGTATGATCTCAGGTAAATGCTTTCAAGTCCCCAAGATAGTCTCCCATCTGCAAAATGGGGAGAGTCATCATCTACAGAGCTGCTGGGAGGACTAAGAAAGATAATAAATGCAAAGCATTTAGCACTACGTCTAATGTCTCATAAAATTGAATAAATGGTATCATCATCATCATCATCATCATCATCTCTCTAGATGTCAAATCCCAACATCTATGAAGCTATCCTGGTGTGGCTCACAGTCCCTGCTCACCAAGCTCTCCAGATAATTATATGGCAACTCAGGGTAGCAGATTCACTCCTGAAAAAACCTCAGTGATGTTAAGCAACAAAGGTCAAAGATAAATACTATTAAAAAAAAAGCGATAGCATAAATAGAGATGCAATTAGAGTACAAGAGGGATTTCCACCTGCTATCATATTTCTGCTGCAGGATTCTTTTTTTGGCAGGACACAGTGGGGAAGCGCGAGAAGGGGTGTGGAAAATGGTTTTAAGCCAAATCCACCTAGAAATAGACCAGCCTCTGGTAGAGGATTAGAAAAAATGAAACTAGAGGGATAAGGAAAGAATTATTAGAACCACAGATAAACAAAAATTCTTGGTGCTTGAGGAGCAGACCAAAGTGAAACCCCGCCCAAGATCCCGGCTCCAGGGAATTACCCTGGGTGTGAGAATGCATGGAGTGAAGGGGGAGTCTTCCCTACACTGATCCAGCAGGGAAAGCTCAGTGGCCTGAACTGTAAGATAGAACAACAAGAGAAAAAGTGATCAGGAAAAAAAGGAAAGGAAATTTTCCCCTTTGAGGATTACCGTGACACATAATCAGAACCTGGCTGGGGGAGAAGTTTCGTCCCAGATTTGAAGCTAAGAACAAGGAAAGGGGAATTTCTGCTCATCAAGCAAGGTGGTTTCACAGGCCCTGGTTAAAGAATGTCCAGGAAGGACAATACTCTTATTTCCGTAGGGTAACCCAGTCTCCTAAGAAAATTCAGGAAAAATCAAACTGCACAATTCAAGTGCTATAACTGTCTGAAGTTACGGGACTTACCTTGGAGACTAGACTAGAATATCAAAGGGGTCTACTGGGTTGGGGAGCGATTGCTTTGAGCTCAAGGAAGTTTGTTAGCAACACAAATAAGAAGCTCCAATTTATAAAAGGAACAAACAGGAAAGTGACGTGGTGACAGGTGTGCTTCCCTGGCACACACGAGGTCTCAGAGACCCCGACTACTCCCTGTGGTGATGGGGCCTGGACACCAGCTACATCTGGCTCACGCGTGACAGACCAGCTCCTGCAGACCTGACGATCCCCTTTAATTTTACTATTTCCTCAGAATACAACTATGTTCTGGACAGCACACTATGATCACTTAAAGCTGTAAAACATTTGTACAGGAGCTGGGAACAGAGGACCTGCCTGACACAGCTTGTGTGTTCAAAAGTGAAGGTAATAAAAAACAGAATCGGAGGGTTACTGTGTTTCTTAAAAAGTCTAAGCATCCTTTATTGCTTACAGTTAAGTACTATTAAGACCAGATCACACTGATGTAGCACGATTGCCTAAATCATCCATGCAGGGAGAACTGTGGCCGCCTGCACATTTTGGCCCCTGCCATGTGCCGGCACATGATGTGGGTGCATACCCAGGGTGGCATCACCAGCATGACCGTATTGGTGTTTTTGCAACTGCTAAGGCCAACCTAAAATCCTGAGGCTCAGAAAATGCTAATTCCTATGTTAACATGGGTACAATACTAACGCTAAAAAATTGTTAAGTGATAATGAAATATTTTGCTGAAAGATATCAAAGTGGCGGCCCAGGGATGTCACTCTGTAAAAATCACCAATAAATTATATGGGTCAGCTAGAAAGCAGTTATATTAAACAGAGCTCCATACTTCAAGGTGCCAAAAGATGCCTGCAATGGAATAATAATGACCTATTTATTTGAGGCAAAGGGAGTGAATGACAGTGATGAAAATATGATATGTATGTCAGTACTCTTAACTGCCTGAAGCCTTTATGTAAAAATAATTTCTGCTCACATCCTCAAATATTTCCTCCAAACAGAAGAGTGCACTGTGACTTGATAAATTTCCCCTTGAAACAGATATCATGCCAATTAGGTTGTTACAAAACACAATTTGATGTGTAGCAGAAGGGATACAAACAGGCAACTTTGGTGCCTTTCTTAAGTAATCCATTTAAAAACCCTTGCCCATTTCCTAAAACTCAATTAGCAGATACACTGTCAAGGCAGAAATAGCACATGTTCTGAGCAAAAGAAATCAAGGAGGTACAATACTGTAGCCATTCAATAAGGCTGTTAACGGCAAGGTAATTTATTTTAAGGGTGGAACAATGTCTGACGTGTATAGACATTTTTGACTGTTAATTGGTCTATGTGGGTGAGGGTTAGGGGGCAGAACCAAACTGGATTTTAATTTATACCAGCAACTGTATACCTTCTATCTGCCCCGTGTGCCCCACAATTGCTGAATATAAAACCCTGGAGTTAGAGCGGCCCATTTACTCACAAGCAAGTCTTCCATGGCAAACTAGAAGTTGCCAGGCTATTCATGAAAAGGAAGAGAAAGCTAGTATCTTAAACAACAACAACAACAACAACAAAGATACAAATTACTTTGCTGATGACCATCTCTGAGAGGCTGGCTAGGGCTGGAGCGAGGGTGGGGTGCAGTTGGCTCATAAATCCCCTTTTAATTCGATCTTCAATTAGCTTAGCTCATGGATTCTGTCCTAAAACCTCATTTTGTGATGAACTCTATTTAAATGCCATTCCACAAAACACTGGCATTGACTGGAATCTATTCAGTCAACCATAAGACACCTGAAGGGGGCGACAGGGCAAGTCTTGAAGGGAAACCGGAAGTGAGAAATGGCACCTCACAGAGGGCGGGGACCAGGCAGGCTGCGTCCAGTGCCGGCCCTGTGCTGGTCGCTAGTGCGCTTTTTCCTCCCACAGTCCTGGTGTTTTCAATATCCTACTTTAGAGATTAAGAACCTGAGAACACAGGGCAATGGAAAGAAGTGGCTGAGCCGGTGTTTGAACCTAGTTCTGTCAGCTTCTCCAGCCCCATACAGCTTGTACTCTTGAAGCAGCCAACACTAGGATTTGTTGCCAAGGTTCTACTGGCTCTGCCTACGAAAATTTACTTGTTTTTAAAGAGGGTTATTTCCCTATGAGCAACTTCTGGTTTTTTTTTTTTTATTTCCATAATTTATCCAGAACACAATTACACACTTCAAGACGAGAGAGGAAGTGTCCTGAATGTAAAACACCTTGTTTACTACCGCTTCCCTCTCAGGCACTCAGCACACTTTGCCCCCCGAGAATGCCTTTATTACCGGCGCAGGCTGGGCTTTTGCCAGCACCGAGCGCTCAGCCCTGTTGCCTGGCTGTTAATAAATAAAGCACTTCATTTACACTGGGGTAGTCTCTCCAGTCAAGTCTATAATAAAAGGGCAAGTCATAGTTAGAACAGAATCCGGTTTATGCTATGGCAACTATGTAAACTCTTACTGACACCCAAGCGCCTTCGTGACTCTTCACTGGGAAGACAGTTTGCGCAGAGAAGAAAGCAAATAAAGTTCCCTGACCTGCTCCTTTAGTAGCAAAATCATATCAGGGAAACCTTTTCTCCCCTCCCTCTGCGGTGTGGAAGACTGGATCTAACAAGAATTCAGCACAGCTGGGTTGTCTAAATAGGCAAAAGTCAAACCCAAACACGGCTTGCCCAAAAAACCCTGCTGTTGATCGATGTGATCAATAGTTTTTAAAAGGCACTATAGTTCTTGAAATCTTACACAAAATAAAGACTCAAGCATGGTGAATTCTCTCCTTCGAGGAGCAGAACCTAAGTTTAGACTTTCCAAGGAATCAAAGACCTTGAATGTTTTTAAAAACCTGATATTCTGTTTGTCTGTGTCTTAAAGTTTCCAACGCGCTCTCCGCCTTTCCCATTTCTCCTGGCTACCATTTTTGCAACTCTGTTGATATGTGAACATACTGTAAAAAGCCCTGGGAAATGACCCTCCCTGCTCTGCAGAGCAGAGAGCAAGGCCACCCGCATTACTCGCTGTCTGAGATGGCCACACAATATCTGGGGCATACAGGTAAAGCCCATCTTCCACCCCTACTCCTGACTAAGGAGCAGATACAGAAGATTTATTTTATATTTTTTAGATTTATTTATTTATGCATACAAGCTGGGGTGCAGGCCAGAGGTGTGGGGTGGTGAGAGGATTTACCAGAAACAGAACAAAACAGGCAGAACGACTGAAATACACTGCTGAGGGGAGCAGCGGGCGAGGCAGGAGAGGTCTGCTGCACCATGTGGGAATCTCCCTGGCCGGGCATCGAACTCTCACTGCCAAAGCTGTCGACAGCTCCACAGTTCTGCACTTAACCGTTGTGCCACCAGGGAGGCCCCAGATACAGAAGATTTAACAATGGAGAACCAGCCCTTGCAGCAGTGCAGGTTCTCTTCAGAGAGCGAGAGATGAAATCCCATGCTGCCTTCTTCTGGGTCAGGACAACTTAGAACTAGTAGCTCGCCTGACAATTATATTGTCAGGTACATATGTCAATTACACTAATAAACCCATTCTTCATGTCAATGACTCGCTCTATAAACCAAATTCAGACCCATATCAGTTGGAACAGCTCTCAGTAAAATCTGTGGAACTGCTTCCCGGGTTTGAGTCCTTGCTTTGATGATTTAATGCACCCTTTGTCTAACTACCATTGAGACTTTATGTGCCTTTAAGTTCTGCACCCAACTTGAAAGAACACCCTCTACCCTTATCCAAATAAAATCAACAGCAATAGCGGCACCACAATCCCTGATAATATTTCTGAGAGCTAGCACTAGAAATAAGTAGATTTCCGGGAAAAGAAAAAAAGAGAGATTCCATTGAAACCCAGAGGGAAAAATATCCTTCTAACCACATACGTCCCCTAAGTCAATGTAAACACAGTGTTCACGACAAATCATTAACAAAGCCATTACGATTTGATTCCTATCTAAGCAATTACTGTCAGCATATTTTGTACATTTCCTTTAAAAGACTCAATCCTATCTTTCAATTCATTAAATTGTTCCTTGAATTTACAGAGTTTTATATCAAATCAGAAACCTATTTGAATTAATAAGAATTACAGTAAAAGTAATTTGAAAATAAATTATTTGAAGTTCAAGTCATGAAAGCTTTTGATGGAAGAATTTAGTCTTATTTAAACATTACAGTAGCATCTGGACTCTTGCAGGGTACAGACTACAGACAGTGGGGCCAATGTCCAGAAAGAGGGGGCCCACCAAGCGAGGATAAAGGTTACGGGTGAGACCTCTTTCACACAAATACCATCCTTTATTTCAGAGAGAGGCAATCCTTCAACTTTCGTTAGTACTGGAATATGTATTTAAAATCAAAATCATTCAATCTGTCTGCTGTTTACAAAGCTTCTCGTAACCTCGTGATCCTCACTCATGTGTTGCTTCTCCAGACAGTGAAGTGGAATACGTTGATTTTCTGCTCCAAGGACAACGTACTTAATGGTCAAACTAATTACAAATGCAAACCACAGAGCACATAAGTTTAGAGCAACGATAAAACAAACCAACTCCATAAATATGCTGAGTGGATGAGAGAATGTGAGACTGACTGAAACACTTCATTTGTGTCGCCTTCTTTTTTTCTAGAACCCTGATGGAATCAAAGGTCAGTAGAACTGAAAGCAACCTAGAGGAGCACTCACTCATCTTCTAGAGGATGACAGGTCCAGGGAGGAGGAGACACGCCTGAAGTCACATGACAAGCTCCAGGCATAGCCAGGAACAGAGGCGTTCCCAGTGTCCACTAAGGCCTTCTAAATAATGACTGTTATTTAGAAATTGATCTGTTTCTAATTACAAAAGCAATATATGCTCAAGGTTTACTTTTTTACAGCTTTGTTTTATATGCAGTCTTCATAACACTGTATCCTATGACATGGAGATGGTCAGCATCTCCCAAGACTCTCCTGTAATATAATTACTCTTACATCACTTAAGCTCATGGAAGGGAAAAACTACTGCATTTAATCTAATCTCCTCTTATAATCAGTGAAAGGTGAGGCAAATTTTTGAACAGCAAGTTAAAGAGTAATCTTCCTCAGTGCTGGTTTTTTCTTCAATTAAAATTGTTGATTTCCCCTGAATACAAAACAAAAAATATCATCTGATACAACATTAAGCTATTCATGAATATTCTGTATACACATTCTTGTTTAGTTGACTAATGGCAAATTAACGTTCTCTATTTTAGCTTAAACACATACTATAGGTATGTTTGATTAGCATTGAATTCCAAAAGCTGATTACTATGCATGCTTTGATTATGTAATTACATAATAGAGTATAATGGCTCCTTTGGAGTCATTATGATCTATATGGCAAATATGTTTCAGTTTTGCTATAGTTTAAATACATGTTGAGTTGACAGCTCATAACAAGGCTCCACTCTTCAGTCTTATCAGCTAAATGGGCATTTCCCCATTCATCCTGACAGCTCCTTGACACCAATTAAGGCCTATTGTGTCAAGCTGCATACACTTTTGAGAAATCCCCTTTGTTTTCTCGGCATTCAAAAAAGGACATTAATTTTAAAAGCGATATTAAGCAAAAGGCCTGTTTTTTTTTTTTTTTAAGACTGAAATTCCATCCTTCATCCACCCTTTGAAAGGTCTGCAGGGAATCACATCTAGTCCATTAATCACTGTTCAGACAACCACAAGGGGGTTAAAGATGGCGTTTCACCTTTTGCTCCAAAATGCACACAAAGGGGGAACAGCCAAGAATACTGATGTCCACAGCGGTGGCTGGCCACGGGCATGCAGGGGCTCACTGAACACCAACCACACCAACTTACACAAAGGTCCAGTTCTGCCAATCTCATGTCTGTTCCTTATATTTTGAAGCTACTTTGGAAGAGGTAGCTATGAAATCACACCACCAGATTTCACCTTCTTAGGTCTCAAGCCTAGTTTCTGGTGGATCTAAGGTCAACAATAAAACACACTTAGTGAAGATAGTGAAGGTTGTTTCTGTTTTGTTTTGTTTTTATAATTCCACTGTCAACTCACAAACTGCAAAGTAATCAAGCTGTTATAACAGGATGAAAGTCACTGTAAAGAATTCATCACGTTTTCTTGTTCCCATGGAATTGTTTAATCTCTCATGATTTCATTTGCAAGGAGAGCTGTTTCTGCCTTTTTTAAACTACTGTTTCTGCAGGAGAATGATCCCTTAGACCGTGCCAGACCAAGGATGACCCAAGTCTTAACTTTAAAGACTAATAAGCATCAAACAGCTTTTTCCTTTATGTCTATTGGTCTTCAACATTAAGACTGAGGAACTAAGGTCAAGTACAGTCCAACTGGTATTTGTATATAGGCTGAGTCTCTCTTTTGTGAAAGAAAGCGTTGATTAGATGTGTGAAAACTCTTTTCAAGGAAGACGGTGACAAAAGGAAGTAGTTACAGTGACTGTGTCCATGCTATTTCTATTTTAACCATCACATTAGCTGCCTTCCTTTTAAAAGACTCTGAACACAAAAGGAATTTTAATCAGAGCCTACGGCACTAAAAGGGCCAAACAATTATGATGCTTAAGGTCTGAGCGGCCTGATCCCCATAAAATGTAGAGAGGCAACCCCTCTATAGAAAGTTTGTGGGCGATGATACTCATCCACTAACACAAAGGTCTGAATTAGCTGTTCCATTAAAATTCACTTATCAAAGAAGTGAAGGGCAATAAAAGAAAGGGGAATAGAAAAATAAACCATAAAGGATAGTAATAATCACTGAATGTTTTTGCTCTTCACACTGAAAGGTGAACATTCCAGCCTGTTTTTCTCCTCTCATTTCTTTCATAGTTGGGCAGGTTTCATGGTCTTTTCGTTCATCAGAGATAGCATCTTTTTGGAGAGAAGATAGCCTAACCCTGAAGAAAAACTCCCTCCAGTGGACAGGTTTTATGTGAATTAAAAGAGAGAGAAAAATAGAGCTCCGTGAGCAGAAAACTCACTGTTTTATTTGCTTGCATGTTGGCAATGAAATCACCTTGTGGAAGAGCCATTTGAAGCCTGCTAAATCTGCTTAGAGGCTCTTGGGAAAAAGGGGGCTCTTAAAAAACATTAATTAAAAAATACCCACAGTCATCCAACTTGGACTTTGGAGGAGAACAATCTGAAGACAGAGGGTTCTTACAAAACTAATTGTGTTGGCAAAGCAAGTAGCTGCTTCTCAATGGATGTGATTCTGTGATGCTCGTGTATGGCAAAAGGAGAATAAAAGAACAGTTTCTGATTGAGCTACTTCGTTAGAAATTCAAAGCTGGGTGGTGTTCCAGCATTTCAAAATCAATTTGGTTTCTTTTGGACAAAATGTGCTGAAGGC
Source organism: Scalopus aquaticus (assembly GCA_004024925.1). Classification (NCBI taxonomy): domain Eukaryota; kingdom Metazoa; phylum Chordata; class Mammalia; order Eulipotyphla; family Talpidae; genus Scalopus; species Scalopus aquaticus. Next base: position 129,314 of record PVIJ01000053.1, read on the forward strand.
CAACTGTTGATCTTATGCATTAAACCACTTTGCTAATGAACTGATAACAGTATATTCTCTGGGCTGTATGAAATGACGGCTTTGCAGAGTAAAATCGGGCTCTACAAAATTCTGCCCCCACAAGCAAGGACTACTGGGAAGAAAAGAAGACAAGGCTGGTGGCTGAGGAACCCAAGCTCTCACACCATCCAGGTCAAGGATCCCAAAGTTAGCAGACACCTGGGATAAGGGGAATCGGCCTTTTAAATTCAAGAGAACCTATTACATTTCCCAAACCACAGGCTATTCACAACTAAACATGAAGGTTTAAAACTCTTACATGGTTAAAACTCAGAATGCATATTAAAATACCTGAAAACCACAGAGGAAGATACCAATATTAGGATCTGTTATTCCTATAAAGATCTCAGGGAACTTGGGCTTCTCTCTTAAGCCAGAACAGACCTCAGTAGCCAAAGCATTTCTTATATACACTGCAGTGGCTTGGTGAGCTCTTGCTTGGTAAAAAAAATATAATGTTGCTCTTTCCAAAACACAGGAGAAGAAACATCTAGAATTTTGAAGCCAAGGAGATGGCTGTGGTCACTGCCACTTACCGGCCCCTAAGTTGGAACCCTATCAGAGGTAGAGATTATTGACTTTAATTACCAACTGCTCCTCTACAAAATTCTTTATATTGAGTTTCCTTAGAAGCCCCTCACCTGAAGTCTCAATGGAGTCTATTGGTCTTGAGCATTTCCCTTATTTTTTACACCCAGCTTTTAAGCACCCAATTTAATATCATTTTCCCTTTGACAGGAGGTACTGTGATAAAACTCAGGTCACTCTTTGTTTCATTTCACTACAGGTTGATCTTCTTTTCTTTACATTTGCCTTCAGGGGTGTTAAGAAACTAATAATTAGTATATTTAAAAATCACAAAGCAACATAGCAGGTAATAATAATGACTTCACAAAGGGAAGAAAAGGGAAGGGTCTGCTGTTCGCCTTATCTGGATGTAAGAGAAACATTTCGTTTCAAAGTGATGATAATCATTAATTTTTTAATATAGAAAAAACCAGTATTTTTTGAGGGGGCATTATTTTAATCACCTGTATAATAACAATAACTTATATATTTCTAATACTTATGAACCAGGTGCTAGCTTTGGGTCTTTTCCTTCTACATTATTTTATTTAATCCTCAGAACAAGCTTATGTCACTCAAATATCTTATAATTCCAATGACACAGACTTAGGGAACACATGCAGAAGTAAAATAAGTAGTTGGAACCAAAATCAGAACCTAAGTCTATTTTACTGTAGATCTATTAACAATTACACTACATTCATGAGGCTTTATGATGCTAAAAAAATGGAGAACTAATGGAAGAATCTACTGTGTCTCATTTATATGATTTGGGACTAAAACTAAAGTAATATGCTCAGCATTGAAAGGACTCTAAAGCATATCAGCAATCAGCAAGTCCCAATGTGTGATGCTCATAAGATCTGCTCTATAACTGGATCCTAAACATTGGGCCTTTAGTATTTAGAAAGATGTCTGTTCTGCCAGATGATCCAGTCTGGAAAGGCAGCTCAAGTCCAACTTCAGGCATTTACAGTATCTGCTCCAAGGGCATTCATTAGTATTGACAATCTATGTGACTGAAATTTGGCTGTAATAGCAGTCTCTCTCTACATCTCCTCATTCATTTTTCCTGCCAACAAGAGCCATTGAAAACCTTCCAAATTTAAAGCTTAGAGCCGACAGGACAAGCAAGTAAGGATATCAGTTGGAACACATCAGATATGGACTCAGAGTAAATGTCAGCTTCAAAATGACATTACTACAGAAACAGAAAATGGGGACATGGGAGGGGTAGACATTTCAGATTCTAGAGCGTATTCCAAGTGTGTGTAATGTGGTTTATTCAAGAAACAGCTGTAAATCCATGATAATCATCATGCCGAATAATACTGCAACATTCAACTTACATTCCTACTAGGAAACCAAGCAGCTTTGGACTATTACATGAAACGACAATTTCTTAGCTGGAAAATTGGGTTCCATGATGAAGGCCCTTATTGGTGAGTTATTTACTGCCTCTCCCCGCTCTCCCCTAAGTCATAAATCAAGTGGTTATTTTTTTTTTTAACTACTGAGCTCTTGAGTTGCTAGTCCCAGCTGAGTCTGGGAAGAAACGTACCAGAGTTAGAAATCTCTTTTTATGCCAGTCTGATGAAGGGATTGCATGTGAAGAGAAGTCAATGGCCAGTGGACAACCCACATTCGACTTTCATGCCTGTCCAGCCCCCAATGCAAAGCCCATGTCAGCCGCACGTGGCGGTGGCTATTCAAACTGGTGTATCACAGAAGAAATGCGATTAATGTCATCAGAGTGTGGTTACTGATCACGGAAATTAGAGATACGTGGTCAGGACATGATTTACTTTTATTTTTCATTTGTAAGAGGTATCTAAGGAGAAATGAGAAGACCACCTGATTTGAAAAAGAGGAATTGGTACTACTGTTCTGAGATAAATGGTGGTAAAACTTGGAAGAACGCTGAAATTCTGAATCTGGTTTTATATTTTAAATGGGCCGATGGGTAGCTATCCTACTGGGCTATTATAAGAATTAGCTGAAGAAATGCAGGTGTCAGTGCTTTTAAAGGTCCAAAAATGTTAAGTAAAGGACATAATCTCCTCTTCCAATTTCTTCATTAACATCATCACTATCTACAGGCGGATAGATAGCATTAGGTATCACCTCTGTAGATATTACTAGGACTTTCTGTGATCATCCATAATCCACCAGAATTTTTTTTCAATTTCAGAACTTTAGCAATTATTTTTTTCATTCTAAAGGCTAACTAAAAAGCACAGAGTAAATCAGAATATCGTCATCATTTATGTTAGACTGCAGACTATTACTAGCTAAGGTATGAGAAGTATAAGGAAAACAGCAGATGTAGGCAGAGGACAGAACATGTGGGACCAGGTCCAATCAACAGCATTAAAAACAGGACTGACTTTCAAGTTTCCCTCCTTTAAATATAGGGCTGGAATCATCTCAGAGGGTCATCTCCATGTTCTGAGAATGTGGAGGGTTAGCAGTGTTAACTAGTAAATCACCATCCTCCCTGGAAAACCTCAACACTCGACTCCCCAGGATACTTAGCAAGCTTAGAAAACTCCCCAAAAGTGAGCTTTCCATATAACTGAAGCTCTCTCTAAATGCCAACCTCACAACTAAATGGAATGGAACAAAATGGAACAAAGACAATTTCTACAAAGCTTGCTGGCTCCCCCCCTTTCTTTGTTCGAAGCCCCCAAAAGGGGAGGACCCCACAAGTTAATAAGGTATGTGGCAATGTTTCATGCTTGGCCCTTCTCTAAACCAGCTTGTCCCGTTGGGCTTGGAGGTGTCCTTCGCTGTTTCCTCCATTGCTGGCTGTCACTTCTTGCAGCTAACTTCTCCCTTTCTTATTTAGAGCAAGAGCTTGGAGAAAGCTATGTGTTGAGGCAGGTCCTGCTTACCGATGAGTCTCTGGGTGTGCCCAGGAAGTTTGAGGTGTCCAGAAACCTGCCCTTCACTAAGGGGTGTGCTGCTGCAGCACGAGAGGGCAGAGTTCTCCCTCTTCCTATAACAGAGGAGAGAAAAGTGTATGGACAAAACTTAACATTTGGTTTAATTTGACAATTGCACTTTGACATTAATAGATACTTAGGTAAAAAATATTTTTGAGGGACCTCCTTGGTGGCACAAGGGATTATGTCTCAGCACTACAAAGCTATCAGCAGCCCCTGCAGCATGAGTTCGATCCCCGGCCAGGGAGCTTCCCACATGGCACAGCAGACCTCTCCTGTCTCTCAGTAGATCCACCTGTTCTGCTCCCCGCTCTGTCTCTGGTGAAACCTCTCACCACCTCCATACCTCTTGTGTGCATAAATAAATTTAAAAATCTTTAAGAGAAATACTTTTGAAAGAATCAATAAATAATGGGTGACTGATAACCATTATTTTATGTCAATAAATAATTTTAATTTAATTTATGATGATATATGAGCAAAACTCATCTCTTACTAGTCTATTAGTTAAAACAGGAAAAGTGACACTGGAGGACTTTCCACCACCCTGTGAAATCCAGTTCTTAGTTTCATCTGTGAAACTCTGATGCCTCCTCTCAAGGCTTTAGACTTCAGGTTCATGGTGCATGGAACTTAGCCGTGGCACTCATGACACCAAGGGGGTCTGTGATCACTTGTTTATAGGGTCATTCCCTTTGTTTCATTTTGATCTGGGCTCAACTGCTAGCTGTGGGTTATTAACTAGGCTCATTAAGCCTCAGGTTTCTCATGGAAAAAGTGGGTATAAAAGCACCTCTCCCAACAGGTTATTTTGAGAATGAAATGGGACAGTCTGTGTTTATACTGCATGAGATTTGACCTGTAGGTGCTCCCCTAAATACGTATTAACATTACAGCCTCTTTAGGACAGTCATTATCTTCTTCATCTTTGTATCGCCAAAGCATTATACAGTGTCAGCTTGGAGCGCAAGTGTCCCACTGATGCTTGTTGAATGAAGTTACTAAATGAAGACTGTTTAAATGCCTTCACAAACCCTAGGCGCTTTCAATTTCGGAAATAAGTCTATTAATATCAAAACATATGCAGTTGCACGCATCTCTGACATTAAATATAATTTTGAATTGGCATTCTCAAAAGATTGTTATAATTTTGCTTTTGAAATTATATTTTATTCTGGAGCCAATAATCTTCTTTTCCATGGCTCCAACATTTTCACAAGGCTCTTGAAAGGAAATTGGCCCTGGATTGAGACTCCAGTACTCAAGGGAGAAAATAGCCCTCATTTAAAAAGTTCCATATGTGGCGAGGTACATGCAATGAGAACGCAATGAGGTAAGGCAGGAGTCACAAGCATACTGATGTGCCATGGGAGATGGAGCGGGGAGGGACCACTGGTGGTGGTGGAGAAATCTGCAAGGAGGATCAGGGCACATTTACAGCCGTGTGAAGAGTACAGTGTGCCCTGGAGTGACAGGAAGGCATGCTTTCTGGAAAGGTCATTAGGTCCAGATATTGAAGGACATCGTATGCCAGGCTAGGGAATTTGCACTTTATCTTGTAATTAATAGGGAGCCATTAAGTGATGTTAATCTAGGGAGTGATATGATCACACCTGTGTTTTGCAAGATAATGTCTATGTGGAGAGAGAGGCAAGACTGGAGGAAGGAAATAGACTGGAGCCAGGAAGATGGTAAGAGACTTCGCCAACAGAGTACTCCAGCTGATAAAAGCCAGATTAGGGACTAAGGAGGGGAGAAAACAGAGCTCAGGTTTGAAAAGATTAAGAGTCAGGAGTCCAGGCTACTTCGAGGTTAGGCATAAGGGCTTTGGCCTCAGAGGCTCTCAGTAAACCTCAGTAAGGGGATGCTGAATGTTCCTTGGTCATTTCCATAAAAATCTAGGTTGACCTTTAGTGGCCTTTCAAGGAAAGATCATGAAAAAGTTAACTTTTAAAAGAAGGTAGAAGGCAAATTTGCACGCACGTTCTCATCGCTCTGTTGTTCTCTAATGAGGTGTGTTTTCCCAGCACTCACTTGTACCAAAAATATAATTAAGGAACCTGAGTGCACCTCCTCATTGCACTCCTACCCAGAGTCTTGCTATTCATATTTAGCTTGGTGGGCCAGCAGTTCTGAAAACCCCTGGGAGAATATTAAAAACACAGAATCTCAAAATCACAGCAAACCTACCAAGTGAGTCTGTATTTGAACAAGACTCAGATTATCCACATGCACATTAATATTTGAGGACCTCCAGAGTGTGGTCGTTCGAATAGTATCGGGATAGTCTGGTATCGGGAACAGACACGTGAGGCTAAAGACTTCACCAAGTTACACCTCAGAGGCCAGTTGCCAGACGCCTTGTGTTGAGGGAACTGGTCCATCCAGAGTCCTGGGCTAAATTCACGAAACCCAACCCTCAGCATCCAGCGAGAAACGTGGCTTCAGCTACTTCTATTTAGAAACGCGTTTCAACACTCAAGTCTGCATGAAGTTATGTTGATGTAGATCTTTTACAAGGTCACCAGGAACCAGAATCTAGCATCCTTTCCAGGTTTCACAGAACCACCATTACAAAGAAAAATGCTCTCCCAAAGCAGCGAGCTGACTGCCACCAAAGCAGATAGATTATTCTACATTTAGCTGCAAAAACAGCTACCCTGGACTGCTCTCTCACTTATTGGGTTTGTCAGTTCACATGTTGTACCCTGGTTAATTTTTGCTGCTTTTGTTTTACTGTTACAGTCTGTTTTATGCTTGTGTGTCTGGAGCCAGGGAAGACAAAACCACACACAGGGAAATAAAGCAAGAGGTCCAAAACGAAAATGGAAAAGAGGGGCATCCCTGGTGGCCCAGCGGTTATACGCTGGGCTGTGGAGCTGTCGGCAGCAGGGATGCGAGTTCGACGCCCAGCCGGGGAGAATCCCACATGGTGCGGCAGACCTCTCCTGCCTCGCCCGCTGCTCCCCTCAGCAGTGTATTTCTGATCTGCCTGTTCTGCTCCCCACTCTGTCTCTGGTGAAGCCTCTCACCACTCCACGCCTCTGGCCTGTACCACAGCTGTATAAAAAAAAAAAAAAAAAGAAAATGGAAAAGAGCCTGCCGAGGTTTGTTACCAAAGTGATGAAATTCAACTGTATGATCGGAAGGGAGGGAAATAAAAGCTCCACTACCCATTCCAGCAGGCCTCTCCACTGTGTCACTAGGTAAAATCTGCTACAAAAATAGAGGCAACAGCATAAACAGAAGTTTAAGAGAAATAATAAGAGTCTTAAGCTTGAGGCAGAAAGAGCCTCCTAGAATGCTCGAAGCCTCCTAGAAAACACACCTCATGTCCTATTAATGAACTTCCGTGGACCAGCCGGGACCACGGGCCTTAGTTTTGGCCGCCTGAGTGAACGCACCTCGCGATTGGATGCCGGCTAACAGCATCCTCAGCGGCTGCGCACAGGAGGAAGCAACAATTATCTTGAAAGCAAAGAAGCGAAGGTTTCACCTAAGAGGAAGAACATCAGCTGGGGAGGTTCTTTCCTACCACTCTTAAACGGCATACACCAAGAATTTCAACCCATATATGAGTTTTCTAATAAACGCTTATATATTGTATTTTTAGTGGGGGTAGGGTGGAGAGGGGGTGCAGTGGCAAAACGGTCATGGACCCGCTCTAATTGCCATGCGTCCTGCCCCTTCACATATGGCAATTGCTATTGGCTGGCACTTCATCCCTGGAACAAATCTGCTCTGGTATGGAAAGCCCTCAGCCTTTTCACTGCTGGCGGGCCCAGATGCCCACACTGCAGTGGGAGAGCGCGGGACGGTTCTTGGCGAGGTTACTTGAGTGCAGTTTCAGAGAGAATAATGTTCTGGATTTTGGTCTCTTAAAAAAGTTGTTAGGTTTATGGGCAGTCATGCTTGTCACATTTAGAGTGTGAATTACGTACTTCATGGAAACACAGTTAAACCCCCACAGTTGGGCACGGTCATAATTTTCTGCAGAAAAAGACTAACAATTGGGGAACTTTATTACTACTACTTTTCATGTACAAGAAGCCAAAATCAACCCTCTCAACATTATAAGGTAGTTTTTCTCTTTAGAAAAGTTTTTTTTTTTAAATAAAGAAAAAGTAAACCCCCTAATAGGCTACTTGCTGTTCTATTCACTTTTTAGATTTGTCAATTTTTGAGTGACTGCCAGCACCAGGGACTCTTTGTAGCACCTTGTACTTGGGATATAATAAAAACATGAAATGATTAAAAATACTGTGAGTGTAACTGCGGAAGGGACCATATATTCTGGACCTTAAGGAAGGCCGTTTCTTTGCAGAATCAGACAGACTCCATTTATGTTATTAAATCGTAGCACTAGTCACTGTCCAGGCTGAAAGCTTCCTGACATGTAAAGTGCACTAATATCTCCAAAGCACATATCAGGACATTAACCCAGAGAATGTAGGCATCCCCCAACCTGCCAAATCCAGTTCCATGACATTGTTTATGCGTCACAAATGCATATCTGTCAAAAAATGTTTCCTTTTACCACTAATTCACCTATAGATCAACAAAACAAAATAAAAACAAACAAACAAAAAACACCGGAGAGTATAAAGCTTGCTTATAAGCAGAATAAACAGGGTAAATGGTAGGACTAAATAATAATTAAAACATCAACTCAATGTCCCTTTTCTGAAACTGAGCTCTGTGCCTGGCACTGTGTTGGGTACACATCTGTGGTTCTCAACGTTTGGGGGCATGTATCAGAATCACAGGGAGAGGGGCTTGTTGGTTGGATCCCACCCAGGGTTTAATTTGGTAGTTCTGGGGATTGACATTTCTACAAAGTTCTCAGGTAATCCTGAGGCTGCTGATTCACTCTGAGAACTGGCATCTGTAATCTCATTGTGTCCTCCCCCATGTCTATTTCATGGATGTGGACACTGAGGGTCAGAGAGGAGCTGGGCCACTTCCTAGCTCTATAATCTCAGGCCAGATACTTAAGTGCTGGGAGTCTCTGCGAGGGTGACCATTCCCACCAAGACCAAATCTTGTCCTTTCCATCTAAATGTCCCCCTGACTTTATCCGAATGTTAACCCGTGTCCCTTCTCTACAGCCCATTACTAGTCCCATATCAGCTCAGATTTATGATCTGCCAGCACTGTTGTGATTAGATGTCATCCCTGTCTTTCTATTACTCCGATATTGATAGATAAAATTCTGTGGTGATGCATTGCCTGCCCTTTCAAAGGTTACTGCCAGCAGATGCTTGGAATCAATACAGTTCTTATCTGTCACAAACCACAGAAAAGCCTGGTAAACAAGACTCACCGATGGGCTACGAACAGGTCAGGGAGAACCCCGAGAAGCTCCAGATGCTGCCCTCAGCTCCAGAACCTCGCTTTAGGTTGCAAGTGTCTAAGATTTGGGCCTACAACATAATGATGCTCAGAACCAGACCCTGGGTCCAAACCATCTCCAGGACCCTTGTCCTGGATACTGGGAGCTGGGAACAACAGGTTAAAACTCAACTCCGATGATAACATGCTGCCAAGATACATAAAGACATTTAGCAATCCTTGGTTACAAGAGCTAAAAACATCTAAGATGATGTGGTAGGCTCATGTGTATTTTTTGTTTGCTCTATCCATCTTCAAAAACAGCAAGGAGTCAGTCCTTGTTTGGGGGAAAACAAAAGATAAAAAGCATTTGAGGGCCTAGGTCTCCCCGGTGGCGCTGTCGGCAGCGCGCGATGCAAGTTCGATGCCCAGCCGGGGAGAATCCCACATGGTGTGGCAGACCTCTCCTGCCTCGCCCGCTGCTCCCCTCAGCAGTGTATTTCTGATCTGCCTGTTCTGCTCCCCACTCTGTCTCTGGTGAACCCTCTTGCCGCCCCACGCCTCTGGCCTGTACCCCAGTTTGTATATAAATAAATAATCTTTTTTTTTTTTAAAAAAAAAAAAAAGCATTTGAGGGCCTCCCTGGTGGCACAATGGGTTAAGCACAGTGCTGTGTAGCTATCAGCAGCTGTGGCGCGAGTTCGATTCCCAGCAGGGATGATTCCCACATGGCAAGGCAGACCTCTCCTGCCTCGCCCGCTGCTCCCCTCAGCAATGTATTTCGGTCGATCTGCCTGTTCTGCTCCCCACTCTGTCTCTGGTGACCTCTCACTGCTCCACACCTCTGGCCTGCACCCCAGCTTGTAAGCAAAGATAAATAAATTTAGGAAAGAAGCATTTCAAAAAATTTTTGTCTTTTAGATGCTAGGAGCTCAACACGTTAAGAAAACCAAATGATTACTATAAATGCTCGTGAAAGCTGTTTGCTTCAAAAGAACATGCAGGTAAATTTTCTAATTTGATCTCTCCCCCTCCGCCCAGAAGAGTTACTTTACTACAGAAAAAAACAGGGCGTGGGCCTCCCACTTAACTGCTAGAAGTCTGCCCCTCTAAGGCTGAGTAGAGTCCAAGTGAATCTACAAGACTGGTTCCTTAAAAGACTGAGTAAAGATTCTGCCACTCCCAAGTCTTCTGAAGTCCCCTGCCTCATCGCCTGCTGCCCCACTCCTGGCTCCGCACGGCCCCTGCACTTCGCCTCGGCTCCAGCCTGCCATTCGCTCTGTCCCATGTCAGGCTCTGGTGCCTCTGTCAATAAACTTGCTGCTTATCATCTGACCCACTGAGGACTCTTCTTCACCCTGGATGTGAATCTTGGACCTACCTCTCCGGTCTGATCTGAGCACCTTCTCTCATGGTCTAGGAACTGAGAAGACTGGGCTTGGGCAGGCAGGGCTTAGCATTCTAACACACCTTCCCTCCCAGGTTTGTATCCATGCCCAGTAAGGCTACCTTAGTGCCCAAGAGCCTGAGTGGCTTACCCAGGCCTGTTTTCAGAATAAAGATGTCTACCGTCACTGACCATGGTCCAATGGACAAATGAAAATGACCAACGCAGACAGATGTGATGCCTTGCTTGCTGCAATCAATTTAAAGACAAAGATTTCCCAGGGCTTTTAATGAGACTATTGGTGGCTTTCTAGAACATGCAACGTACAATTCACCCACCTACAACACAGGCCAAATACTCCTCAATGTCTGAGACTTACAGGACGGAGAGAGTGACCGTGAGGTGGGTTAAATGTCACGGACATGGTATTTTTTTGTTAAATAAAAATAAACCAGAAAGTACGACCGAGAAAGTCCCACAATTCCAAGAATTACTAACATTTTATATTTATTTATTTATTTATTTTTGATTGTTAGACAAAGTCTGTTAGATAATCAAAGTGAGGATTTGTACCAGGAAGTAGTCCCACAGTTTATTCTGTAGAACTGTTCCAATAAACACAAGTTTGAGTTTAGTTTATATAGACAGGAACAGTGAGTCATTCACATCAGAAATATAATTACTAACATTTCAGTGTATTCTTTTCCCTTTCCAATTATGGTGTGTGTATTTCTTAATTACTGCACATTATATAAGTATACCAGAAAAGTCAATTAGCAGTCTCTTTCTTGTTACATATTTTGATTTTGCTAAGTCTTACTATTCTAAAAAGTGCTGCAATGATATTCCTTTTGTATAAATATTTGTTCTGATTTCAGCATATTGAGAACATCTTTTAGAACACCAAAAATTTCCTGTACGCCAATATATTTTCACTATTCAATTCTTTTAAAACCATAGCAGTTTCTCTATACTTAATGTTACATATTTTTTGTTGCTAAATAAAACTCAACTATTCTAACTTGTAGGATCCTTTTGACCTCACACAAAAATCTGTAGCACTTCTGAAAATCTGGGGCACACACAAAAACTTACAACACTATTGCTACTTTTAAGGAATTTAGAATCTAAGAAGATGAAATCATCCTCAAATTTTAAGTCAAAAGTATGTCAGTCCTATAAAAAACAAAGAATACACTTTAAAAGTGAACAATGAAACAATGGGGGACCAGGGAGCACCACACTTATGCGCCTCCACAAGCACCCCACTTCTTATTTCAGCACTTGTTCAAACCTTCACAACCCCCACCCCTACCCCCAGGTAGTGATACTAAACAAGAAGGAGACCACCAATATTCCCCTGGAACAGGCCCTGTGTGAAGCTCTGTCAAGGAAGAACTCGTGCTTACCTTCCCCACTATACCTTCCGCATGACTAACTGTCCAGAAACAAGCATTTGTTGGATGAACAAACAATGGATGAAGGCATGATAAAAGAGGATTAATTGAGGATTTCCTTTTCTATGCCCTTGATGTCTTTTTATAAAAATATCAAAAAAAATAAAACATTTCTGAGACTTACAGAAAAGTTGCAAAGTCAGTGCACAGAGGTCTCAAACACCCCTCAGCTTCTAATGGTAACATCCTACATAATCTTGGCACACGTCTCAAAACCAAGATGTTAGCATTGTACACCACTCCTGTCTCAGCCCTTAGTTTGAAGAGTGCCAGTCAGCTATTTCGCAGAGTGTCCCTCAACTTAAGTTTGATGATTTCTCATGACTGGACAGAGAATATGCGCTTGGAGGGAAAAAATCACCCAGGTGAAGTGCTCTTGTCCTTGCATTACGTCAGGCTACTGTAGTCAGCGTCTCCCACTGGTGAGGGGGCACCTTGGTCACTGGACAAGGTGATGTAAGTCAGGCCACTGTCCACTGGAAGTGAGTAGCTTCTCCTTGCATTCTTCAGGATGGGCACCACTCAGGTCCAGCCTACAACCTCGGGGTGAGAGAGAGTAAGAGCCCCTCCCTCAGGGGCAGTAGCCGAGGATCTGAGGGTCTATGTTAAAAGCACCAGCAGTTAACACATATTTTAGGAGATACTTTGGGGCTCCCTGCAACTATCTTGCTTTCTCCTTAACGCTTGCTCATGAATTTTAGCATTCACCGTTGGATCTGCCATTGGCAATTACTAAGATGGTGGTGAAGTGGTCAGTTTTTATTTCTTTCACTCCTTTAATTGAAATTCCATGGTACAGCCATACTCACTCTTTTCTCCTCATTATTTACTCAGTCATTTATGTATATTAGTGTGGACTACTTGTGAATGTTTATTCTTTGGTTTATAATCCAATACTATAGCTATAGTATTATTTAAATGGATCCACCTCTGGCCACTGGGAACTCATTCTGCTATATCCAATTAAAATCAGGGAGAACATACAGACAATTTAACAGGAACCAATAAAAACAGGCAAACAATGAAAACGACAGAATGGAAAATGAGTCAAGGTAATGTTTTAGAGACAGATTTTAGAACAGTACATTGTTTTAAAATAAGAACAATAGCAAAAAAACCAAAACAACAACAACAACAAAAAACCCCAGGACTCTGCCATAGCGCAATGTCTCTCTCTACATATCTTTTCTGATTCCAGTGTGACAGTTTACATTCTCATAAGGCAGCTGGGTGGTAAGGGCCCTGTAGTGAGTGGAGGAAGATGGGAGAGAGAGTCAAATTCTAACAGACTCAGATGCTCCCTGCAGACTGCTGCCTCCACCCCATATGTTTAACTACTACTCAATTAGGATCAACATTCATTTTTTATTAATGCTCTTCTGAGACAATGGCTTTTTTATCTGCATTTTATCTTCCAGCTACATTAAGACCAAGGACACTCACACAGAAGATCTAAAGGAGGAGACCCTGATGAATTGGGAGTTTAAAATACAAATGGAATTTCCTTTGTCAGTCTTGACTTGTTTTATTAACATCTGAAGGTTGATTTATAGCAGATTAGCAGGCAGGAGAGGACTGTTTGTCCAATCACTTTACTTAACACACACAATTAGAAAAAACAAACATTCAAAAATAGCTCCTTTTTATAGGCTAATAGATGGCACATTCAGCTCTAAAACAGGCACTTCCATCTCTGTCACCTACCATATTGACCAAGGACAGATGTACCCTGTCTAGAGTCCAAGGAAAAACATTCTCTGCAAGATGCAGGTGTAAGAGACCTAGTTTGTCCATGAACACTAATATCCTGTCTAAGGATATTTGTAGCAATGATGGTGGGGTCAGATGGTCCCGGCTCAAATCCTGTTTCTACTTGTATCAGCTTTGTGACCTTGAGAAAGAAAGCTAAGCCTTCCATTTCATCATCTACAAAAATGGAATATTAAGAATTACTGCAGAAGAGTGACGCCATGAGATTGTTAGCTTGGATGCCTGCAGGAGCGTTGGGCCTCTTATTCCGCTGCTCCGGAGTCAGTTATAGCAGTTGCTCCTGCCCAGTAACTGCTGTTTTTGTATGGATCATTCAGGTGCTAGGAGCTGATGGGTCGGTCCAATCAGCTCCAGGATTGAAGATGGCCCAATCAGACTTATGGATGGTACTCTGGGAGAGGATATAAGCCAGAACTGGAGGGACCGAAAAAAAGATGGAAGGAAAAGAAAAAGATTGAACCGAAGAGGGGGTAAAAGATTGAACCGAACAGGAGAAGACACGGCACGACCAGCCCCCAGGAGAAGAAAGACGATGGTTCCAGACTCCGGAGAGAGAAGAGAGAAGTCAGTTCCTGGCCTCTGAGAAGAGAAGAAAGAAGAAAAGAAGCACCAGCAGCCGCCCTCCGAAGAGGAAGAGAAGAAAGAAGAAAAGAGGCACCAGCAGCCACCCTCCAAAGAGGAAGAGAAGCCGAAGGACTCTGGAGAGACTGGGCCTCCGTTCCGGTCTCTGACGTAGCCTGAAAGGAGCCCCAGAGGCCTGCGCCTGGTGTCTCAGAGGACTGTCTGTTGGCCTAACCCAGCACCTCCCAAGGAGCTGCCGTCCCCGCTGCGTTCCGGGTGAGGTGGCCGCCACCTGAGGCTGCAGTGAGCTCTGTTTCCCCCGTTTGTACAATAAACCCCATGTTTGCTGTTGTTGTTCCTGTAGCCTGAAATCTCCTGCAATTGTGTGCGCGGGTGAGAACCCACAGGCAGTGACCTGTCCTCTCATCAGGCACTGTCCTTTGTTGTATTTGGCCTTTTGGCCTTTTGGGGCATTTTGGTGGCTCTTGCCGCAGAGCCTGGGCATTTGAGGCCCCTTCTGCCCGATTTCAGTTGGCGACCTCGAAGGGACTAGACACCCCTTCGGCCCAATTTCAAGATCACGCATGAGGCTTGGACCCGCCGCTACAAGGCTTCAGTGAACAGTATAAGATGGTGACAGTTTCTCTTCCTAATCTCAGTGCCTACTCCTAAAAAACGAAGCTAAGCTAGAAGTGGGGTGACTTCAGTTACCAAACAAGAACATCATGGAGGTAAGTGGATGGATGTATTTCTCCATCTCCTTGGAAGGAAATATACACATGCAAACTGTTGTTTTAGTAATGAAAGGTAAGTCAGTAGAAGAATCCAAGCATTCATCAACCACGTCGACTCTCACACAGGCAAGTGCCCAGGCTGCCTCCCACCTTCCCGAGTACACGGAGAGCGGAGAACAATGTGCTGTCAATTTGTAAAACCAAGGAATCCGAACATCCTCCTGTCCTTAGGTATTCAATACCAACGATGCAGTTTCCTGTTTTCTCTTAAGGGGAAACAAAATGCCGACTACTAAGCTCTGTGAGAGAAAGGACCTCGATGTTTTGTTCATGGCTCTTCACTTTTTGCCCAGGATAGTGTCTGGCTCTTCGCCGTCCTGGGCCTCTGGTGTCTTATGACAAAGTGGACCAGACCAAGTCTGGCCTCTCGGGAGGGACATTCCTGCTGCTGTAGTTTCCTTAAAGTCCCACATTTCCATTGCTCCTCAGAGCAGCCATCGGGCCCTGCTTCTATCCATATGGAAGATGCCTTTCTGTGTGTATTTCTCAGGTTACAGTCTCACGCACCCAACTATTCCTCATAAAATCCTGGGCAAGGGGCCTCCCAGGTGGCGCAACGGTTTAAGTCTCAGCACTGTGAAGCTATCCACAGCCACTGCAGCACGAGTTCGATCCCCGGCCAGGGAGCTGACCCACAGTGGCACCCCAGACCTCTCCTGCCTGCCCGCTGCTCCCCTAAGCAGTGTATATCAGCCGATCTGCCTGTTTTGCTCCCCACTCTGTCTCTGGTGAATCCTCTCACCCCCCAACACCTCTGGCCTACAGCCCAGTTCTTGTGTGCATAAATAAATAAATCTTAAAAATAAATCCTGGGCAACAACTCCTCATCGCCACCACTGAAGGTGATGACCTGCGTCATAACCAGGAAGGCTTCTGCCCAGGAACAGGTCGTCTCATCAGATGTATCTGTGACCTGGCAGTTCATTAGGTCAGTTAAAAAAGGACATAGGGGAAACTATTTTAAAAAAGAACACACGCTATGAATTCACACATTTCCTGGCGTCAAATTCAAGGTTTTTCTTTGGTTTGTGTCCCAACAAAGGTAGCTCTTGCCAAGCACGTGACTCCACCAGCAGGAGAGTGGCTGCTGGACCACAGCCTCACACCACCCGGGGACTTGTTAGAAATGCAAATTCTCAGGGACCCCTTCAGACCTGCTGAGTCAGCACTAGGGGCGGGACCTGGTCATCTTTTTTATAAGGAGCGTCCAGGTGACTGGAGGGGCTCCTGAAGTTCGAGAAGCACTGTGGGAAGAGAAGAGAGCGGCGGGGGCAGAGGGGCAGCCCTGACCTGCCGACACTCAGTGGGCTGGGAGTGAGGCCCAGCTGGTCTCGGAGGGCTGGTGTGCACCAGTCATTCCAGCGGGTGCTTATCGTATTCGGGACCGATGCAGCCCTAATCACTGTGTCTTAATAGCAGGTGACTGTTCTTTACCATGGCTCTGAGGGATGCCGTTCAAAAACATTTTTGAACCCTAACTAGAATTTCAGAACTCCCAATTTTCAAATTCTTGGCCAAGGTGTCTGTACGGGGTTTACTTTTCTACTCTCCTCTGCCCAGGGTCTCCTGTGAGTCAGCTCTGGAAGATGAGAAGGTGCCTCCTTGCCTGTGCCCACCTTCTTGCAGCCAGTGAAAACCTGGCTAGGAGGTAGGCTCTCGCCCCATCAGGCTGGGGCCCCCGAGGTGGCTTCACTGCCTCCCCATGAAGCAAACCAAGGTGCTCACTGCCTGCCTGTTCTCTGTTTACCAGCTCAGTGCCTGCTCCATGCCAACCAACAGAAAGCACTCGTTCTTCTACTACTAGCTAATTTATAGCCGCGTGAGGATAAACATTTGCCGAGTTCTTTTATCATTCATAACTTTGTTCTGTCAGTCAGTAATATCTGTCGTTCTTTGTAGTTCGATAAGCTCTTTCAAACCCAAGATATCTGTATTTTTAAATGGGGTCTGAAATGAATTTTGATAAACATGCATTCTGTATCTTAATAAAAAAGGGATTTTCCCCCTTAACTACCTGAATATATAAATGTTTAAAAAGTTTCTGAAACCTGCTTTTGCACTAGGTGAACATTCAATGTCAAGATAGTATTAAAAATACACGAAACTGTAGGAAATTGTTTTAAGCGTGGTGTGATAAATAATAAATCAGGATGCAAGTTACTCTGTGATTATGGGTTCTCTCCTTTCTTTAAGTGGCTTGCCTGTTCCACATCAGTGGATCGACAGCCTTTTCGTTTAACAATTATGCACAGAGGCGATCTTGTTAGGACTTGATAAAACACTGCCACTGTCCTTGTCCCTGCCATGTATTGACACTACAGTAAAAGCTGCAATGTCCCTGCTGCCATTGGCCCAAACCAGAAAGTTTCAAGCAAAGCTCTAATGGATTGAGGAGAAGTTTGTTTAAGTGCTTGAGGGCGAATGTGGGAGATGAACCCAGATACTATAATACTTGTCAGTGATTCTCCTGAACTCTGGCTCAGACTAACTTGCAGTTTGTTTGGCTGGCGAGTGCACCTTTTGGAAGCTAATGTATTTCAGGTGCTGAGCCTTTTGCAAAAACCAAGAGCTTCATTTTGAGCAGTGTCTTCTCAGCTGAGGCCAGCCAGTGTGCTATCTCCTTGAGGGATATTTACTTACATATTCAGTTCAAATTTACAGTGCCTGGCTTGCGGATGAAATGCCACTTAAGAAGAGAATGCCATACCATTGTGGGAGATAAATCAAACAACCACTTCTTATTTTAGCACATGCTGGAAATCACACATTTCTAAAGCAGGATGTAGGTTATCTGCACAACAGAGACACTCTCCACTCCTGTCGGTACATCGCCCTGGCTACTACACAAACTGGCCTCAAATGTCTTGCTTTGGCAAAATTCTCCTTAGTGAAGAAACCAACTAACCTTTTTGAGTCCTTTAAAGAACATGCTCATTTTAAGGCAGGGTTGCTGGGTGGCAAGTAGAACCTTCGAGAAGGCTCCTTTCAAAAGAGGTCAGATTTAGGTACAGCCCCACTGGAGGGCAGAGTAGTATTTATGGCATGGTAACTGAGCTGGATTCAAACCTCAAGGGAACAAAAGCTGAGTGCAGGAGGTTCCTCTGGCTAGCAAAAAGATTTACCTCCAGGCATATGCCAATAGCATGTTCCAAAATCAGAGGCATGGTTTCACACAGCTGCTTGTTTCTGCTGATTGTCACACCGAATCATCTTCAGAGAGACTTACTTTACTAGGAATTGTTTTTCCAGTAGTGCTGGTGGGTGTGCACTGAGTCATTCACACCACTGGCCTTGCAGTCGACAGCCTGCCCTATGGGGGAGGCGGCTGTCTTGGGGGGTATGAGCTGGTGCCCAGAGTTACTAGCTGGAGATAACTGCTAATGAATCAGAGACATTCGATGTCTTTAAAAGACATTCTTGATTTTTGCACTTGACCTTCTCTGGTGTGGCCATTGGACTATTTGCAGACGTAGGCATATGTATTTCAGCTCATGAAGGGGCAAAGGTGCGGGGAAGTGCTGGGGACTTGTTCTCAGACCATCCTCTTCACAGAAAGAAAAAAAAGTCCTCACCACTCGCTACAACAAAACAAGTATGTCTGGCTCTCAACTCTCTTGAACTGACTCCTCGAGTTTTACAGCTGCCAGATTAGTGCAAGGATAAGGACCACAAAGGCCTCAGGTTTGACCATCAGGAAAAAAGCCACAGGTCTACGAGGTGGCGAAGACTTCCAGCCCCCCACTCGGGCTCGGGCACGCTCCTGAGGGTGACCAGAGCGAGGCCGGCACTGCCTCCACTTATTGTCTGCAGATTTTCTTCTTTGCTTTCTTGATGAAACTGTCAATCTTCATAATGGTGTTAGCAATCACAGAGATGCGCTGCGAGGCAGCATTAAAGGCATCTGATAACGAGAAAACCTGTGCCCTCCCAGCGCTGAGCCCCTCTTTAGAGTCAGTTACTGGTGATAGGGTTGGGCAGTCTGACTTGCACAGAGCGCAGAAAATCCATGGCAAGTCAAGCCACCCCTCCACAGAACAAGTGGCAGCTCTTCCGTACTCACACATCGCAGCGCTTGACATCATGGCACCCCCGCCCTGACCTGGAGGGGAATGCTTGGGTAGACAGAGGGCCCGGGGCTTCTGAACCATAGCTCCAAGCTCTCCTCTACCGTAAGATGGCATCTAGACCGAGACCCAAAAGTAACTGTCCCCCCACAAGATGGCCTGGTGCAACTTGCCTGTGTGGGCAAAGTGCCGTCAACTCTCTGGACTCAACACAAATCCAAATTAACCCAGTGGGCCCACACTTGGCTCCTGTGTGACGTGATAAGGCAGGACAGAGGCTCTAAACGGACAATGGGAGCTCCCGACCTTGTCCATTTCCCCCAAACGCTGTCAGCAACAACCCACAAGCCTGAGAGAGCTTGTATTTCTTCCCAGGGCAATTTTACACCAGCAGTTTGCCCAAGCCAAGTGGGCAAACGCCCCAGCGGCAGCATGCTTCAATGCTTTCTTTGTGGGCCCTCCATTTCCGCGATTCAGGTCTCCTAAATTGCAAACCATTCAAGGGCAAAGTGAGGTTTATGCTCCCAATTAGTTATTCTTGAAAACGAGGAGCTGTACTACATATTAAAAAAAGGAAAACTGCTTAGCATATGCTCTGTGGGGGCCTCCCAACGGCAGGTGATTCCACACCATATGTGAGCCGGCATCTGAGGGCTTTGGGGGGAGTGGAGGGGCAGGGCTGGAGCTGCAACTCTGACTCCAAACCGCCAGAGCCAAGAAATTCAGATTCAGGATCGCAAAGTAGTGTAAGATTTCATAGACAATAATACCTATCAAGTCACGGGATTTAAAGCCTCTGTCACCCCCTGGCATGCATCCCCCTCCGTAGAACGGGAAGTATCTGCAGCCACGCCCAGTGGTACACGTCGGATTGGAGCCCGAAAAGGAAAGTGAGGGCCCTCTGGATTTTATGAAGCTTTTAAGGAACAACCTTTTTGCCCTAGTATTTTAGAAAGGCAGTTGACTGCACCAAAATAGGTCATTTGTCAAGCAGTTATTTGCTGTATTTTTCCTGCTGGAAATTATGCCTTCTGTAAGGAAGGTTTAGGCGACGAAGAGGATTTGTGTAAAAGTGTGCAGTAGTCAACTTTCACTATTCCCTTCCCCTCAAATACATCCCAAAAGGGACATGCATTTAAGCAGCACAGCAGGCTACTATGGCCAAAATAACAGCGCTCTTTCCAATTTATACTTCTAAAAGAGAATAAGCAGACATACAATAACAAAAGCCTTTAGTCTAGATTTCATATCAGACACTTTGATGAATAGTAGCCTAAAGGGCAACATATTTATAAGTTTTAAGTCTCTCCTGCAACACAAACTGTCCTGATTTATCCCTATGATAAAGGCAGTTCTGAGAGCTACTTTACCATATTTATTATTTTTCAGAGGGGGAAAAATGTTGATTCAGCCCTCAATCTGCCACTGTTGGAGTTATAAATGTTGGTAAGAGACCAATGCTGATGTCCATAAATATTAATCTATTCACCATAAGTACTGGGCCCACCCTCCCCCTTTCTTCCCGAACACCTCCCCCTTATTCTTGCTATAGCTACAGGGTTTGTTGTATTGGTTTAAACCTTAAAAGGACTGGAAAAGGTTGCCACTTTCTGAAGCCCATTACTGACAGAGTAGCTGATGGCCCAGCAAAGCTCCCATTCAATGTTTACTTAGGAGAAAGCTTTATGGACAAATGTCGATACTTCTGCCAACTGAGAACAGGTGCTCTGATCTACCTGTATATACTCCCTATGCTCACCCCGCCCCCAATAAAAGCTTCAGTAGGGAGCACTGAGATTATGAACCTCCTTTATGTAAAGCAGAATTCTTCTCACTCTGACCCTTGAATTCGAGAAAATATCTTCACTTCCTTAAAATCCTGTCTGCTTGCTTTAAGATGTAGTTAATCATTTGGGGATACACCTCAAGTCACTGCTTACTCCAGCTACCTGTGAACCGCTGGGAGTTTATTCATTAGCAGGTAAGAAAAACATCTGAACACAACCAGCAGATTGTGCTTGTCTACAGTGTCAAAGTGAACTGTTCATTAGCATTTGTGAGAAATGATCCAGTCACCAAAGGGTATTAAGCCAACCCGGATGAGGGACATGGGCTTAGAACTGACGTGTTTGTTAATCCGCACTCCTAGATTAAACTCCAGAGACAGGTCCTGGGTACAGCTTCAACTTTAGTGGGCAAAACCAGCAAGTTTGAAATGGATGCAGTCCCAGGAGGTAACGGGCCATATATATATGTGTATGTGTATGTGTGTATATATGTGTATGTATATATGTATGTATATATGTAAAAGTACAGTCTTTGCCAAACAATTAAATGGAAGTTCGTCTGTGTTTTAAGATCTGGGGCCAGATGCGATCAACTACTAACTCTAAATTGCTGTATATTTGTACCCATTAGGGGAGAACACGGGTTATAATCTCAGAAGCACTTCTTGGAGACAGAGACTCTTAAGAGACTCTACAACACAAAGAGACCGAGGATTTTCAAGGCAGTTTTCAGCAGTTTCACTAATACCATTCTTGGCTAAATTTGAAAATGCTTGGTATAAACACTATATGTGCTGGTTGGACCGGCTGCCAAAGATCCACTGAGATGTAGTATTCCATGTGGATATGCATCTTTAATTAGTCTCAATAGATTCTGTATGTATTCAACATGAATCTATACCACCTGTCCCAGACTAAAGCATGGAAATGGTTTTTGCTAACCATTCTTCCACAGAAAATGACTCTGTTCCTTCTTCCAATAAATTCTCAAGGCTCTCTGGAAGGTTTCAAATGTTGGTTTAACATCACTTCTGCTAGTATAGATTTTTTTAAGGAACTTGCAAAGACTATTGCTCTATGATTTTGTTAAAGGCAAAGAAAGCAGTTCAAAGACGCATTATTAAAATCCTGACCTGAGACACAGCCGAGCCTCACACCTGCATTTTAATTGCAGTCAGTACAATTCTCATTTCTATTAAGCCTCCCAGCTAAAGGATTATATTCAATTGCAACATTTCTTAACTGTCCTATCCCAGCTCAGAAATCAGTTAGCTTTCTGAGTCCACCTCACTAAACAGAATTTTTTGTGTTTTGGCTTATTACCAAAGAGTTTGCTGGCATTTCAGAGTTGTTTAGCAGACAACTGATGTTTCTGTTTTAAGTATGCAAGAAAGAACACAAATTTCAAAATCATTTAGCACAAATAGAACATCTATAGCAACTAGTTATGAGTTAACCTTTAAAGACAAAAAAAAAAAAAATCTTCCAACTCTCCAGCATTCCACAAATCCGAAGTTTTCAACAGAATTCAACATTGGGAAATTGGAAAGGAATGGGCTACATGAAATTCACAAATAACTCAGTAATTTTCTGAACTACAGAGCTCAAAACCAGATGCCTAGGACCATGCACTTGAGACCTATTTGATTTAGTTTTATTTCCTGAGAAAACCAAGCAACCTCACAAAGCTTACAATCCGGTGGGAAAGCAGGTGGAGAGAATACCTTTCCCTCCGGCTCATTGGTAAGCAGGTCACGGGCCTTGCTGTGGGGGGGCGAGGGTCAATAGAGGCCGGGGAGATAAACCAGCACTCCAGTGGGCATGCTTCCTAGAAGCTACTCAGTTGTCTCCTCATGAACAGAGTAGATATCCTTGCAAGATACTAAAAGCTGTATTTCTGACATGACGGCTAAAGAACAAAACTGTTTTTGCTCTATTAAGTTACCTATTTTATGACCGTAAGCACTCTAAAAGGTCTAAGTGGTTATCTCTATGTTAGATGTCGGAATATAAAAAATAAGAAAGCAGAAAGAAAAAGAGAACTTCACTTGACCCACCAACAGGCTTGAAACATCACTGCTATCTAAATAAAGTCTGTCTATCCTGCCGTGTGGTTTATCATTTTGCTATCACATTAAATTTAGAAACATCTCTTAAATGTTCCTCATTAACTGAACACATTATTCAATTCTGTGCTAAATTTCAAAATAGCTCGTTTAACTAGAAACGGGAAGCACGAAGTCATACCAGATATCAGCTTGATAATTAAATGAGTTCACCAGTGTTTCAAAGACGGAGGGGAAAAACGAAACCCACTGATCTCTGTTACTAGAAGCATCGTGATTTTTATCACATATTTAACCAAAGAACTAGGTACCTTAAATGCCAGAAACAAAAATAAATTGTGTTTGGTTTTTAATTAAGTCTTTATCTTCGTGTAAAAAAAATTTAGGCCTGGGGGTTTACATTGTCATTTTACACAAAAGTAAATGGCAAATGCCTTTCTACATGCAAAGCCATTAGATATAATTATGCAATGGGTAAAGCGTGTATCATCACACTATAAATGTCATTTGCTTTTACAGTTATAAACTCATCAACATTTATCAAAACATTGCCTGGAGAAAGACAGAGATGGCTATGGCTGGTGACAATTCAATGCCATCTTTGAAAATACATGACCAAGAAGTGTCATGTTAAAACACACACACACACACACACACACACACACGTACATGCATGGTACATACATACAACATGCACACATGGTCATTTGCATAGTCACTGAATAGAAATTCTGTTCTCTCCAGATAAGTTCCCCAACCACATTTTGATGGGGTTTCAGGGTCTATTTTCCTCCCTGAAAATGGTCCCCCCTGCCCCTAAGGTGTATGTAATTCTGGCCCATTTCCACAGGTGGAGGAACGTGTGAATTCATCTCGATGAGCTTGAGGGTTTGATTTCAATTGCTTATTCAACCACAAACCTTGGTGCCTCTTAGTAATCTTCTAATGGAGTTCTGTTCAAATGGAAACCCGGGCACCCTTCCTGCTCGTTCCCAGGAGGCGGTGGGGTCTGCCTCCCATTTCTTGCTCTGAAGGGTGAGCTCAGGTGCTTAAGCACGAGCGCGGGCTCTGTGGCACACTGCGGTAACAGTTCTCCATTCTGAGTGCCATTTCTCTCTCCCCATCAATCTGGTAGTTATCGCCCAGGGAGATTTGTCCCTTGAAAGACAAAATGGCTAGGCTTTAAAAAGTCTACTTCTTCCCCTGTCTCCATTTCAGTTTCACACCACTTGTTAATGTAAAACCTTGACAATGGCCCAGGGCCATAATGCCACTGGAGGTGTCTCTGTTGGGGCCACCCGTTTTTTGAGGCTCCGTGCCCCCAGACAGGGGAGTGGACGATAACGAGGGAAGCGAGAGCTGGGAGGAGTAAGGACTTGCTCTTGAACACGCAGTAAGGAAGAGGGATTTGTGGGAAGAGATTTTGATTTATACAGCCCTCGTGGTGTTAATAACTTCATTAAATCTTCCCTTATGGGCTGGGTGCTTCAAACAGCTGTCAGTCCTTCTCCGGAGGGGTAGCTGCCAGGGATGCACCCCATTTGTCCCCATCTTGAGTTTTCCAACACATCCTGGTTCCTCTACAAACCCCCTTCCCCTCCAAGGTCATTTTCAGCTGAGGTAACGGAGGTAGCTTCTCCCTTTTGTTAAGATTACACTTCAGCCATACTAAATGGTCCTCCACCACCCTCTTGCCACCTCAAGAGATAGAGAATTATTAAAAGCAAACACACACACCTTGGGAAAACCCAGTGCTTTTAATTCCACATGAATTCTCCCCCATGTTGCATACTTGCTCAGAATCGGGTCCACACACAGCATCATGCAGCCCTTCAGCTCACCATAGTCGCAGGAATATGGCTATTACTACCTGCCTCGACAGCACCCATCTTCTCGCCTTCCTCCTCACTTGCTGTCCAGTATATTCCAGCGCACTGTTCAGATCTCAGCTGGGATCCCCTTTCCCTCATGAGGCCTGACCTGACTCTGCCATCCCTACACAGGTCCAGGGCCCCTTGGGGGTCCTCAAACACCCTGTGCATGCCCAGTTTGGGGTTTATAAGCTCTTAGCACTTTGTGGTCCGCTCACGTATCAGTACGTGTTTTTGTCTCCAGTATCTGGTGGCTGCTCACGTATTAATACGTGTTCATCTAGTCTCCGTTTTTTCACGCCACGGTGGATCTATCTAGAACTATTAGGAGCTATTTCTTTGATCGTACTCAGTCTAGAAGCTTTACACATTGTTTTGGGGGAAAGTGTAAGGTACTTTGGGCCTCCCTGGTGGCGCAGCGGTTAAGCGCTGCACTGTGGAGCTGTCGGCAGCGGCAACGCGAATTCGATGCCCGGCCAGGGAGATTTCCACTTGGTGCGGCAGACCTCTCCTGCCTCGCCCGCTGCTCCGCTCAGCAGTGTATTTCCATCCATCTGTCTGTTCTGCTCCCCACTCTGTCTCTGGTGAACCCTCTCGCCGCCCCACACCTATGGCCCGTACCCCAGCTTGTACGCATAAATAAATAAATCTTAAAAAAAAAAGAAAAAAAGTGTAAGGTGTTTTATGAAAGATATTACAGTTTTTTTAATATCCAGTAGTTCAGGAGTTGTGTGTTTTATTGAATGCTTATACCATTCATGTGGTGGCACAGAAAATGGCCGGCCCCAAGGGCTAGTAAATTTAAAGGGCACCGGCACACAAAGTGTTAAAATTGCTTTACAAGGTGATCTTAGGAAACAGAGGTCAGTGCTCCCATCTATGAGATAGAGAGGAAATCTCTTGTCAATTAAACTTGTGTGGCGTATAAGATTGAAGATAAAAGGTATACACAATTCTTTGATAACAGAGAGCCATATGAATCCCAGACACTATAATTGCTTGCCCCTTGATCCTCCTCTTCTATTTTGAAAGTAACTTATTAA
Source organism: Scalopus aquaticus (assembly GCA_004024925.1). Lineage (NCBI taxonomy): Eukaryota > Metazoa > Chordata > Mammalia > Eulipotyphla > Talpidae > Scalopus > Scalopus aquaticus. Next base: position 155,017 of record PVIJ01000053.1, read on the forward strand.
ATAATAAGTGAAGCATAAGGAACAATAAAAGTGTTTTTAAAGGGACTGGGGATGGTGAGAGGGGAGGGGCAGAAATGTATTTTAGTTAAAAGTTCATTTTAACTATCCTAGAAGGACTCAGTGAGCCTTAATAAGAAGACAAATAAGAATGCATTAGAGGATAATATTGCATTTGCTACTTAAGGTTCTACATTTGTTGTTTTCTACTAACAGATGTATTTTTTCTTTCAATTCAAGCTGATCCCATTAGCACAAAATTTCAATTTACCAGTCTTTCCATACAGCCACAGAACATCCAGAAAACACAAAAAAGTATCTATTCCATGAGTAAAGTTAGCAGAAGCTTAGTTATTACCTGTATTTAATTTCAAGCTTGCCAACTCATAGCTTCAGATAGAGGCAAGGAGAAAACAGGTTATTTAAAATTGATGTGTTATATCATTACCCATCATTAAAAAATGATGCTGTTGTACCATTTCAGAAGTAGCAAGCAGTGAATATTTAATGCTTATGCTACTGTTTATTAATTTCACATTTCTACAGTTATTTATAGAATGACTATTTTAAATATCTATGATTTGTATTTTTTACTGACTCTCCGGCATGCAATTTCTACTTGCAAAGCATTTGTTTTTGAGCTTAAAAAGCTAGTTAGTAGCACCTATAAATTGAGGAACTGTTTAAAACAACAGGCATGAAGAGGATTAAGAGGGGGAAAAAGTACTATGTGTGGCTATTTGTTAAAACAAGACAGCGGTGGAAAGAAAAGGAGTAGATGCAGCCTACCACTTACCCATCTCCATAGAATACAGTAGACTAATAAAACAGAGCCAAGTCAACAAAGCTACGTGGAGAGAGGTGGGAAAACACACGTAAGCATATGTGCATACACCCTTACAGATGAAAAATGAAGTATTGCATATAAAGTCATAAGTATCCGAGGGTATCAACCATGCATCTTGTGTTTCCCTTACGTCATAAACAGCTGGAGGGCAAGAGCTGTCTTTTACATACAAATTTATTTTTCATGCATCTAGAAACTAACTTAACTCCATTTTTATTGACAAGTATATTTTTTGATAATTACTCGTTGATTGGAATGTTGCAAAAAGCTTGGGTGGGTGCAAATGAGCTATTTCTACCCTGTACGCTCAAATCATCTGGATCCTAAGCTAGCGTTTTGATTCTGAGCACCTGAAAACTCCCATGCTCCTATGCTCCCACTGTCATCTGTCCCCTGCTTCTTCCCTGCACTAAGCATCCTACTAGCTCTGCAGAAGCGGACAAAGAAAAGTCGATCTGTGCGAACACTAATAAAGACCACATTTTCTCAACGAGATTGCATCCAGTAAATTGCAAGCCTGAGGGCAAAGTACAAAATGGGGGAGGCTTGTCAGCAAGGGAGCATCTCACGGTTGGTAGCCAGAAGCTAGCCTGAGCAGACAAGAACATATTGCTGACCAGCAATACAATGCCCACCACCGCGCTGGCCAGAGAAATAGCTTTTGCTCCAAGTTCTTGATTTGCTTTGTTTTACCTATGAGTGTTATGCAGCATTATACACCCCGAAAGCTCCCCATCAACCCCCACACGGTAATGTTACAGAGGCTTGATGCATGAACTGACAAAATACACAGGGTTCGCAGCTCCTGGAATGCATGCTAAAGAGTAAGGTCCGTTTTATTCTTTAATTTAGTAATAACAGGACGTGTAGAACACCATCAATAAGCCCGACCGCAAGAGTTCCACGGCCCACTGAGATTATGGTGGCCGTTCCACAGAATGCCAAGACTGAAGCAGAACTCAACTAGTAGGAAGGTTAGCTGTAATCGCTCTTTGATACCCAAGATGAAAATCACACAATTAGTGGGGTCGAGCTGACAGAGAAGGGAGAGCAAGCAGCCCTCCTAAGCTTCATAAAGTCCCTGCTCGAAATAGGCCTTACACACTCTCTGCGTGCCCGCGTGTCAGGAAGAAGGCTTCGACTAATGAGGAGAAGCCGGCCTGATTGTAAGAATTTTACTGTTTGTTCCGTAGTCATCACCCGATGGCACTGTAATTTTCTACAGACCAGAAGCTGAAACTACAAGAAGGAAAGTTACATTCCTCTTCCTCAAGGACCTTTAGCTGCAGAGACAAATAAAAAGGAGATACAAAGGGAGTTGAGCTAAATACTGAGCAAGTGGGTTAGGTGCTGAGCTCTATGGGACTCCTCTCCCTGTGTGCTTGCCATGTTCACATTCGTTCAGTCATCACTTCTTTTGCCCCCCCCATCATGCTCTCAGCCCGTTTCATGGCTGCCCGTTTGTACAATAAATTCCCTCCCTACTGTGTCCGTGGATTGTGGGGAACCCTTGACTGATGAGGTCTCAGAGAAGCGATCTTTTCTGCTTCCTTGAATTCCGTGTGCACTGTTAGACCTGAAATAATAGTACCTGCTTCATGAGTTAAAACGAGAACAAATATGTAAAGCACTTAGAACAGTAACTAGCACATAGTTAATGAAAATGTTGGCTTTAACTATTATTGATCATAGTCTATTGAATGTGGGAGACGTAAGCAAGCTGAATTTGTTGTCTAGTAACTTGGGATTCAGTAGGAAAGACAGGTCTTCATGTAACTAGGATAAAGGAAAGGGTATGAGCAAGATCCTGGGGCCGCTGTAGAAAGGAACAGGGGTGAAGGTGGGAGGAGGGGCTGACTTCGTGGTTAGTATGAAGTGCTCTGAAAACCAAGAAAGGAATATCGGCTTCAACCTATGAATGCTGATGAGTCACTGAAGGTGGCTGAGTCTGTGTGTGTGGAGGGGATGGAGGAAAGAGGTGTCACGTACCACACCCTGTACTCCACGGAGAAGATTTCCACAGAGGTTTGTAAGATGGACATGATGTGCGCAGAGGGCAGGAGGAGAGTGACAAAGGAGTAGTTAAGAGGCAACTGGAGCCCTGCTAGGTAAGCCGGTGCCTCAACCAGGGTGGGAGGGGCTGCAGGCACAGGAAACTCGGAGCATAGAGTTACAAAGAAGGGGTTTCTACTGGCTGGCAGATCTCTGAGTGGTGGTGTGGGAGGAGAGGGGATGGGGTGAAGGCAGACGCAAGACTGCGTGTGGAGGGGCAACCTATCGGTGAAAAGGGAAGCCCGCAGAATGTCCACAGGAGCGGGCGCAGTCAGTTGAGTGATGTGTGACTCTTCATTTACAAAGTGAGTTCAAGGAAAGATGCACGCCTGGGAAGTGACTAAGTCAAGATGGATCAGCCCCTCAAAGACCACTAGAAGGGAGTTCCCAGGATCAGGCAAGAGAGTGGCTAAGCCTACCGTCCCTCTCAATGCCACCTCCCTCGGGGCCCTCTGGGGCCAGATCCTTTAACAACCCTCAAATCAGAAAACTGATGCGTTAGCACTTATTTCTAATTACAGTATCATCAAATAGATGTTCTGATGGTGCCAAGATGGAGTTTGGGTACAGTGGATGCTTAAAGGGGCTATCAAGCGAAATCAGATAAATTTGGCATTTTTGACCCTTCAAGTCAAACTTTGTTTTACCAAGACTATCTACCAGAAAAGCAAGTATCTGAGGCCTTCTGCATGCTGCAGCTCCTTTTCCTTCCTAAATGAGGAACAGCAAGGCACCCAGGGACTTGGCCAGGGACCCCGTATTAGCTAGTGCAAGAAGAGCAACACTGAAGGGCCAGAGTAACTGTTACGACTCTCCAGATCTTCCTGTGCTGTCCAGCACCAGTAATGAAAGAATTCCTCAGTGGTGAACAATATCCAAAACAAAAGCCCTTCAGCAAGGAGGAGAGGGAGAAAAAACAATTTGTGGAAATACCATGTAATTTTTCACACATACCCCAATATATTAAGCACATATTTTGCCATGGGCACCAAATTCAGTTTAATTAGAACAATATTCCTCCCTACATCTGAAATATTTAGGTACTAACTCAGCTCCCGACTCATCATGCTGCACTGTTCCCCTGTCCCCAAATGAAATTACGGTAAGCCAGTACCCTCGGACGAGTGCGTGACTCGAATACTGCATGCCGCACAAAGCTAAGCCCCTTCTCAGAAAAGGACAACAGATTTGGCTGCACTGCATGCTAACATCAAGCCTCTGGATGTAATCCAGTTAGATGCAAGCCTCAATTAGTAAGACATTTGCTATCCAGTTAAGGATGTGAATCTTGAGTTAATAACCTCTATAGACCATCTTGTTTCTGTGTTTTAAAGTTACAGAGCAAGAGAAGGAGCACAGTGTGGTGCGTGCAAGAACGTATCCGACATTCAAGCAAACACACCATCTTCCCGGGACGCAATCAGCGGACCAGAGGCTCAGCTGTTGCAGTCGGGCATCACCATCTTCCAGCAGAGTTTAGGTAGCAGATGTAAACGCGGTCACAGAATGGAAGGCCTTTTCTCACTAAAATGGAATCTGAGCAGTTTTCTTTCTAGAGGGGTTATAAAAATCAGCATTTTATTGCTTGCATCTCCAAATTGCTTTATTTGGCAGAGTGATGAAAAATGCTGGAATTTATATATAACGTAGCCACCAGATAGGAAAGCAGGAAAAGCAAAGGAACAGGGGATTAATTATCAGTCCTACAGAATGAACTTTACCCTGATAAGGTAATACAGCCCCCCTAGGCACAGGAGATGAAAAATTATTGCCTGCCTGCTACACAGACAGTTACTCATACTGTATACAAATCAAAGCGGACCTCGCGCCAGAGCCAAGGCTCAGATCTTTCCGAGCCATGGCGCTCACTATCATCAGAATGAAATAAGGCAGCGTGCGTGGGTGAGTGGCAACACAGCTGACCAGGCCGGCAGACAAGACGACGTCGGAAAGGTGCATTTTTCTGTAAGATATGGCTTTATCAACAAGTTTACTGATTTACCTAGGAATGTGGTCTCTCAGTGATTAATGATGAGGAATTCTACCCTGACAAGTAACTTATCCTTAATGCGTCCTGTTCAAAAACAGGCAGCAAAGAACTGCACATCTCCCTAGACAGTTTGTCAATTTCAGCTTCTCTGTGGAATAGAAATAAGACCTCACTAATGACAACTGCAAGGGCCTTGGCCCTTCTGCCCTTGACCTAATGTTAGCGATAAATGGATTGGACTCCCAGTAGATTGGGAAAACCCACCCAAGTACAAGGTGGATCTATTTCCCTCATTAAAGAAAAGGACTATAGAAAAAAGCAGGTTCTAACCTTTTACCTGGGCTCTCCAAATGGATGACCTTTGGCCACAGTTATGCCAAGCCATTCTGAAGAGCCCTAACAAAGGTCCCCAGAACATAGGAAGCGGGCTTCTGTGAAGTACAGGGAAAACTCAGGAACTACTGATAAAAATAAATAATAAATAATGAGGGTATTAATTCAGCCAACATTAAGGGTTTGGCCCTAGTGAATCTTCCCATCAACACTTAAGCTTAAAGAGAATACCAAGATAAATGCTACTTTATCTCTTGGAGGGAAATGGATTTTTTGAAAGAGGGACAAAAACATTTTCAAAACAATTCTCAAATATTTTTTTACCAATTTCCGATTATGAATTATGTATAAATTTATTTCAAAGTTGTTGAGCTTCAGAAAATCATTGTCATCCAGCTGAAGATTCTGAATGGCTACTTCCAGTTCCATCTCAAATAATGAAACTTGTTCTTCAAGGAAATCATTTAGTTCTATGAGAGTTTAAAATGAGTCTGCTAAAAAAGATGGATCTTCAGATCCAGGGCAAATATGCAGTACAAGGTACACCTTAAGTGGAAATACATGAGCTGCCTATAACGACAGCAGTTTCCAATGAAAAAAAGCTTAGTTCCTAATACAAAAAAGAATTTACTTTTCTGCTAAACAACTGATGTGCAAAAGGTAGGTTAAAAGTCATAATTCTGTATTTAATAGCTAACCAAAGAAAGAGACAAAACACCATGTCACTGACATTTAATCGCGGAGTTAAATAACTGGTTCATTTTTTAGGCGTACTTCTATTTACAACACATTCTGAACTGGCTTTCCAAAGTACATGTATCAAAGACATAGAAGTCATCCGTCTTGGGAGTTTTGCTGAGCTTATTCAGTTTATGTGAATTCTAGTTCCTTTCCTCTTATCCATGAAGGCTCTTCATAACTGATTATCATTGAGGTTTTTGATAAAAACAAGTGTTGATAAATAAGCCTTGCTTGTTACTGTATGCCAAGCACTACGGAAATATTTTATATAGGGATTGTCTCATGTTATCCTCACAAAAACCTAATGGGATAAGTTCAGTGATTAACCTCATTTCACAGATGAGCAAAAGGAAAGGTTACCCTGTCTAAGGAGCAGGCACCGAGGAGATGCCTGGGTCAAAATTCAAACCCAGGTTCATCTACCCTATGGCCTGACCACTTAACTTCCAGCATATCATCACATGTGTGTTTCCTAAAAGTGTGATGACCTAGACTATGATCATCCTCAATCTGAGAAATCATAAAAAGGCCAGATCCAGCACCTAACCTCAGGATTCAAATACAAATCAACAAAACAAGAAGTAACCTGAGATGGTGGGAGAACACCACAGTTAATTCTGGGTTCACAATCAATAGTGAATTTCTACCTAAAACTCAAAAACATAGCTTAAGGACACCCATGAATTTTGTTCTCTCATCCACTTCTAGGAAAATGTTGGTTATTTGTCCTCTGGGGAGGGGAGGTCCAAGGGTTTGCCTCGGGGTTGTTGGAGTTGATAAATGACCAAGGAATTCTCAGTGGAATCTGCGTTTTAGGTTCTTAGCCCGGGCATCTTCACATACCCATCTCTTAACAGGTGAAGGTAGCAGAGACTGGAAGAATTATGGCTGGGGGCACAGTCAGGGTCTTGGCAATTATTTACAAGAGAAAGAAGGGCCTATAAAAGAGAATACATCAAAATTAAAACAGAAAGGAAAATTAAGTGGGGTGGAAAAAGAATCTAGTGTTTAGCGTAAAATAGGATCTTTCCACAGAATTTAGAAATGACTGGCCTTTCACGTCCATCAAGGCCAATGGCCCCATGAATCCTTCTCGGGCCTCTCTGTGGCTGAGTTATACTCCTCACCATATACTAAAGACAGCCAAGCGCAGCTTTTATAGCTTTGACGAATGGCTCTGTAGTTTAGGTTGCATTATGAGAACAAAACAAGTGGTCGTGAATCATAACATTTTATGGGTCTGCTGCTTCATAGAGTTTTCTAAAATTAAGCCTCTAAATTACACTCCGCCCTCATTAGGAAAACAGTCCTACAAAGAGGGGAGCATTTGAGAGGCTATGCAAAAGAGGTGTCGGGAGCTCTGGGCTTGGAGAGCCTGAAGCATAATGAAGTGATGGGCGCTGAAGAAGAAAGGATTGTGGCGGGAGAAGGAAGCCATGTTGCTGCCTTAGAACTGTGCGCCAGCACAGTGACTATCCAGTCCTCACGAGCAAACAAGGTTCAGAGGGCAGCCATTTTCAAATTGCAGACGACATTTGAGGGAACGTGTGAGGGGAACCCTTCCCAAGCAAAAGCCAGAAAAAGGCGGGGGTGGGTGAGGGAAAAGGGTCTAAGCGAATCATGTTTACCATGTACTGCATGTTGTCCAAGACCCTGCAGAATTTTAAAAGCAGCAATAAAGTTAAATAAATTAAAGGCCACTACCCTCAAGGTAGTTACATGGAGCTGGGAGAAAACAGGAGAGTAAGGCAGGGCAGTGGACATAAAGCACCAGTTTCCTGGAAGTTCTTGCTGCCACTGGAGACAGGCAGGGCCTGAAGTGGGGCGGTCGCCAGACCCTGCACCCCTGTCTCAGCACCTTCCACACTGCTGCGAAGGCCTGACCTTGCCTGCATCGCTGGCGCTGAGAGCAGAGTCCACGTCCCTGGTGGTCAGTGTGGAGTCTCCCATCACTCACGTACGAGAAAACCTCTGGAGTCGGCCTTAACACAGCCAGGGAGGCAGAGGGAGGAAAAGCTCCTACAGTGGTTGGGGTATTGGACTAGCTCCTGAAAGCTGAAAGAATGATTGAGGCTGAAGGAGATGGTCCAGGCAGGGAGATCTGCAGGAAGCGGGTGGAGGCTTCCCAGCACAGACCACGCGGGAGGAGAAGCCACAGAATGCGTTTATAGCGTAAGACTTTCTGCTCCTGGAAATGGGTCAATTATTTCATGGTCTAGAGATGATTTAATATTACATTCCTAATAGAAACCGATGTGAATTATTTTAATGCTACGTCTGCTGAGGTTGCTGTTTGCGAGAAGAAATCACTCTCGTTCCCAGCAGAAGATGGGGGGATACCAGGCTGTGGGGGGGAACATGTCCTCCCTCCATGTCTCCTCAATGGATTTTAATGTCAGTTTCACTGCTCCAGTTTACCAATTATTTAAAGGTTATAGTCAGTCAGACAAGGTTTGTTTAAAAAAAAAAAAGGGAAAAATACAGAGGAAGGTAAGTCTTCAAAGAAGAATAAAGCACATTCATGTAAGTGGGGAGGCTGTCACCAAACAATTTCAGGGCTCAGTTTCTTCCACTTTCTTCTTGCCACCAATATTCTCCAGCATGCACTACCTGAACATGGTTACACTGATGGGTTAAAAAATAAATTTCTAATCCTTTAAAGGTATGTTTTAAGCCATGTATTAAATCAAAGTAATTTCCTGATTTTAAAGGTGTTTAGCTCAGTCATATTTTCAATATGTCTAAGTGGTTAACATGGATTTTCTAAGTTTGTTCCTATTAAATGAACTGACCAAAGTCTTTACTTCCTAGTGAAATGGACTCTATCCAAGAACGCCATGAAGACAAAGAACCCAACCGGTTCAGTGGCTCAATCCAATGAAGCATTCACCCTCGGCCTCTCCCAGCTCAATCTCAATGCTTCCTGACAGTATGAAGGATTGCTAATTTCTTACGCTCTCACTGGTGGTTCTTAAATGCTCACCAATGAACCAAAAGTTGATCAGTCAATGCCAAGGAATCAGAAACCAAATTGCCAACCCGTTGATTTACACAGTCCAAAGACTCGGGTTTAAAAAATCAGATCAAACACTTGAGAACTTATTAAAATGCTTTAGGAGACACACTCAGTGAAAACAGTTGTGAATGCGATTCATAATTGAAAGGAGAAATGCTAATATTACAGCTGATGACAGCTAACATTTCTTGAACACTCTGTGGTAGGAAGTACGCTAAATTAATGCTTATTAAGTTTCATTAATGCATATAGCCTCAGCAAAATCCCCTAAAGTAGTACGCTTACCCCCAATTTACAGATGAGGAAACTGAGGCATAGAGAGTTTATTAACTTGTTCAAGGTAACCCAGTTAGTAAATGATATGGTGAAGTCTGGGATCTTTTCTAGAGAGTTATAGGTATTGTACCTGTGGTGCAAAGTAGTGGAATAAGGGGCAACTTTAGATCTGGGCTAGAAAAATGAAGAAAAACGATTTTGCTAAGTGATTTACGTGTTCTCACAGATTTCATTCAATCCTATAATTTAAAGTATTATTAGCAATCTCATTTTGATAGATGAGGAAGCAGAGAAATTAAGCCATTGGTTCAAGTGCACAGAAGTAGGTGTGGGCCAAGTGCACACTTCATGACCCGGGGGCGGAGGGGGTGGAGTCCCTGGAGGGACTTCTGGAGGGGCCTTGGCAACTCCTGCTTCACTTCTTCTCTGCAGCACAGGAATCCCCAGAGCCCAGCCTGCAGCCTGAAGCCTTGACACTTAATAATTGCGTTTACTTGTAGATGCTAACTTCTCTGAGCCTCAGTAGTTTTCATCTACAAAATCATCACAGACATGGATGTTGTGGGTAGAAAATGAAATAATTTCTTTCTTTCCCCAGTCTTACTGAGCTCTGACGAATACAATACAAATTGTATGTATTTGATTGTGTGATGTGACTTTTAAAAAGGTGTGATTTAATATACATATACATTTTGAAATGATTACCAGAATCAAGTTAATGAACACATCCATTATTTCACGTAGTTACTGAGTTGATTTCTAAGAAAGTATCATGTACACTCCAAAGCCACATACACAGGTAAACTGTAAGGTAAACTGACAATAATAAGCAAATCAGCTTTTAGTTCTTCAGCCCTTTTTTTAAAGGAGGTGATTTTTTTTATGTGTATCACTTTTTTTTTTTTTTTTTTTACAAATTAGTAAACTTGAAATGGTTACTAGCCTTATGCCCATTTATGTTTATTTTATATGTAGGACAAACACTGTATTACCCCCTGCAATAAATATTCAGCAAGGGGTAATATACTGTTACATTATAATCCTCTTTTCTGTGCATGCACGCGCACACGCACACGCGCACACACACACACACACCCCCAAAGGGAGTTTTATTTTCCTTAGCCACTAAACACCTATTAGCCATTTTGTTAAAGCCCAAGGCATTCAGCTTATATACAAAAGTTATTACTATATGCATTTTAAAGGAATTTAAATTGCAGTGACCTGACAGTGGACACAGTAATTATACAAAATTTCCATCACTGTGCTTTAAACAATACCATAAAAAAAATCAACTTCAGTCCTATTTTAATGTTAAGATAGATGCCAGTTTCAGACCTAATTCGTGGTGGCTGCTTAGAATTTCTAGTTGAAACAATACCTCACCTTGGCAAAACACACATTCTGGTAGTTCAATTTGTTACATTCTGGATAGCACCTGTCTTTATAGAAGTACCTTTCTCCCCAATTAAGGAACAATTTTGCCAATCAGTTTTCTTGGCGACTCAGCCTCACAAAAGAGAGGGATGGGAAGAAGCAGGGGGTGTCAGGAAGGTCGCTGTACCTCCTGTCACATCACGACTGATTAAAGAGGCTCTGAAAGAACAGAAGGAAAGTGCATTTCAAGAACAACAGAACCTTCCAGCGAAAGTACATCCGCCTAATTGAAAAGCGACTTCGAAGCTGTTATTTTTATACCCCAAAATGCTGAATCATTCTTCAAACAATTTCACAAAATCAATAAAATAGAAGTAGTTCTCTCCCAGCTCCTCTCCTAAGCACTGCCTGGTTGAGACACTGTCTTCCCTCAGCCCTCCTGTTTGGCGGATTCAGGGCCAGGCACCCGAGAGAAGCAGGAACACGTGGATTTGGCTCAATAAAGAACCAAACGCTCTGCAGGAAAAGGGCGTGTGTATCTCGCACCCAACTTTTTCTTCTAAAGTTTCTACGCTGATAATCCACAGCGCTGGTAACGAGGTTCTTGGGAATGTGACTCTAACACATGTCTCCACAGGGACTGTTTTATTATTAGATGTTGCTTTTCTATTGAGAGGAATCATGGAAGGAAGCAAAGGAGGATGGGTGGGAGAGAAGGGAAGAGAAAAAGGGCAAGCCCATATGCCTGGTTTTATTTTAAGTCAGAAAGAAACAGGGCGGTCCTTTGAGATTTCCAGGGGCAGGACACACAGACTGCTGTGCTGCCAGCTTTCCAGTCACATCCGGGAGGGGTGGCCCCAGGGAGTGTGTGCGCCCAACGCACACTGGAGTCAGCTGGCATCTTGTGGACATCAGCTTCACCGAATGGTTAGCTGGTGCAATAAAAGCAGGAGTGACCTCTAAGACCCAATTATTTACAGAGAACTGCTAAAATGAATTGCTGCAAAAGGAACAACTCAGTGATCTTTACAGAAGGAATAGAGAAACCATCTGATTTACTAGCCCATTCCCTTCAGGGTTTGTAACATATAGTGAGACAGAATTTATCTGTTTGGCATACACCTAACTGAGACCTACTATTCATACAGCCGGTGCTCTTCTTGTTGTTGGGCATGTGACACCGAACAAAAACGAGTTCCTGTCTTCATGGAGTTTCTAGTCTCAGGATGGGAATCAACCAGAAAGAAACAACCATATATGTCAGGTGATGATCAGTGCTTCTCAGACTACAGCAGGTTAAGAGGAGCTGGGGAGTCCTTCTGGAGGAGGCCCACATTTCATATGGGTTGGTCAGCAAGGCCTGGGGGACGGAGTGACACTGGAGCAGAATCTGGAGCATATGGGGCTATCAAGTAGACACCTAGGCAAATCATGTATCAGTTCTGGGCAAATGGAGCAATAAAGCAAGGACCCTACAGGGAGAACAGGCTTGGCGTGTTCCAGAAACAGCAAGTTGGTGAGTGTGGCCAGGAGTAAGAGAGGGCAACAGAAAAGAACAGCTCATCGCCTAGGAATTCACACTTAGACCCACATAAAACAATGCTTCCCTTGCAGCATGCCAGTAGAAAAATGACATTTTACAGCAAATATTTCAAATGAACTACTAGGTTCACTGAAAGAATTTTATGACTGCTCATTTTCTATAGTAAAGAATCACCAATCCCTTTCTGTAGAACCTAGATTTTAAAGCTAGTTTATGCCACAGAAGAGTATATTACAGTAACACACACAAGCAAAGCTACACTCAGGTATGACCTGTGACCCTCCCTGCTCCTGGAACACTCAGGTACAATGTCTTTTCTGTACCCAAAACCCCCAGCACTCATACCAGGGCTCTGGTCATTCTGCTGTCATGTTTGATAAGTGGCTCCTTCGACTACAGATGTAAAGGTTTATTTACCACATTGCAATGGTCTCTCAATGCCTAAGAAAAATCTGTTGAATGGATAGGCCAAGTTGCCCCTCTTAACCTTCCTCTCAGATTCCACCCCGGGGTAGAAAACTTGGTCTAGGGCAGTCTCAATCCCTCTGTCCTCCTCCATTCAGACCTGTGCTTGTTTACCTCTTACTACTCGCAGCTTAGGATGAACAATTTGTGGTTTTGCTTAAAAATGGCTTCTCAGGCTTACTGTTCTCAAGGAATTGGGAGATCTAAAGAAGCTGAAACATTTATGGAGATGAAAGCTTAGAATGTTGTTTATTTACATATTTGCTTCTTTAAGAATTGTTTAATTTTAAGAACAGGGCTGTTCTGGCCCATAGATCAATAGAATAGAATCAAGAGTCCAGAAATAAATCTATACATATGTGGACAGCTAATTTATGACAAAGGAGCCAAGAGCCTGCAATTGTAGAAAGTCTCCTTATAATAAAAAGGTGCTGGGAAAACTGGACAGTCACACTCAAAAGAATAAAACTAGACCACCATCTTATGCAATATACTAGAATTAATTAAAAACTGATTAAAGATTTGAAAGTAAGACCCGAAATCATAAAATACACATAAAACACAGGTGATAAGCTCTTTGATGTGGGCCTTAGTGGTGTATTTGTAGATTCATGTCTAACCAGCTAGAGAAAATAAAAAGCTTCTGCAGTGTGGCAAATGCCATCATTAAAATGAAGAGGCAGCTCTACTGAATGGAAGAAGATATTTGCAAAGCATATAACAGACGAGGGGTTAATGTCTAAAATATATAAACAATATATAAATCAGTAACAAAAAAAATGTAAACTGATTAAAAAACGGACAGAGTATCTAAACAGATACCTCACCAAATAAGACATACATATGGCTAATAGACACAGGGAAAGTTCTTATGAACTTACAATTAGGAAAATGCAAATCAAAACCACAGTGAGATTTCATTTCACACTAGTTAGAATAGTTATTATCAAAAAGTCAAGAAATAGTAAGTATTGGTGAAGATATGGAGAAAAGGAACCCTTGTGCACTGCAGTCAGAATGTAAGCTAGTACAACCACTATGGAAAACAGTATGGAGATCCCTCAGGAAATGAAAAATTTAACTACCATATGATCCAGTAACCTAAATTCTGGGTACTCACTCTCAAAGAACATGAAAACACTAATTCAAAAAAATATATGCTTTCATTGTATCATTTTTCATATGGAAATAACTCAAGTAATTGTCAATGGATAAATGGATAAAGAAGATGTCATGTAGGTACACAACAGAATACTACTCAGCCATTAAAAAGATAAAATTGTGCCATTTTGGATAAGACTGGAGATTATACTAAGTGAAATAAACCAGAAGGAGAAAGATAAATACTATAAAATGTCACTGGCTTGTACAATATAAACAAAGCAACCAACCAAACAAATAAAAAAAGTTTCTGATTCTGGCAACAGAATTACCAGAGGAAGGGGGTGCTGATTGGTTGGTGGTGGATGGTTGTGCCTGTATATTTGGTGGTGGGTCTGGGGTGATACATACAGTTCCTGAGGTGAGAAATGATACATCTAAAACCTACAGTGTTGTAAACTAATGTTACCTCAATAAAAAGCAATGAAGCAGGGAGAAGGGGGCTGTTCCAAAGCCACTTAGAATGGAACTTTTTGTGAAAATGGATGACCCACATCTGCCTCTGTCTAACAGGGTAGCCACTGGCTCTGTGAGGCTACTGAACACTTGAAGTGGCTAGAGTGACTAGGAAACTGGATTTTTTAAAATCATTTATTTATTTATGCATATAAGCTGGGGTGTAGGCCAGAGGTGTGAGGTGGTGAAAGGATTCACAAGAGAAGAGTGGGCAGCAGAACAGGCAGATCGACTGAAATACACTGCTGAGGGGAGCAGTGGGCGAGACAGGAGAGGTCTGCTGCACCATGTGGGAATCTCGCTGGCCGGGGATTGAACTCGTGCTGCAGTGGCTCTGGATAGCTTCATAGTGCTGCGCTCAACCTGTTGTGCCAAGGGAGGCCCAGACACTGGATTTTTAATTACATTCAATTTTGCTTGGCCTAAACTCAAACAGCCGTATGGGGCAAGTGCCTTCAGTAACACACAGCACAGGTCTACAGCTTCCTGCTGTGGTGTTTCTCCTCCTTTAGAAAGTTCCCTGAGGGCCACAGCCTTGTTTGTTATGCCCACAGCCTGGGAGCCTCTCAGGGAGTGTGTGTGCAATGTCACCCACACATGACTGCACAGGGAGGAGGACAGGAAGGCCAAGTCTGAATTTGTAAAGGCCTGGCCTATTCACCACAGACAACTGGTATTTTCTCTCCACGGTGGCGCTTAAGTCTGAGGCACTTCTGACAGGATGTTCTAGGTAAGCTCTACCACACATTACTGTGTCTGGTTTTTTTAAGCACAATACTTCCAGATGAGAGCAAGAGTTTCTGTTTCTTCCAGGAAAGCTGACTCCCAGAGCTGCTGAAAGCGCTTGCTCTAGACAGCCAGAGAAAGGCTCATTGGGTGGAACTCAGCTAATTCTGGTGCTTTCCCTAAAACATTTCACAAGTCAGGTATATGGTGCAGGAGGAATGAATTTCTTAACTTCATTTGTGATTTTGAGTAGGAAATTAAAATCTGTACACAGGAAAAGAAAGAAGCCCTGATGTATTTGATCAAGGGTGCTTTATGAAGAATTTATTATCAGGCAGGAATATCAAATGAGAAACAGAAACAGCACAGAAGCTCCAATAAAACCCCAGCATTTGACAAAATATAACAGATGTGGGGGGGTGGGGGGGTGCTCAAGCTGTTGATGGCTAAGGGGATAAGGAAAATAAAAAGAGGAAATTAGAACAAATAAGATGGATGATGTAATTAGGGACTGGAAACAGAGGAAGGGAAATCTGAGCTCGCGGGCCATGGAAAGTAAGCTGTTTCAACCTTTTTAAGTACAAAGTGAAGCTTGTTTAGAGTTTACACGTATCATTCAAAATTCTCTATTTAAATATCCAAGCGCCAAATTGGGCCCACGGTGGGTTGTGGTTTGCACCAACTGGCATCCTGTCTTCAGCAAACCCAAACACCTCCAAATCTAACAGCAGATCACCTTTAGCCGCCTGACATTAACTCTATATTGCTCACCACTCCTTGCCCTCATCCGATTGCCTGCAAGATAGCGCAGGGCCCAACATGAAAGGATCACTATAGCAACCCGGGAAGCTCTTTTATCAGCGTGGAGGCGCTTCTGTGGAGTGGAGCAAGATCCAGAGGGGAGAGTAATGAGGAGCGCCCACTGTCAAGCCTTCCCAGCGAGCCTGCACTGGAGGATGTGTGTTCCAAAAATGATTAATGCTTTGAGGAAAAAAAGGTTCTAATTGAACATACAGTAATTCTGAATTTTCTTTTTGTGTGACAGATAAGATATAATCATTGAATTTCTTTCTCCAGAGGCTTTGTAGGGGGAAAAAAAAATCCTTTGTGGAAGCAATATCTTCAGTGTCTGAAAGATAGTCTTTTTATATGAAACAAATTCTGCATTGGGTTACTAAAAGCATCCACCTGCTTATCAATCTAAAAGCTGCATCTTTAAAGGTCACAAGTGAAGGAAAATCAGATAGACTCATTCTAATTCCTAGCAAACGGGAGCTCATTTCTCACCAACCCACCCTGCAGCGCTCAGTAGCATGACCTTTCACTTACAAAGAGAACAGCAGATCTCTGTCTGTCGTGTGCTATCCTTCCTTCCTCTTCAGGAATTAAACGCAGTTTTGATATTATCATTACACACTCCCATAAAATTCCACGGCAAGGACCTACACATTAGCATGACTTTGCCTAAAGTCTGGCTGAATCTCCCTCCCAATCACTTGGGCCTGAAAAGGAATATTAATTGATTAATAATAGAAACTGGTTTAGTGAACAGTACACTCCAGTCAGAGAAATCTTATAAAACCTGTGCTCTGGACCAGTGAGGGAGGAAAAAAAAATTAAAAATGAATATTTAATTGCATGCTGCTCTTTTAAATTTGGCCTGATAAATTCAGCTGGGAAAATAATTCTAAGAGACGACAGAGCAGCTTTTCTCCGGCATTCCCAAGAAGGCGAACATCTGAGTATTAGGCAGCGGGCTTACACTGGGCACCTATGGGAGCACGCTGGGGGAATTTCATGTCTCTGAGTGATGATGACTGGGGCTTGTCTTGGTTTCTTACTACCCACTGGAACCACAGCTGGAGGGGTCAGTGGCCTGGTTTGATGGCAGAAAACACTCAGTTCGGAACAGTTACAGACTGTTCTGAAGTCTGAAGTCAAAGGGTTCCGAATACACACATGTGCTCACAGGGATACCAAATATACACATGCATGCACATGGAGATGGGAGCAGAGGGGGGTGGGCTGTCTTGTTTACATTAAAATGGCAAGCACGCCTAAGACTGTATGATTTCGTTTTCAGAAGGAATTCTTTGTGTAGCTTCACGCCAGCATCTCAGGCCATCTGACTTTAATTGATACTAAGTGTGCTAAGTTCATTAATAGCATGCCAGGGGAAAAATGACTGTGGTGAAAAATAAAAAGCAGTCCCCTCTGTTTCCCTGTGCCTCAATTTCCCCAACAGGAAATAGAGGAACGACATCGCATCTCTATCCCAGGCCAATTGAAATTCTATGTGGAAGGCAGACCAAATTGGATGCCTAATACATTTTAAATTAGTAATAATTAATAATTCAGAGACGACAAAGTTTCTTCTGAAATAATAATAATCTACACTTGTAGATCAGCACATCATGGTGTACTGAGAACATTATCACCTTTGAACCTTCCAAGAACTTGTGCGTTGGCAGGACAGACACCAGAATATCTGTTTTGGAGCTGATGAAAATGAAAGTAGGGCAGTAGTTCAGCAAATGACACCCCAAGATCGTGCCACGGGGCAGCCCCCACTCAAAGCTGGGCCCAGCCCTAACATCCTGTGTTGGGTCGCCGTATGGGAATAGGGGCTAATGTTTGGTCAGAAATATTGTTTTCTTTTTGCGCATGTTGAACCAATATTCTATTACAGTTTAGGAGACAAGGACACCCCTTGCTATTTGCATATTGTAATAGCCTTCCGGATAATTACGGGATAGATCTTTTGGAGAAAAAAAAGAGAAAAAAGCCACATGTTTACACTACTTCACTGCCTTTAGAAAAGTAGGGTCCATGACATTTACCAAATGCTGCCGCACAATTAGCTGTCATGTAAACTACTGAGAAGAAATAACATTCAAAAAGGGAAATAAGCAGAAAATTGAAATTATCAATGACCTCTTTATCACTGAATGATTCAATATAAACTACCTGGCCTACAGAAAACCCACAAAATTCTTCGAAGATCTCAGGGGTTTTGATCCCTTGTTCCAAATCACATAAATAACAAAAACTAACTTGTACTTAAGGTCTCAGGCTCACCTAATGCAAAACCATTCATTTGAGGCAAACAAATAAATGTCAGACTCTTACTACTCGGGAGTCAGTGCTGTAAGGCACCATAAGAGTTTCTGGCGCATCACTTACTGATAGCTATTATTATTGCCTATGATTAGTGCTGTTGTGCTGCTTAAGCTAAGAAACAGCTCAGGATTTTGCAGATTTTGATTAAGAATCAGCATATTCTAATTTAAGTCCTAATTTCGGGCACAGGAACAGATCAAAAGGCAAAATCTTCTAACCGATTAGGCCAGTTATTCTTCATTATCATTCGGATCAGACTATAATTAAGGGAAGTAAATAAGAAAAGCAAAGCAACACATCTTCAGTGATTTCACAAGCACAAAGAAGAGCTCCAAGTACTGAGAGGTGACTATGGTGCCCCAATAAAGGCCGCAGTTTGGTGGTGAGTCCCCCGTGGGGAGAGCATCTGGCCTGGGCGCTGCGGGTCATAAGCACCCCAGTGGCTACAGGAGGAGACCATGTCGGAGCTGGTGTCTCCCACTCCAGGCAGCCCCTGCTCCCCCCAACTCCCCAGGCTCCTCACAGAGAATCTGGGCTACCCTCTCCTCTCTATTTGTGAGAAGAAGGGGGCCTCAGAATGTACTCCAGGGAAAGTCTTCTTTCCACTGGTGTCGACAATACTGCCTGCTTCTGCTTCTCACCAAACACTTCTTCCTTCATTTCTTGGAATTTTATTGCAACCGAACTATGGAAGTAGTCCCTTGGCACGACTTCCTCTCCGACACTCTACTCCAAAGCCTGCTCTCATCTGCCTCACTCTCTTCCGGCACTGAACACCCTGCTGACCACATCCCCTCTAAACTGCCCCCTTCAACTGCAGGAGCCCCAGGATGTGGGCCAACCTTTCTGATTTTTGTATCCCCACTCCCATTCCTTCCATTCCTCCCGTCCACTAAATGTAGTTGTTCCTCTGAGGGTCGTTATGAGAAATAAAGTGGAGTGAGGAGTCATAGGAGATCATAATGCTTTCAGAAAGCCTAAATAGAAATCGCACTTATGGTTAGGCACGACTCCAGCAGAGACTTCTATCGGTGACAGACCATGCTTATTACATAAATATAATTTGTTTACACACACTTTAGCACAACTTTACTATCAATTCAACTATTCACGGTAGACAGAAAACTCTGAATCTCTCTCCAACACCCAGACACACTTCATCCACTTCCATATCCATACTATCAACAAAGCCCTGGGCATTTCCATCTGCATCAATGAGTATTCGAGAAGTCTGCAACAAAATCTATCACATTGATCTATCCAGCTGTCCTTCCTCCGTCACTGTTAAGGGCGTCTCTAGTTATTCTGACTCCTCTCATTTGCCACCCATTGCCCTGCCCATGCACAGCCTATGCCCTGGAGGGCTCACCTATCTCCCCGCATCAGCCCTGTTACGCTCTCACGACTCCCCCTCCTCGGCTGAACTGCTGGGATCTCCCACCCTGCAGTCTCTCCCTTCTGCAGCCCCCTCTTCAACACTTTCAGTGTCTTCTACCTTTCTACTGAAGACAATCCAAAGTTCAAGCTGATATTGAAATCAGATCCACCACAAACCACTTTTCCAGCATTATTTCTTGTGATTATTTCCTCCAATTTCCAGTCAACTGGCCTACAAACACACCACTGTCCCAACATTTGGGGGTTCCTGCTTCCATGCTTTATCTCATGCTGGTCCCTCTATTTGGCATATCTTAAACTATTGGTTATATTCTCTTATGTCCAAAAATCGTCCCCATTTGTCTACACTCAAGGCTTCCTCCTTTCATAAAGCCATTTTTAATTAGCTCAATTAAACGTGAGTTCTTCCCCTACTGGAGTATGACACCACTTTCTCAGTATTCTCTTATCAAAATCTATCTATCCATACCTCTTTGTAGAGTGGAAACAGTATTTCACTTTTGAATCACACACACAGCCCTATCCATAATGGCTTTGTCTCAGTAAGTATTTGACAAAAGGATTAATGAATCAATCAGTGAATTAAATTCCTGATTTCCTACTGACATTTAAAAAAACAAAAACAAATCAGTGTTTAGCAGTCTGCAGATTTCGTATCCAAAAAATATAAGGCCTCAAGTATTCCTAAAGCCCGCTTCTTTCCTTGTGATTTTGAAGAATAAATTAGCACAAGGGCTCCATTGGATATGCGATAGGAAATTAATGTCTCATAAAATCTTTGAGTTCAAGTTTATTAGAAAGCTCTCGGTTTTACTGGTTTGCTTTGTGGACAAGCGTGTGTTAACTATGATCAGAAATGGTACAAAGCAGAGCTGCGTTGACAGAACCGTGTACGATCAGAGAGCCCTGGATGATGCAATTAAAAGGTGGACAGACAGGTAGACAGATGTTCAGCTGCATGATCGGGAACAAGATTGTATAAAAGGCTTCCTTGATCATTAGAGATACTGCTGTAATGAAGCTCTGGATACCGACTCGGTGTTTCTGCCGGCTCTCATCTCCAGCAGGTGTCTTACAGAGAAAATAAGGCAAACACAAACAGATCCACTGCCAGCTAGTCAAAGCTGCCTGGCATTTTTTCCTGTTGATTAAGCCACAAATAAAATCATACATGTTGTGCTTCTGACACAGGCAGAGTATGCAGTTCGTGAATCTTTACAGAATACATCTTTGTGAAATATTCCAGCATCCATTACTCTGCTGAGATCAAGAAGCTAATATATATTCAATAGAGTATCCTATGTGATCCAAAATAGTCCCAAGAGCCAAGAACATGACACAAAATATAAGCACCAAAATGAATTTAAAAGCCAAAGAAACCACAAGACAGCAAATTTGGAAAAATGAAGGTAAATTGTGAACCAGTAGGCAGGACACTAGGGCTTACAAATAATGAACTGGTGGTGGGAATTTTGCGGGCACCACACCTGAGAGGAGAAAGCACACACTGCACAAAAATGAACAATGATGTAAAAAAAAAAATACATATATGTATATATACACATTTGAAAAATAATGGACTCTTGGATGTTTAGTAAAATGGAGAGCTGCACTAATGCGGGTCAGCCAACATGGCAGAATTAAATGCCATTCCTATTTGCCTCTGAACACATTGCATGGTCCCTGACAAGTAACCCTGGCTTCTGGTTTCACTTCTGCATAGTTTCTTATCTTTTATTATGATTATGAAAGTAGTGTTGGCTAACAACACTGTATATGTTTTAGGGGTAAAGGTTCACACCTCCTCAAATATACATCACACCCATCACCAAAGCCCCAATAATCCTCCACCCCATTTCTGCATAGTTTAAAAGGAGAGTAGACTCCCTGATCACACACCAACTGACAGGTGGTCGTTAGGGATTCTCTTGTGAATAGTAGTTGCTGTGAATAAGCCACAGAGTGGAGACCCGAGCCCCAGTCTCGGCATCCTTCTTAGGAATATCAGTAAGATGCCTGTGCATTCCATTCCTCTCCTTAGAAGAAGCGGCAGGCCTCATGATTGCATCATTTCTTACAGAATCCTTGACTGGTTCTGCTCTAGGGCTGGAGTGAGGAAGCAGACGAGAAAGGGAAGAAGAGAGAAAAAGAGGGGGCCAGGCAGGGGAGGAGGAGACCCCATCACCAGGGTGATTTTTGTGGGTTGGGGCAGAGGAATGAGGAAATATGGTCTTCTTGAACCACGTTTTCTCCTTCTAGAATCATCACTGCTTCCTGTACAACATGTGTCCTTGAGTTCATGGCCACTGACCTAGAACAGCGGGCCTTGCGCAATTCTGAGAGCTGATTGCGCTTATCAGAGTGGTAGGTCTTTGATGAGCAACAGAAAGACCATTTCAAGTTGGGAAATCAGCGAAGACACCAGTGTTTTACCAATTCCTCCTCTATGTTTTACAGCGACAAAGTTCATTCCCGACACATTTTAATTAGCCACTCAGGATCACGGGGCTTTTGCTGAACACAGAAGTCTGCGCCCAGCACCGGCCGCCAGCACCCAGAGAAGGCAGGCTGCATGCCTCCTCGGGTACATGGGTCTCTCTGCACTAGATTTCCATGAGCAGCTCTTTGCACCAGCACCTGAAATATCAATATTAGAGCCCAATCTGTGATGTTACCTGAACACTGTCAGGTCAAACTCTCCCAGAATACTAATACTAAGGCGATCACCATGACATCTGCCTAGTGATGACCAACCATAAAGGTAATATTAAATTGGGTTCTCTTTCAAGATATCGCTAACTCAAATTGCTTTTGTCATAGTTCTTTTCAAAAAAATATTTTCAATTTAGAACTGGAAGGAAACATGAAAGAGTAGGTTTGCCTGCCTGTGAAGTTCACTGCCATCGCAGTGCTAAATGGGCACGGGCTGGGAAGACAAATGAAATAAGACAAATGCACTCTCCCTTACGCTCAAGTACGGTATTTAATACAGTTGAACACTGCATTTATTTTTATCTTTGACAGGTCCAGAAATGGCCACTTACCTTATCTGCAGATGGGATAATCTCAAAAAATGTTTCCCTGCCCCAGAGGAGAAAAGAATTTCTTTCCCCAGAGTTCATTAGCAGCAAAAATTGTCAAATACTGTATCTATGCTTTTCCCCCCTTCGACCATCATTAAACATTAAACATTGGTAACTCTTAATATATTCTAGAACTAATGGCTAAAAATGAACAAGGATGGCAAGCATAGACACCAATATGCATCATCGTGGCAAAGTCGTTTAAAAGGTATTTCCTCTAAGTTAGGAGATATTTATACAGTATATAGAATCTCCAAGTTGGACTGCTTTATTATTTTGAAATTCATTCTTATAGCTGCAGAGTTTTGCAGTTTGACCTATTTGTCTTAAGGTTGGACTGCATTATACATTCTTAAGAAGCAGAAGCAAGACGGAGATGGCCTTGAAAATCACCATCAACATTGTAATCAGTCTCTTTGATAGAGGTGATACAGAGCACTGACACTTTAGCCGCCATTTTCCCTTAAAATGGTATTCTCATTCATTTGAAGACAGAAGCAGAGGCCCCTGCCTTGAATTTGCAATGTTTAAAAGTGGGAGAAATACACGGCTTGATTCTATGTTCAAACATTAACAAAGTGCACTGAAGGAATTTGAATCAGAAAAAAAGGGAAGAAAACTTAGTTTGTAGCAATCTTTCCATAAAGGCATCTGATATTCCTTTCTGATTGGAAAATGTGATTTCAGATTAGCTACTATAAATATATTATTAAAGGCAAAAGCAACAGCTTTTTTAGTTGATCCAGTCTAAATCAGACCATAAGTAGGGAAGAAAGACAGTTTAAAAAAGAGAGCAAGCCTACCTAAATACTACATGCAACTCAGTTACTATCCGCTGCTCAGCGATAATGACAAAAAAACATTCCTAGAGAGAAGTTATTGCAACATAAGAATTTTCAGGGGGCTCCTTAACGTAAATTATGGCAATAATGCCTACCTTCTTCTCATTGTGTTACAAATAGAAGAAAGAAATTCTTTTCCTGGCTTTTAGACTTAATATTCACATCCTCTCTTTAAAAATGAACCCTGTCATTTGCCTTTAGACAGGAATGTCTTTACTAACAGGAGGGGAGGTCTAAGATGCTTCTTTGAGAAGGATTAAATTAAGGGATCAAAGAATCAAAAATGCAGTTTCATGTTAATATCTAACTTCCTTCCCTTTTTTTGTACCAATGCAAGGTAGATCTTACTTCTTAAGCATGTATAAGCACATCACAAAGCAAGTGCTATCCAAATTCTGTCCTAAAGAAGAACTCTTGAAATAACCTTAGCAGTAATATTCCTGAATTTATAGAAAGAGAATGTTCCTATGTCTTATTTTACAGTGTATCTTAACAACCTAATTCAACTATGAATAAGAAGCAAAACTATGAGAGAAAAAAGGAGGACATGCACGCTGCTTTCCCTGGCTTCTCACGGTCATCGCGGATTATGGCCATCCCCAAGTGCTGAACCCACCATGTAGAACTGTGAGGCATGCATGGAGACTCTGGTTGTAAAATCACACCTTTCTCCATTAAACTTAACTTTAGGTAGTGCTCCAGACTGCAAAGTCTTGAGAGGGAAGCTTCTCAAGACGAACCATCTGCAAACCACCAGCCTTTCCCTGAACAAAGCATTTTGCCCTTTTTCTTCTCCAAATAGAAGTTTAGTTCTTCCTTTATTGCTCATAGTTCCTTTTGCACTTCAGGGGATTTAGACTGAATGATGGCAGAAGAATTCTAGTCTAAAGCAAAATTCTGTATTGATATTTAGGATGATTTGAACATCAGCACATTAGAGTGAAAGCGTGGATGAAAGATTCTGGTTATTATTCCTAAAGCTGACTCACCCTCATAGAAGAGCCCAGAGCTACTGAAAAAGGTTCTATTTTTGCAAAGAGAGCGAGGATGGTATGAGATGACCATAGCAAATGGAAAAGCCCAGCTCCGGTTTCTACGTAGACATGGCCTGGGGGGGTGGTGAGCCAGACAGTGGTGAGATGTGGGTGTTGGGATAGAGCATTAATGGTTTCTAGCTGACACCAGATCTTCAGTTCAGCCCTCTTACCAGTCTTACCTTAAGTGAAAATGATCAAAAATTCCTAGCCAACTATAGTCGTTTGAGAATACATCATGTCAAAATATCTGCGCTCCTTTACAAGATGAAACATCACATTATTTATTCCTTAAAATTCACACAGCAGAGCCCAGGCTACTTTTTAGGAGTATTCAACACAAGAGTGGCTAAAAGCTTGGGTTCTGGGACTTAGAACTGAGTTCCAATCCCAGCTTTCCTGTTACTAGGTGTACATCCTACACTGAGTCACTGAGTTGTACTTTTTTCATTAAAAAAAAAAAACAAAACTAAGTCAGAGAGATAATAGGACCTAGTCCAGAACATCATAAGGACTAAACAGCAAACACATTCAAAATGCTTATCACACAGCACCAAGGAGTTTTGGGGTGATGGAACTGTTCTGTATCTGGTGCACATACAGAGATACAAGTCACAGAGCCGTGCACAAAAGGATGGGAATTTTATGGTGTAATTTAAAAATATTTTCATGTATTTTATATGTATGGTCCATAAAAAATTACACTCTATATGTATTAAATATTGGGTCAAGCATTCAGTTCACCCAAACAACACGACCCATCACAGCGCTAGCACATAATCAGCATTTTAAAGTGCTCCCTTCCTGATATGGTTTAGCTGCCAAGGCCATTGCTGTGATTCGCCAGCCAGACGAAATGGAGGTAGCTGGGCTGCAGAACTAAAGAGGGCAAGTGATGGATCCACGGTGAGGTTGGCAGATGGCGCGGGCAGGGGTGACAGAAAGGGAAACGCGCTGCGCAGGCGCGGCCCGGGTCCAGCTGGGAGCCTGGCTGTGTGTGAGCAGGAGAAGGCGGTCCTCTCTGTGCTGCTCCCAGGTAAAGAAGAGGACACATTACCAGTTGCAATTACAAGACGCCAGAAGAAAAAAAGGCAAGAAAAGAGCAGCTATTTCCGCTGCTAGACATGAAAACAAACCAACTGAGAAAAGTGCTTTGATGAGCAGAGTGGATGCTGCTGGGTGTGTGGGCTAGAATTCACCTCATCTCACCTCCCAAAGGGGTGGGGGTGGGGGGAGCAATGCCGCAGGTTGTTCCGCAGACAGGCGCGGGGCAGAAAATCCAGCTAAGGAGACTTTCTATTCTTAATAACCTTAAGTTCTGTTTTCCTTTTAAGTGTAAAGGTTCAGCATACAAAGTTGGCAAAAGGATTTTTTTTTTAAGGAGGCAAAGGCTATGGGGAGAAATTCAATACCAGATACTGGGATGCATGTAATCACTGAGCTTTTCTATGCCTGCATTTTAAAAAATGTTTTTGCTCAAGAGCCAGTAAGCCATTGGCTGCCATAATGTGTTGACGCTCCCCGATGGGCAAGCAGACGACAGGAAAGCACTTATCTGCTTGTAAAAATGTGTTCCCTCTCAATATGCAAGTCTATTTTTCTTCCTGCAATAAACTACATTTGTTTGATGCGGTATCTGATAGTTTTATAGTGTTTGTTCACACACTCACTAATTTGCAAGATTGGGTAATTTGCAATGGGTCTCATAGGTCATTAGTGCAAATTAACAGCATTCTGTACGAGATAAAGCAAGAAAAACTGATACTTTATCATGGTGCACAGTTAAGCATCATATTTCAATTTAGGAACTTGACACTTTGTATCCCTCCTCTAACAGTTGGGGAAAAGTGGGTTTCACCACCCCTCACCACACCAGGCAGGAAAGGGGGAGAGGAGCACTAGGGAGAGAGATTCTAACCCACCTCTATTCTCCAGGTTGTGATATATTTTGGAAATATCCAACAGTATCAGCATCCCTTCCTGGCTCTTGTCCACCCTGAACAGTTTACTATTTACATTTGAACCTGAAAGAGGCACAAAGGCCTCCTTCCTACACAATCCCCTAGGCCTTCTTTTTTGGCATGGAAAGCACACACATTTTTTGCAAAATTACTCAACATATACAGCTGCATTCTACAATTTTCATTAAGAATTCAAGAGATGAAAACTGTTGGCTTCCATAGGAAGGTGACCAGATCCACAGGGATATTATGTACAAACAGTCTGGTTAGAATAATAAATGCTGCATGTGCTTTATAATGTTAGACATGTGCAACATGGATTCATTTGTGATCTGAGTCTCAGATTTTTAAAAACAGATCCTCGCTTGCCTTGAGATAAACTTAAGTAAATAATGTTTGCCATCAACTCTAAATGAAGAATGACAGTTAAATTTTATAATCATCTTCACAGCTTCAGGACTTACTTTATATTTTCTCAGGCTCATGACCCAAAGGTTGCCATAGCAACTAGGAAATCCTACCTTATCAAGCGCTTACATTTACATTCCTTGCAGCAGCTTCCCTTTATGAATTAAATCCATCATGGTTTTCTATTCTCAAAATAAAAAGTTCTTAGGATTATCTTGCAGAAACAAGGATCAAATGCGTTGATAGAAATACACTATGCAAAAGTTAATTCAATGGTGGTTTTCTTTAGGAAGAGATATAACTATGGCATAATAAACAGCTTATGTCCAAACTTCCTGGCTTCAAAGAAAACTTAAATAGAGACATTGTGCTAAAAATGACACATCCCCTACCTATGCATTTCATCTTAGAACTATCAAAGGAATAATCTGGTTGGAAATCATACTTCAAACAGCTATAGAGACATACAAAGACTTAAAAATGCCTAAGATAAAACCCTGTAACATACATATAAATATTAATAAAATGGGTGACAAACAAATACATTCCAATTCACAACTCAAATAAGGAAAAGAAAACAAATGACAAGTTTCCCTTTTATCAGGTCCCTATTATGGCCTTTGTTTTTGAGGTGGTCTCAAGTTACCTAGTAATGGGGGCTCACTACCTTGGTGCTTATAAGGTAAAGAACCCATCACCCTCCCATCTCTGATGCGAAGTGAGAGTAAAGGACTGAGTACCCTGCTGGTCGGTCCTGCACCCCAAGGCTGCATAGGCAGGCTCACCATGCAAGAAATAGAAACTTCAAGAGGAGACACAGACATGCAGATGGTGACATGAGAACTCATTCAACTAAGTGAGAAACCGACTTCTGAGAGACTCTGGAATCCACATCACTTGGAGCCCTCAAGGCACTGCTTGACAAGTGCTTAATGGAGATGATGTCGAGATAGAAAAAAAAAAAATTAGATTCTAGCTTCACCTGCCATCCAACCCCCAGAAGGCCAGAAGATTATCTAGACTCCACTTATGGGCCCCTTCCAGCTCAGACAAGTCTCTGATTATGTATACAGACTTCAACGCAGTTTGCATTATCAGAAAGAACTTTCCACTCATACTGGTTTCAACACATAGCCAGCCAATTCCGTCTTTGAAATTTCTCTCATTCTCTGTGTTTGCAGTCCTCTGCTTCCTCCAGTCAGTTTTCACTTTTTTGTCCTTTCGGTCTCTGCTTCTTATCCACACTTTGATTCTCAATCTTTTCTCTCCTCTCTAGCTTGGAGAGTCACAGCACAACGAGATAAAGGATAAATAGAGCATTGGCTGGCCACAATGGAAGAGGGATTCTTTAAAGTTCTATTAAAGCCTAGTTCCTTCCACCACCATGAGATTCCCTCCCTTTTGTATTTTCCGCAGCTAATAGGGAACTGGCATCTTGACTTCAGATTTGTTTTGGATGGGTAACAGCCCAGTGCCAACGCATTCAAAGAGGTAAAGCGCCAAAGGTGCTTTAATAGTGACTCATGTTAGAGCTAGAAACAGACTGGTCATTCATTTCAGGATATTGAGTTCTGATCAGGCTGTTACAAGTGAACTAAAAGAAAATGCAATGAAATTTTTAGGCAAGGTAGCAGCTAGCCTCTGCGTTACATAATTCCTACACATTTTTCTATTCAAACCAGTTTTTGCAATAAGCATTATTTCACTTCAGCCTTTCATTGAATGTTAACTTGTGGAGAGAGACACACAAACACACAACCCCCGACTAAGATGAACAATCATTCATTCACTTTAGTAGTGCAACATTTTTGAGTCCCAAAGTCATTGATAGAGACTAAAATCTAAGAAAACATTTATTTGCGTACTGACCACAGTTTGAGAGAAAAGGCCCATCACTCATTTCCTAGATTTCTGAGTCATTGAAAATTAAGGATTATTTTACATAAATTGGTAAGGAGGGCTACCTATCACAGGATTACCTCCCCACCCAACTCAGGAGTAAACCAAGGCTTTCACAGAAGGGGCATTTCTGGGAAGCTTTTGGATGAGCTCAACTCCACTCTACTGTAATGAAATTCACAAAGACATGTCAATAGCCAATATATAGACATGTCAGAGTTTTAATTTAGTTAATGCACTTTTTATTCATTATTGGGCTTCAGTAAGAACCTGGTATCCAACTTATGGATGCATCGCTTAATTACTCAAGCTTCACTTTTCAAAATGAGAAGAATTTAAGTTGTCCATCAATATTTCATGCAGGATAGCAACCAGGAAGGAGGGAGGGAGAGGGAGGGAGGGAGGAGGGAGGCAGAGTCAGAATGTGAAAGGAACAGGCATCATCACTGCTGCATTAAAACAGTTAAAGTATTTCAGGCCAATCAAATGCTCATTACAAGATATTTATAACATATATTTTAAATGCTTTCATTTCCTTCAAACTGGATTTTCATACTTGAGGGAAAATTTAATTTCCCATATTGCAGAGATATTTGTTATAGATACGCCTCCAACCCATTAAAAATATTTGTTGGTCATGCTTGCTTGGTAAAAACTTCAAGCAGAAGTAACCATGTATGATAACTAGAGCCTAAATAATTTCTTGACAACCTAATTTTCCTAGGCAAAAAAGCAACTTGAAAAGGTAAAATGCCCCAGGTGGCCAGATTCTGCACATCAGAAAATACGCTCCTCAAAAGACCCTACCTTCCATCAGCAGGGATGCCAAAAAAAAGCAGTTGTTCTGTTCCCAAAGAGACAAGACAAAAAATATGAACACAAAAGAATAAGGTCAGAAGAACATTTCTAAATGGGTTTTCAACTATTTCAGCCAGGGAGAAAAAAACATGTGGAGTCCCAATCATTAGCATCACCTAATGCAGGCTGATGTTGATGCTATGGCCTTAGCTCATTAGGATCAACAAGGCCCTAACCACCCTGGAAGACTGCCCTAATGCTGCACTTTGGTCTTTAAGGCTGCGGACAGTGAGACTTTAAATCGATGAAGTGAAAATTTGAGCAAAATCACTGGAATTTATAGATTTAAAATTTTGAATGCATATTATCCTTCAAATTAGTTGCCGTAAAAGGTCATAAGCTTAGTAATTGGCCCTTCACTGCCCACCCCCCCCCCATATCTCAACTGCTCCTGCTATCCTTCCCTTTGACCGTCACCACGTCATACCTACGTCATATGTCCTGTCACTACAGTTGGGCTGTACTGGTTTTTAAATCCACCACTGCACTGTCCACCGTAACAATGGGATTCCAAATGAATCAAATGACCCCAAAGGTTATAGATCTGCTACCACTAAGATGATTCAAATAATCCAAATAAAATTGATAAATTCTAGAAAAAAGATTTTGCTCAGTGACAGCCTTGATCAAATGGACTAAAATGTTTAGCAGTGACCTTCTAAAAGCATTACTGTGAAAGACATTTTAGACCTACAAGAAGCCCTTTGTCCCTAATAGGTGCAAGTTTTCAACACCACAACAGACACTTTCAATACTGTGGAGCAAAGCGTCCTATTATCAGTTAAAGTAATCCAAGTCTGTTTTCTAGATGTAGTTTTTGGGAAACCGCTGGTTGAAGATCAGACATAAGAAAGGCTGAGTCTTCAAAAATGAGCTCACACAAACTGAAATTGTAATGACTATTAATTTTAAACCGTGTTTTTATTACTATATTAGAAAGCATTTCATGGAACACCATATAAGATGTACTAAATGATTTCCATTTAGAACAAAACTCACCTTGGGGACAATTATGGAACACACTGGAATCCTAGAGCAAAGCCAGTAACAGAGTAACCTATTCTATTTCTTTATATTTGGGTTTTCTTGCAGCAAGGTACAGGTGTCAATGGAACCAAAAACTCTCTGGAAGTTTATACTATTCCACTGAATGCTAACTTTCAATAAATAGAACTGCTACCCATAATATAAATGCTAACATATCAATTTTTTGCTTTTTGAATGAAACTCATTCATTCTTCTATTTATTCAATCAGCAAATATTGAGGTATTGTGCTAGATGTAAATATAGATGATCATTTACCTCTCTTCACTTTTAAATTCTCTACACAGACAATGAGCATTCAATCGTGCTACATCTTATACAGAAGGTAGAGATTTGCTTCCACAACCTGGCAAAAAACATTTAAGCAAGGCGTAAACTGTATTCATGATTTAGAATTAAATCAGAAATGCTCTGCTGAAACCAATAATTTTGGGTTTCAATTTTTCTTTTATCTTCTTTATTCTTATACCAACTATAAATCATATCACTACCCATTCATTCTTCTAAGACATGGGAACATTTAAGTGAAGGTTCTGTTTATTCCTTCTCCAAACCAGTGACTAAATTTAAATCAAATGTTCTTGGGGTTAAAAGGAACATGCCATTTCTTTGTAAGTTGTCAACCTTCTAAAAGAGTTAAAAAAGGAAAACCCAAAGATGGAATGTCAATGCATAATTTTAAACATACAAGATTAGCTTTAACCCATGGGCTTTTTGGTACACAACCCAAGAATTCTGTCAAAGTACAAAAGAAAATGAAAGAGTAGGTGAGCAGGGGGGTGGGGGGGCTTTGAAAATAATTTTTTCTATGAGCTAGGCAGTTATGTCAATTTAATCATCTGGAGAGGTTTAATAAAGGATTTCAGTCAGACCTTTTTCTTTTCGTCCATTAGGGACCAGACCTCAGTTCTGACATGTTACGTAGATTGAAATGATCACTGAGGACACCCAGCTTCTCCTGTGGTTCAGCAGCGACCCAAGTGGCTCACACAGAACTGGCAGCCTGGACTCCCAGAGTTCATGCTATTTCCGGCTCTGCCCTCCTCTGGAGGCGGGACTGAAAGCAAGGCGCTCAGCCACTCTCGACATCCACGTCCTCATCTGTAAGTGGGGTAAAAACAGTACCACCTTACTTGGCAAGTGCTTGGCACACTGCTGACTTAAACTGACAATTCTCTGGAGGATAATCCTGAGTTTCAAGCTTATGAATGTGGTCCTGGAGGGGAAAGCAAATGCTGGTATAGTTGTTTTTTGTGGCCAGTGTTATTGTTTAGTATTTGGAGTGGTCATGCAGGGTGGGACGGTTCAAACGTTAAAAAAAAAAAAAAAAAGAAAAAGACTTTCTTAAAAACAAGGTTTAAGACACATTGGGTTTCTCTACTATCTAAATGCTTATTTTATTTTTTTAAAGATTTATTTATTGATGCATACAAGAACTGGGGTGTAGGCCAGAGGTGTGCGTGGTGAGAGGATTCACCAGAGACAGAGTACAGAGCAGAACAGGCAGATCAACTGGAATACACTGCTAAGGGGAGCAGCGGGCGAGACAGGAGAGGTCTGCTGCGCCATGTGGGAATCTCCCTGGCCAGAGATTGGGCCCAGATAATGGCCCAGAAACACAGCCAGCTGAAATGGCAGGGCAAAGGGGGTACTCCCGATGTATCTGCACTGATCATATGGTCACAGTTTTTTTCATGCTTCATCTATATTGGTGACAATGTTATATAGCACCTGCCATCTTAAACAATGTAAAATAAAAAAGATTTTCAGCCTTATTGCTGATTCGGGTGACACTGGCACCCTGTTGAGCGTTAGCGATAAACGCTGGGAGTGACTTACATTGAAGAGCAGGTCTCCACTCTGGCCCTCTGGGCCCGCAAGTGTCCTGGCGCTAATGTGTGGGGGCTGCAAATGAGACAACTAAAAGAGATAACATTTTGCACAAAGTCACAGCACTGTAAAATTAAATAATTTAGTGAAATCACAGCAGCTTTTCTTTGAGTAATTTGTGGTAAATTTTAATGCAAATATTTCGTGGTATCTTTTACGGGCCCCTCAAGAGGTCTGTGTTCCAGATGACTGAGGTAGTCGGACACAGGCCTCCACATAAGTGGCCTGTGCCACATCACTGGATCCAAGAGAGAAGGGATTCCCTTCAATAACAGGGTAAAATGTCTTAAATGCATTTCAGTTTCTGATGCTGAAATCCCCTCTTTCAAATGAAGGAACAAGACCAGCAATAACCTGTAGGTAATACACAGGTTTGGGGCACCTATCCTTTCACTGTGCTGTGAACACACTTCCAGAACCATCTGACAACAAGGGGTTCTGTTCATTAGGTGCATTAAACCTGGGAAAAACAATGCGGTGCCGCTTTCCATAGTTGAACCAGATCATGACGTGACACCTCAATAAAGCAGAAAGAGTAGCCTTTACTGGCTTTCCCCACACCCGTTCACAGC
Source organism: Scalopus aquaticus (assembly GCA_004024925.1). NCBI lineage: Eukaryota > Metazoa > Chordata > Mammalia > Eulipotyphla > Talpidae > Scalopus > Scalopus aquaticus. The sequence goes on from PVIJ01000053.1 coordinate 188,107, forward strand.
AATGGAGGGGGCCATTCCGTGTTTTCTGTGGAAGCAGTTCTATTTAAGAACACAATGAGGTAAAAACAATAATAAACAACAGGAATTCAACGTATTTAACCACAAGGAAGACCTCTGAGGAAAAGAACAGACCACGGCCATCTTTACCTTTATGTTAACACCTGCCACTGGCTCAGCTCTCAGTGGAGCCCTTTTGTCCTTTGGCCCAGCCAAGGGGAGGCTCGTCATTGCTCACAGTGTCACAGGTGAGTCCCCCGACTGGCACTGGCATGGCTGGTGAGGTCTGACATTTCTTGGGAGGAGCGCCCCCACTACATGTCCCCTTTTCTTTCAAAAAAAAAATTTTGGTTTTTACATTAGGGGGACTAAACAACAATCATCTAATTTTATACCAATACATCTTGTATTTTTCCTGATTTTTAAGAAAACTAAGATTAAGCAATCAAAAGGGCAGAGCAGGTCCACAAAAGGATTCTCAATCTACAAAAAACATAAACACCAGCCTTTCCAAACATCCAGAGAGATGTTTACATTTGTTTCCACCTCCTGCGTAGGGATATAATTTTTCTACTTTATTTTTTCCTCTTCTAATTCATCCCCCAACCATGAATGAGTAGAGCAAATATGTCAGGCAAACCAAGAACAGAACACAACCGCTACCTGCAAGAAACTCACACTCGGGCAGGGAAGACAGAGATGCAAGCACAGAATTACCGAAGGGGGTGTGGCAGCAGGTGACAGCCACGTGAGGTGCTCCAGTAAGGGAGTGAGGCAAGGTGGCAAATGGTTACCCAGCAGGGGGGGAAAATGATTTGTTTTTTGCTCCAAAGCTACTTCATTTAAAATTCAGGAACTCTATTTTTGGGTAACTCCAATTTAGCATGCCCTAGACATTAAGCACGTTCACAAGACATTGAAAACAGATTAATATCCCCACTAGATAGGTGTATTTTCTCCCCGTCTTGTAGAGCAAGTGGTTCGACACAGAAGTATCTCACGTTTTGATTACTGGAGGGTAGAATGCTATATAAATACACTGCTGAAATGTACTAATCCATTAATAGTAGCTTCCATATAGCTGAAATCACAGGACTGAGAGTGAATCATACCCAGAAAACACTTCAAAAATATCCACTTCTATTCTATCCAATATCGATAGTAGAGCAACAAGGTATATTTTAAACAAATTCTACATAAAACAAAGAGTACACATTTACCCAGCTTAAAATACACCTGACTTACTTCTTGTTGCTCCATCCATGAAATAAAACAAAACTCAAGGTGATTTGAGTCTAAATAAACTCAAAACTGCTAATACTAATTCTAATACTTGAAAAGGCAGATGACAACCATCTAAATCCTACCTTAAAAATAACATTTATTGCATAGCAAGAAATCTGACAATCCCTTGCTTGTGGTAAAGTAGCAGAGCAGACTACAGTCAATCTCAACACAGGTTTAAGTGTCTCAAAGATTTTGACATATTTCATCCTGAAGCATCAGGAGATGGTTGGGAGTCTAATTTCTCTAAACACTGTGAGCAGAAAATCAGACATTGTCTCTAAAATCTAATCAAGGTAGGGGAAAATATGCTGTAGATCCTTGGAGGAAATATACCAGAAAAGCAAAAAGCAATAATATTGGCAACAATTTCTCATGTCAACTCAAGAAGTGGTTCTGAACAAAGCCTCCGAATAGAAACCTAATTTTACATCAGGCAGTGACCATCTGTAAACAATAATATCTGCAGACAGTAGTGATTATGCCTTCTGGGTTTTCCTGAAGAATAATCAGCATACCAAAAGCACTTATAGTACCTCCCTAAATGAAGAAAAGGGAACTACAAATCTACCAAAATGTCCCTATCCTACTATGCTTCCCAGGGCTGAGAGATGACGGTAGTGGAGTAAGCATTCAAATGTTTTAAAACAGGAAGCACTTGTCAGGCATACTTACACCATGATTTCAAAGTCTAAGACTTTGTGGTGTGCAAAGTACGGAGCCCTGTTATTAACCAGAAGGAGGTGAGCTAGATGTTCCGAGTCATCACAATCATTTGTAAGCAGCCTGGACTCCAAGAAACCAAAAGGGGGGGATGAAGTTCAGTGTCTAAGATCCACTGTGGGACTTTGTAGAACAAAGGTGATGAGGACGAAGCAAAGCCCAGGAGCCTGCTACCTGGACGCTCACTCATTCTCCCCCTCTGCCATGCCCGGCACAAGGCTGGCCTGCTACTCTGTAGTGCCCTGTCTTTCCAGCACCTACGTTGGCCAGGTGGCTGAGTTCTAAAAAGCAGCTACCCAAAAAGCAGCTGCTGCCGCTCCACTTTCTCATCCCCCTTCCAGGAGGCTGAAATGTTAGGACCAGAAATAACACCAGAAGTTAAGCAGAGCCGCCATTAGCCTGGGTTACCCGAAGGCTGGGTGGGGCCAGGCTATCCCCAGATGGTGCATCCACCCTAGAATATCAAGCAATGCAATCCCTTCTCCTTCTCTGCAACCACATAAAGATGAGCTTTATTTTTTTCAAAACTGAAAATTTCTACAAAAATTAAAAGAACGGCATGAGTGCATCTTTCCCTTCGATGTTCCAATTTTTCATCATCTGCCACATTGCTTTAGACCCTCTAACAATACGTAAGTTTTTATTTCTCCCTTTTATTTGCTGAAATATTTGAGTTGCAGAATAAGGCTGTAAGAAATACAATTTTTAAATATTAGAGTGGCTGTAAACTTGAAGCTTTCTATGCCATACTGTTAACGATTCTCAGGAAGAGCTGATAGAGATGCAGGAATAATGACGGCAAGATCACGGACACTCGGCAACCCACTCATCATGAGTCAAGGCCATCCAGCTGAGTCCACTGGAGCGCCAGTGCCCCGGGTACTCCTGTGCAAATGCCTCCGCTAGATGCGTTTTGTTGTGGACTTGCGAACGTGGGGAACGGCAGGGGCGGGAGCCATTCTCCTCAGGATTCTCTAATCCACGGCTCGGATACTAAGGAAGGGTCTATACTGGTGAACACGGGGTGGGGGGAGGACAGGACAGAATTTTCAGGAACACTAAGTCATTGAGTTAATGAGCTTAAGTCCCTATTATGCCCACCATAGTCGCTTTTCCTTCTCAACCAAAGTCAATTATTTCTTGGGTGAATGTAAAAAGAGCACACACACAAAATAATTGTCCCTGCCCTTCAACTTCAAAGGATGTGCCTCACTATAATCGACGCAAGTGAGCCTTCCTGATGTCTAAGAACAGGAGCAGGGGAGACGGGAGTCTGCCAGCATGGTATGGTCACTGGGAAGTGTTCACTCCCTATTCATTTAGGAAAGATTCTAAGTGCCTCCCAGGCAGCGTGCTGGACACCAGAATATGGCAGTCAGCATACTGCACACCATGTCTGTCCCAAAAACAAGAAGCAGCAAAATCCCGCAGCCAGCTTGGATGACACGCCCTCCCCCCAACAATCAGCCTCCAGCCCCCCAGGAGGAACCCAGCCCGCACAGAAGATCTGGTCTCATAGGCAAAGTGGCCATACAAAAACAAATAACTCTACAGCAAAATCAATTTTGACCATGACATATTGGCAGCTAGAACAAATGGTCACTTTGAGTGAGAACTTGTTTGGTAAATGAGGGGAGGAAGTTCACGAAATGTTAAAAATTCCAACCAAGCCACCAGGATGTAAATTGTGATCGGATTCTGAGCTGACACGTGGAACAGTTTAATTTAGGTACAGCTCTCAGCAGCGCTGGGCACATGCGAGAGAAACAGATGCCTTGAATCATTTCAAAGTACATTCCTGTCAGAAATGTCCTTTGTGACACTAAAATCAATTTCCTACGCCTTTACTAACTGTTCTACCAAAAGAAAGAGGCGGGGGGAGGAGGAGGAAAAAAAAGGATTCTTTTAATCGAATGTCTTCCCACTGAGGCAAAATTAAGCCCAAACCTATTAAACAGTACAAATTTATATTCAATTTTTATAATTAGTGTTGCTTTGATAGAAAGGATGGCAACAGGACCGGATGGGACACAATCCCCTTTCACTGCGGAGAACTGTAAAGTTTGTGACTTGACCTGGGGAAAAGAGGGAACCCTGAGTAAAGAGGTTATGTAAAAAAGTGAGATTTGCAACTATTGTCCAAACCAGCACAGAAAACCACCTGAGAACAGACTGTTTCATATGGAGGTTTCAGCTGTGTCATCCAAACTGAGAAGCTGCACCCCCCCCACACACACCTTTGCAGAATGTTAAATTCACAGGACCACCTCTCCTAAGAATCCACAGGGCATCTTTAAATATACTTTATGAGGGGTGCCTGTAGCACTGACTTGGAAATTCAATTAAACTCAAGTTTCATAAGTCATACCAAAAAAAAAAAAAAAATCAATCAAAGTCAAAGTCAAAACACTACCAAACAAAAAATGGAGAGACACGGGGACTACCTAAATGCTGCAGCATGAAGGAGGAAAAAGCCCCCTAGAACCCCAACTTTGAGTAACACCAATTAAAGACACAATTTTTTCCTCTCTCGTTTAGCTATCTCGGCCTGCCACAGAAGGCCATTCTCCAGCTATGATTAGCGTAAGTCACAACATAATGCAATTTCATCAGGCTGGGAGGGGCTTTCTCGCATGCATCTCTTCACCTGTTGCCATGCTGATTTAATGCCAAGTGCCACAGGCACCTTCCCACACCCAGGTGTTCGAAGAATGCCTGGAAAGTCACTCACACGTCCCACGGGGACCCAGACAATTTTGCCAGCCACGGCCGTGCTCAGGAATAACCTTCATCTTCCAAAGGGAAGTTGACATTTATTAGACTGATAGTATCATATGTATGTTTTTTGTTTTTAATGTTCACTGCAACAGTTTCTTCAGGTTATCTGCCTTTTAGGACTTAGGCCTACCCTGTGTGGGATGAGCGAGTCCACTTGGATCACCGCATATCTGATCACAATTAAGTGAGAAAAATCCCCACCGTGACTTATCTATGGATAATGAGAAAAGGAATTCATCTTGGGGAGTGATGACTCAGTAGCCAAGGGGCCATTTCAGCATCAGACAAGGCTGCTCACACTGACATTTTTCATTCTCTCTGTGACAGCCAAAGAAGGGAAGAGGGAGAGGCAGAGGTCTGGCCTTAGGGTGTGAGCATGACAGGGCAGAAGGCGGATCCCATCCATCTGGCACCTCCTCTTGCTAAAGTCCAGGGGAGACATCAAAAGCAGCATGAAGCAACGCAGGGATCGCGCTCGGACACGTGGAATGATGAACGTGTGCTCCCAATGCCTCGCCTTGCCAAGCACTGGTATTCTGGGCTAAAACGTGAGCAAGTCTGGTTTCTGGACATCTGGTCAACTCTGACGTGGGGAGACCAACTCCAGTGACCTGTGTTCAGGGCACTGAGGACCTAGCATGCTGGACATCCAGAGAAGCCCTGCTGTGGTTCCTCAGAAGTGCTCTACTGCCATCGCTTACAAGGAAGAAACCGACTGTAGAGCAAGATAAAGTGAGAAAATATGCAACAGGCTACCCTGACTTTCCAGTCAGCAAAAGTTAATGAGTTGCAGATCACGAGCATCTCAATGTAAAACCACAGTGTGTGCATGTTATGAAATTACTCTACAAAAGATTGCTTAAGCAAATTTACAATGAAAAACAACATCAAAACACCAAGGAAGTGGAGTGAATATAAAGAAGCGCACTTAGATACCTAGGATGCCTTATTTTGAAAAAGAAAAGGAAAAAAAAAAAGATCCTCAACCTTCGACAATGACTTTTTCCAACTACAGAGCAGGAGCAGATAAGCGTCCAGGTCGCCTTCATAACAATATATATTTTATACAGGCAAATAAGCCCAGTCACAGAAAATTGATCTTCAATTGCCCCAGCAGCCATGCAGACAGCATGCAAAAATCCATCTGAGGCCACTCTTCAAAGGGTCGAACTGCATCTACAACACCTGGAGACGAACAAGAAAAATTTAAATGGGGCCCGTGGGTCTCCAAAGAGCAGTTTTTAACTGGCCCATAAGCTAATAAGAGCAGTTATAAACTGTGAACAAGCAGTGCCCTACCGGGGGGGCATCTATCACACTAACATGCCTGCAAAGTGGAGAGGGCTCAACCGCACGCTCTCCCTGCTTTCTATTAGGATGTTAATTGTTGAAGCTGAAGAAAAGGAGACATAAGGAATGGCTTTTACCATCATGTGTTAAGTTTATTTTTGTTCTTCTGACCAGTTCCCCAGGGGCAGGAGGCTAATGACTGTTCTTCATCATCAACTGCAAAGGATATTTACATCCATCCTGTAACCATGACAGCTGTGTCACTAATTCCCTAACTGCCTCCACCACATGAACCAATCATTGGCATGAAGCTGCAAGATGGAGTGCCCCGCAGTCATTATTCACCAAGCACTTTCATTAACAAACTGCCCTTAATTACAGCGGTAATTGCAAAATTATTTCATAGCAGCAATTATTTTTCTCAGCCAATCCAGGCTATTTAAGTAGGACACTGCCTATGCAAATGGCAAAAGGCCAAGTAATCGATGACCAAAGATATGTTTTAATTGTACTACAAACTTAGTTTCAAAATATTGCATCAGAGGGTTGTGAAATTACATTATACATCCCATTATGTCCTCTACACACAGACACACATGCACACACACAAAGCTAACCTTAGCTACTTCTTTGTTTTAATTTGAATGCAAAACACATTTTTTATTTTTAAAGATTTATTTATTTTTGCATACAAGCTGAGGTGCAGGTCAGAGGTGTGGGGCAGTGAGAGGGTTCACCAGAGGCAGAGTGGGGAGCAGAACAAGCAGAACGACTGAAATACACTGCTGAGGGGAGCAGCGGGCGAGGCAGGAGAGGTCTGCTGCACCATGTGGGAATCCCCCCCGCCAGGCATCGAACTCTCACCACTGTTGCAGCTGCGACAGCTGCAACAGCTCCACAGTGCTGTGCTTAACCCATTGTGCCACCAGGGAGGCCCCACAAAACTCATTCTTAACATTCACTTTAAGCACAGAAGCTCATGATACTCTCTAACAAAGTAAAGATAAGTTTGTAGATCTAAACCTATTACTTTGCATCTTATTGAACGCACTAACCTATCCATTCACTGGAGAAATATCAACTCTTCCCAACACATGCCTTTCACTCAAAAGCCCTTTGATCTTTCACCAACTAATATAAGAAATGGTAGAATCTATCTTATGGCCTCAAAAACGAAATTACAAAGGAGTTTTCAGAAATCACACCCTGAACTGAAATACACCCAGGTTTTGCTTCCTTTGTTTCAACTCTAGAATTCTTTAACATTTATCTTGAAGATGAAACTAGACCACAATGCCCTATTTGGAGAACAGTGAGTTTTCAATGAACTTAAAATACAGGAAATGTGTGATTTGGAGGGACTAGGGAGGTATGGTTAAATCAAGCTAAACCTGGTACTTCTTTCGTCAGATTATATGAAGACCCGAATACTATTCTAAGGAGTTTGGAGGTTATCTGGCAGGTAATGTAGCCCTGTGGAAGGCCAGGGATGGTGACAACTTGAATTCAGATAGTGGCAATGGACATGGAGGCACAGGGCTGAGAAATCCAGGAACAATTGTGCAGGTGGAATTCTGCTTGGTGAGCGCAGGGTACAGACAGCAATAAAGCTCTATTGAGAGGCTGCACTGGGACTTCTGGCTCGTAAGAATAGATAAGTGATGAGTTAGAGAATGCAAGGCGGGTCCATAATACGTTTGAACACTTCAAGTGTGAAGAATCTATAACATCTTAACCTAGATATATTTAAGAAGTAGCTAAAAAGATATTAGTTAATATTTATTGCTTACTTATTATGTGCCAGGCATTGTGTTAAATGTCTAAAATGTATTAACTCACTTGATACTCAAAAACAATGGAACTTAAGAATCAGATGTTGTTTGTACAACAATTTTTAAAGACAAGGAAGCCAGGCTCAATGATATTAAATTGTCCAAGGTCACTAATGGCCAGGAATGCTAGATGCTTAGCAAGTATCCACTCTTCCCTTCGCCCCTGGTAACAAAGCCCTTCCCCTCCAGCTGTCTGCCCCAACATCCTGGCGTTGCACTGGAAGTGGAAGTGGTGTGTGGGTTGGAAGAGAGAGTTCTGCAGGGAGCAGCTCTTCTTTGTGTGTGCTGCTGCCTAGTTGAGCCAGCTAGAGCTCCAACATCACCTTGAACTTTGCACTGAACTCTAGCATGAAAGTCACTAAGTGGGGAGCCCAAGGCAGAATGAAGAAAGGAGGCAGAGTCCTTGGTGGGTGAAGGTCCTGAGCTGTCATCTCCAGATCACCGTTAGGTGACAAAATAAACTAGTGTGCAAACCACTGGGGGGAGGGTTTTCTAGAGCCAAAAGGGATTCCTAAATGACAGTCACATAGCTAGTAAGTAACTCGACGGATCTGAAGGTAAGTCTCTCTGATTCTGAATCTTATCCTCCTAATCACAGGGCTAGACTCATCAGGAGAGGCTGAGGTTATAAGTGTAGATTGTCAATTACTGGTGTATGCACATAGTAACGGATTTTGTTAATTCCTACACTTGATCTTAGCCAAAAGGCTGAGAAACGATTTGTTAATTCCTTTAATGCAAAAATAATGCAATATACTCAGCATCATTGAAAAAGAGAAATATTAACACTGCATAAATAATCAGAGAAGGAGAGAATATATTAGCAATTTTGGAGAATTAAAATTAATAATTCCAACACCCCTGAAATTATCTGGCATAATTTTATCTTCCTGTTGAGGTCTCATTTTGGGGTGCTGTGTAATATTTTCATTAAACAGAGCTACAGAAGAGTTGGCAATTTACCTATATGCTGAGTTAATGGGAAATAATCTAGTTCCTTCTAAATTTTAATTACATGAAAATCTCTCTCTGTAAAGAAATGAAATACAGATGATTTACAATAAAGTATGTTTCTACATAAAAATAATTTACAGTTTCTCTTGTCAAAATCTTTCTTAATTTATAATCTACAATTAGATATTAAGTTGTATTTTCTATGCAGGTAGAGGTTTATAAATGCTTCCCTGTACTACACACTGGTGAATATTAACTAAAAGGTTAATAATCTTTTATTCCTACAAGAACTGCAAAATTAGTGTTTATATCTTCATTTTTAAATCTTCAATGGCTGAGTGTACTGTAGTTGGTGGGAATCCAGGAAAGAAATACTTTGTTTAATTTGTTATAAAAGTTATCCAAGCAGAATATCTGGTAGGATGATGTAGCTACAGGTTTTGTGGTGACAACACCCTCAAAAATCTAAGGAAACAGTTTCTTTATAGAACATAGTAAAAATTAAAAATAAAATGTGTGCTTTCCCAAGGAGAAATTATATCTTCTTGTTAAAATATTATTTTTGAAGTTCATGATTTAACTAGAACTCCAAATCTAGTCTTTGTAGCAGAGAGAGAAGACCAGAGGGTTATTCTATGCAATGCAATGATAGCTATATTTTAAAAAATTCACATAGTTCATACTTTTAACAACATTATAGCCAGTAAGTGAATGTATTTCATTTTGATGATTTCATATACTGCATTAATGAGAAAAATCGAGACATATTATCTTAGGATCTAAAATATTGTGTAATTACAAGTTTTATGCCAGCTTTCAAGTAATTCAGTTTTTAAAGATAGTACAGGGAAAAGAATCTGAACGAGACAGATCGTTTCGCCCTTAACAATGAGAGAAAGTAATTCAACTTAACAATTTGGCTTTCTCCCTGAAGAGCTGTGTGATCAGTGAGAAGCACTGGATTAATTCCGTATTCTCTCTGCTTATGTATGTTTTTAACATCCTCTGGAGTAAACAGGCTAGCGGTAAGCACACAGCACTTGGGGAAAAAATGCATATTGTAGGACACTCTCTAGTCTCTCCGTAGTGACTAAAAGCAAACATAATCAAACAACCTGCCATAAATTCCATGCTTCTCCATTTACCTATTCTTCCCTAAGCACTTTAAAACATGCAAATCCTATTCCAATGCATTCTTAATGTTTGACCCAGATTACACAAAAGAATACTAGGGTAATAAAAATCTCCCTATGCTTTATTTGCAAATGTTGGCGTGGAGAGGCAGAAAAATGCAAGCGTGCATGATGTCATGTGTTCCTCTTCCTAATACCCTATTTCAAAGGCAGCTAACTACCAGAACTTCTTGTGGTTTCCAGGTCCTACTGTGAGTTGTTCTCCGGGATCTTCTGACTACATCAATATCACGTGTTTGATTTTGCAACTGTGGTGCCATACTTGAGGCATAGCATTCCATAGGGTTAGAGCACTGCTTGAGGGAACCAGAGTAATGCAATCATCACCCACAAATGCACCATCTGCTGTGTCTTACTGCTTAATTAAACTAAAACTGGTAGGTTCTTAATTCTCACAGCTCATAAAAATAAAGGTCACAACAGAGTATTAGCATCATGCATCATGTACATAACACACAGTTGCTAAAGTGTATTTTGCCAACCTATCACTCAAAAGCAAAAAGACACATTCCATCTAGTTGATATAAACAGCATGATTCTATCAGTCTGCTATCAATGACAGGACAGCTGAACTGTCAGCCTAAACAGAAGGTTCAATTCTTGGTCATTGTACTTTACCTCTTTCTACCAGCACTTGCCCCCAAATTTTTTCCACCCACTGTAATAAGATCACTCATGAATCTGATCCCTCACTCATTCACTCATTTATTCACTCATTCTTCAACCATTTACCAAGGCACTGTGTGGGGTATGAGGATACAAAGCTGAATCAAATACCGGACTTAAGTATGGACAACTGCTAATGCTCTATCTCTACATACACATATATACATATATATGTGGTTCATGTTTTATTGACGTAATTAATACATCATACAAATCACCCACTTACGATACACAACTCAACAGTTTTTAGTATATTCAGAGTTGTGCAACTATCACCACTAATTTCTCCATTTAAAAAATAATTTCCCATTAGGAGTCATACCTGTTCTCCTTTCCCCCTACCCCCTAGGAGACCACAAATCTACCTTTTATTTCTATAGCTTTGCCTATTCTGGATAATTCATATAAATGGAATACATAATGTGTGACCTTTGAACTTTCAATTAGCATAAAATTTTCAAGGTCCATCCATTTTATAACATGCATCAGCACCTCATTCTTTTTTTGTTGTTTAGTATTTCATTGTATAGGCTGGGTTGTTTTTGATGCTATGAACATCCATGTGCATGTTTTTGTTCGGACATGTTTTAATTATCTTTGGTGTTTATCTATAGGAATATAATCAATAGGTCATATGGTAACTATGTTTAGCGGCAGCTCTAAGGAGCTGCTAACCAGTTCTACAAATTAGCTGCACTGTTTTACATTGCCATTAATACTGTACAAAGAGTCCAACTTCTCCACATCCTTGTCAACACTTATTACTGTCCACCATCTTTATTTTAGTCGTTGTAGTGGATGTGAAGTAGTTCCTCATGGTGTTTTTGATCTGCATTTCTCTAGTTACTAAAAAAGCCAATCACCTTTTCATTTGCTAACTTAATTTGACAGTCAGACTTTCTTTGGAGAGATGTACTACATAGTTAAAGCAACCATTTGGTAAAATACATGAAGCATTACATCTGAAATCTTCCAGGATTAATATGTGACATTTCCCATCGAACTATTAATATACTTTCCTTTTTTTAAATTTTTTTTATTGTTATTTATGTCTTTTACATTTTGTATTCCCCTTGGGCAGCCCGCCACCAATTCACCCGTGATCCATCTCCACGGTCCCCTGTATTCTCCTCTCTTCCATTTTGTGCCCTTATCCTCCCCTCCCCTCCCCCCTCCCCCACCGCTGAGTGTCTCTCTCCCACCCGGCCTCCCTATAGTCCTGTTATAAGTGAAACCACTCGATATTTTTCTTTTTCTTTCTGGCTTATTTCACTGAGTATGCTTTCTTACTGAAAAGTTCCTTTTGATATTTAAATCAAAATACTACAACAAATGGCTCAAAACAGGGAAGGCCTGAAATACTATATAGCATGATCTCATCCAGGGGATGGGAAGTAAAGGGATGGAGTGAGTGGGTGGATGAAACGTCATTTGCCTAGTTAGCGGTTTCTAGTCAATAACCCATTCCCCAAATCTTCAGTAAATCAACTCATATGAATTTCTGAAGAAGATAAACAACTTGGAAGCAGTTGGGTTATGTAACATTCAAGAGTATGAAATGATGGTGAGAAGAGTGAAGCACAAATTCAGGTTCAGAACAAGGAAATTTAAGGACTGTTACAGAGAAAAAACAACAGGTCTTACCTGATTTGGACTTCAGCAGTGGAGAGGTTTTGGAGATAACTAAGAGTTATTTCCTAGGAAAGTGGATAAAGTATGGTGTCATTAGCCAAGAAGAGGCGGAGAAGGGAGAGAACAAAACAAAACGCAGACCTGTTGAGGGAGGACTGGCTAAGTGGTGGTGGGTTTTGTTGTCTTTCAAGGGGAGAAATATGATAAATGAAAAAATAATGGGATCGATCCAATTTGGGTGATGGTGGATTTGGACTAGGATATGAGAGTTGGTGCTCCAGGGCTGGGGGTGTGGTGGGGGTGGGGGGGGTCTATGCAAAGTACCGAGCAGGAGAGGGTCTGGATTAGAGAAGCTCCTGGGAAAAGAAAGAGCTGCAGCCTGTTCACACAGAAAAGAGAAAAGCCTTGCATTGTTCTTAACTGCTTTCAAGCCAAAGCATTCTAGTCAGAAACAATGGGGAACTTAATTCAGCGCTATCGTTATAAGATACTGATGAATGAAAATAATTGATCCTCCTACGAAACTAGTGCAGGTAACCACGTGTCTCCCTTGAGACTTCTCTGAACTGAACCATGCACCTTAAACTTCCTTCCCTGTGCAGATTTCTAAACTTCTTAACATTTCCCTCCACAATAGAGACAAACAACACATAATAACAAACAACATTAACGGTAAGCACTGTGAGTGGATGCCATGTTCGCTACAAGAAACAAAAGAAAGCGAAACTGGGAAGGAGCCAGCAGTACCTTTATGTGCAATATACTCCGGGCCCCCCAATCGATACCTCTCTTCCCTCTGGTTGGTGGGTTCGTGGAAAAGGTGTGTGACAGCAGAAACAGACCGAGACCTTAAAAAGCAATTAAGGGTGAGGAACCTCCTGCCAAACAGCTAGTACAGATGTAACCTTTTTTCCACAGAGCCCTGATTCATTCCGTGGCCAAGAAGCAGCCTGATAAATACTATATGATGAACAAGTGATCAAATTTATAAAAACTAAAGATGAGGAATGACCAATGGGGAAGCCCAGGTGCTAGGGAGAGGCTGAACTGGTGTCTTGCTCCCTGCTTCCTGTAGGTGGCACCAAACTCCTAGAAGAGGAAATAGCCACGTAAAAAGGATGCTGTGTGTCTAGATTGACGCGCTTAAGAATTTGCTTGTGAGTTGGCAATTTCTCTTCCAAAGCAGCTTTTCTTCACTGGTATTGGCAAGCTTTAAATTTCAGAAGTGATTCACCGATATCATGTTATTTATGAGCTTCTTTTTCTCCCCCCTAAGTGCCCAGCCGCACATTAACAGTATGACCAGCCTCACTGCACAGCTTAGCTGTGTCCATCACATGAATGGAAGGTTTGTTACAACATCTATTAAGAGGATCGTCAAAGGTAAAATAGCATTTTAAATCCATTAAGCTCACTTAAGTTAAGAACTATAGGAAGAAATGTAACAAAACTGCTGTTTACACCCATCAACCAGCAATAACCCTGTTCTGGGACCCACAATTGCCGGGGGTGACCAAGAATAACTTGCACAACCCATTCAAGGGGCTCTCACATCCCTAGATGCCCCCAACCTTTCAGGCCTTGTGAAAGAACCTCCACTTCCAGAAACACATCCCAGGCATTCATCTCCTGGTGACCCACCCTGGAGGCAGGGTGGGTGGTATTTAAATGAGTGTTAGTAAGTTTCCCTGCCAAAAAGATGCAGTGGGGGTGGGGGGCACAGGAGACAGGAGGGTTGGTCAAGTTGAAATAAAAAATGATGAAGAGAAGGTGTGTCTCTGAGGGCCCTCACAAGCAAGCAAAAGGAGACTGTGTCCCACGTTTTCACTATCATTCTCTAGATCTGATTTTTAGAACAAACATTTCCTGCCAACCTCCTAAAATTTTTCAACAGCGGCAGCCAAGACTGACTTCCATTCGGCACAATTACATAAGACCAAGCAGTGCATTGCTCTCATTTTTGGAGCTTTGTTTTAAGCTCCCTCATTAATCTTTCAGTCTTTTCCCATCACTGCCTGACTATAACTGCCCTGAATTTATCCAATCCTGCAGTATGCCAGGCTCACGGGTGTCTAAATCACCGAGAGCTGAGTACACATTCTACTCATGGGACTCTACACTTCCATCAGAAAGAACCAATCACAGCTTAGGAGAGGTAAACCTCTTTTTAATTGTATTCTCTGATACTAACAGGCATTCATTACACATGGACCTTAAAACAAGATTTGCTCTTGGCTGCTCATAATTGTATTTCTACAGCAGTTTAAACCGTTGGCACCTGCAATTGCTAGCAGGCCTAAGCTAAGAATTTCTATTATCCCAGTTTCAAGGGTTACATTTAAAATAAAACTCAGAGGGGCAAAACATTACATACACACATATTTACACAAATTAAATACTATGCACAAGTCAATACCTTCTGCACACAAAACTACATTAAACTCAATTAGCCCTAAGCAAAACTACAGGAAGCAGGTTTTCTGTGAACCATCGGAGCTGTTCTGTATAATAAAGAATATAAAAGCCAGAGTACAGACTTCTGCAGAAGTGCCAATAGCTGCTTCTAAAACATCATTATCAATACTGATTTCGAAATTCACTAACATAAACAAAATTAACATAAAGCAATTCAGCCCCAGGAATGTACACACACATAACCTCTGACTTCTAGGTTCTAACAAAGCAGGGCTTGTTAAGCACATATATGATGTTTGGGGCTTTTCCAGAAGGATATTGCTACCTACGCACTACCAAACAGGCAGCAACTAAAGTACAATGTCCTTCTTGTTATGGTTTCCTACTTGATTATGACCAAAATTAAATTATACAAATATTTCACTAAATATCTTCTCAAACCTTATAAATATTAATACGAACTCAATCTCCTATGTGCCCAGCATTTAAAAATCCATTTAAAAATCTTGGAAACTAATTTAAGATTTCCATCTAGAATACAAATTAGCAAGTCCTCTCCCTAGCTCTGTTTCGCTCGGCACCCATATCTGCACATTTAGTACTGAATGTCAGTTGGTAGCACTTAAAGATGATGAATATTAAAAGCATGCTCTGCCTGCTAACATATTACAGCTCAGTCACTATTGAATTTGTCATAAACTATGTTTTCAGTGAGCAAACTACTGTCTTTAAAACACCAAAGCATTCTGTAAATTCCCAAGTAGTAAAAAGGGTACACAGAGGGTGAAATTCTACTATTGAACACAGCTGCTAAGAGCACTGCACAAAATTAAAATCTTTTTTAAAATTTACCACCTTACAGTTCCCCATGGAGGTAGCAGCCATGGGATTTACTTAAGGACTGTGTCTCACCAACAACAATCACAATCATGCCAGCGATTACCAATGGAATAGTTTTTTTTTTTTCAAAGATTTATTTATTTATGCATACACGCTGGGGTACAGGCCAGAGGTGTGGGGCAGGGAGACGGATCACCAGAGACAGAGTGGGGAACAGAACAGGCAGATCGACGGAAATACAGCGGGCAAGGAAGAAGAGGTCTGCCTCGCCATGTGGGAATCTCCCCTGCTGCCGACAGCTCCACAGCACAGAGCTTAGCCGCTATGCCACCAGGGAGGCCCCCCAATGGGATAGTTCATATGCGCCAGGCACTGAGCTGAGCATTTTACACACACACAGACACGTTTTTTATACACGTGCGGTCTCATCGACACGCCATCTTGACACACCTTTCTCCCTTATTCGCACACATGCACACCACCTTTGCACACGCACCACCAATGTTCTACCCCATGGGGTGATGAGCACTATTGTTCTCCCAGAGAAGCCAGATGACCTCTGTGTGGCCATCAGCAAGTGAGAGGCAGCACAGGACTCCAACCCAGGTCAATGCAGCCAACTTCCTGGCACATGAACCTGAAGAAGGGCTGGTATTTGCTGAGTACCACTCACTCTTCTGGGCCTGGGGCCTGGGAGCGGGGCCCCTATGTTTTTTACATTTGCTTCGAGTCTTCTCATATACAAATTTTGTTTCTAAAGGGATTCATTTATCCAGAAGACTTAACCAAAGTGTACCTTTAACTGGAATACATACGACTTTTTTTGTATATTAATTTAAAAAGGCTTGTATGGAACACCTGTAAGCACACAGAAATGCAGCTGGGTGGTTCTAATCTCTACATAACATATGTGTTTGTGCCCTGCCCGGAAGGCAGGAATAGATTGTGACTGGGATGGGGCTCTGTAGTGTGGGCTCAAAATACTTTCTATCCATTATGTGACCACATTTCAACATCCTCACCTGTAAAATGAAGATGTGAGTGCCGAGCCAGAGATCAACAATGATGCCTATAGGGTGCTGGGCACATAGTATGTGCTCAATAAATGTTAGCTGCTGTCTTTCTTTAGATTGTCAGATTTTACTAAGCATCTTTCTGGCTCTCCTCAGATGCTATATGGTTTTTTAATTTGTCTATTAACAACTGTCTCACACTCGATAGTTTTTCTACTCAATTTTATGCCATCAGCTCCAAGCTCTCCAAATCATTCTAAATTATCCTTCTGTTTCCCTGGGCTTAGAGAGATTGAAATTCTTTTTTCAAATTCTATACTAAGACTTCGTTGTGAGTTGATTTTTCTAGCTGTTTAATCACTTCTGTTGACCTCGGATTTTCTACCAGATTTCTACCAAATCTACTGATACGATGACATCCAGAACAATCTGACTTAACCTTTGAGAATCTAAAAATTAGGACTTACTTAAACTCTTTCTGATTTCTGCCTCCCCCAGCACTTAACCAACACGTTCATCGCTGCATGCTAAGTCTCAACCATTGCTCATGTCTTACATCCTGACAGATGTTCTGTCCAGATTTCAGAGTCAAATTTTTAATCTTATAAAGAGAAACAGTACAATTACATATGAAGTTGTTTACAGATGAAATTGCATTTGCCAAGTAAGTAGTTCACATATGTCTTCATCCCTCATCAAGTATTTCTTTAGGCCTACTATGTACCACAGTAAGTGGATTAGATGTTTTTGCAAGGATAAAAATATCTAAGGTACAAAATTCTGTTGTCTGTCTAGAGCACACAACTGCTTGAAAGACATACATAAAATTTTTAGGAATCAAATTAATTACATAATATTTGAAAATATATCTATTAAATTTATATCTCTAAATTCAAGCTCTTTGGAAAATGAGACATAAATATGAGTCTGGGACTGAAACGGGAAAGGACTAGAGAGCACTTATTTTTCAGTAGCTAGATGGGATTATGTGATTGAGTTCTGTTTTGAGTACTGAATTTTATAGGCATTCTGCTTCTTTGTTATAAAAGCTTTTAAAACACCTTAAAACTCTCAATTTACCGCACCCCCCACCCCGAAGATCACACTGGTCTCCTTTTTATCAAAGACTAATTAGCACATTTACTTCTCTTACTCTATGAGTTTTCCAGTTTAAAAAGAAAAAAAAAAAACATCAAAAATTTTTTTCAGTGATTTGTAATTAGGTACTCCACCTGGAGTGTGGTGTGACATGTCAGAAAAGTTCCTGCAGCCACCGCCACTCTGTCTGCATGTCCTGTCTTCCTCCATAATCTCCCTCCTTTTTTGGGTGGGTCTGAGACTGTCTTTCTAGGCTTCTCTTGCATTCTAGGCATTTTCCTGAAGTTAATTCTCTATCACTGGCTGAGTTTTCTATGTCAAGTCTGCTCTTTATTGTTTACAATGAGTATTTATTTTTCTTATTATAGTTTTCATTTCATTATACCCTTTCTAAAACACATTTCCTAGATGCAACCGCTTTCTGTATTTCATTGAGTTTACAAAGCAGAGCTTTTCTAACAGCTTCTTGTTTCATAAAGCAAATCTGTTTCAGAAAGCTTCTGCTGCAGATTTTCACAACTTCTTTGCTTTGGAGCTGTTGGTTTTTGTTTTAATTATTCATCTCTAAAATGTGGTTTGATTTCTATTTTCACAACCTTGAACTTGGTTTGTTGACCTTGGTCTTCCATGCTACCACACCTGAGGACTGCTTTAAAGCCCTTACCAACAATGTTCATGAATAAATTCAACAAATCTCTTCAGGAATTAAAAGGAAGGAACTGAAAAGGGGACCGGGGACTCACTGAAAAGGAAACCACCAGCCCCAACTCTTCCTTCCCTGCCCTCATGACACTTACTAATACTAATGGGGGAGACACACCTAACCCACACTGGTGCCAAAAGAGGGGACAAAGAAAGATTGATGGCCAGCCATCAATGGGGATTTGGGGCTTAACATCAAAGCCCCAAAGGTCACAGACCAAGCTGAAGTTGGGTGGGAGGCAGAAGTCTGTTAGGTGAGAATGGGCTCCACCCCTCTCCTGCACCCCAGCAGAGCTGAGCAAGTCAGAGCAGGGGCAGGGGACAGCCAGTTACCCAATCAACTCAAATAATCAGCAGAGCTGGAGATGAACAAAAGGGAGACTGAGGAGAGTGGAATTTCAGGATGAAAGGTAGAAAATGTGTGGTGGGGAGAGAGAGGGGGAGAGAGAAGGAGAGAGAAGGAGAGAGGGAGAGAGGGAGAGAGGGAGAGAGGGAGAGAGGGAGAGGGAGAGAGAGAGAGAGAGAGAGAGAGAGAGAGAGAGAGAGAGAAGGAGAGGGAGGGAGGGAGGGAGGGAGAGAGAGGCTGCTATGGGGGCTGTTGAAGAAGGGGCCATTCTTAATCTAGTTTCAACTACAGGAACTAGAACGGGCTTAATGCCTGATGCTCATGTGGTTCCTTCTGGGGATTTGTTTCCTTTTCAGACAATTTCATGGGTATTTTAAAAGAAAATAAGGCGGACATCACTCTCAGCACCCCCACTCACATTGCTATATTCTTGGAAGTCGGTGGTTCAGTCTCATTGGAAACTGCCCGCTCACACCGTGTTCAGTGACTTGCGAATGCTGAACCATGAGTGTTAGGGGCCAGGATCTCCTAGTCGAGCCCATCCAAGCTCAGGACAGAGCCAGCCCACTGGCAGACACAGTCTCCCATCCCAAAAGTCCTGCAGGAAGATCTGCAGAAATTGCCATCACAAGACTCATTTAATTTTAAATTAAGTTAGGGGCCCAAAAGGTAAGCACATTGTTCAGGTTATTCCAACTAATGTCCTCAACTTACAGTTTCCATGATTCTCCATCCAACTGATGGCGCCTACTGTAATAAAGAATTCATGAACCATGGAACCAACTGACACAAATAAAATAAATAAGTATCACTCACAGCTTAGATGTAAGAGGCATTCTTTGCACAGGCCCTAATTCCTAACTCACAGAAGGTATATCTCTGGGAGAAACTTTTGTCAAGATCTTTATCAAATCTATACCTGTAAATAAAAAAATGGGGTACAAAATCAAGACCCTATATTTCCAAGCTATCGGTAGACATACATACACAAACTGACATAGGCAAAACCAGATGAGATGATAAAATGAAATTAAGTACACGTCTATTTTCTTCAGCACAGTTCTATGGGCCCCGCTCCCTGTGTATGTGCACGGGGATGAGGGGGAGGGGGAGAGGGAGATCTGATAAGATTCCTTTATTCGACATACATTTATTGATCCAATTGCCCCAGTTTTTGTGAGATTCTCTAACAATGTCCAGCAGCGTGAAAAAGTAGGAGGGTAAAAACAGATGACAGGGAAGGAACCTGGGTTGGAAATTATCAAAGCACACTGCAAGGAAATCTATAGGGCAAGCACAGCCATTATGGAACCATCAGATTATTTCTGAGCCAGGTACAGAAGCAAGATATTTGGAAGGGAGTTGCCAGCCGCCTCTCTCCTCTCTGGCCTCTACTGGAAAACAAGGACAGAATAAGCGATGAGAGATGGGACCCAGAAAGAGAGAAAACAGAAGTCAGGAGAAAGCGAGGAGGGGAGGAGGCAGGTGTAAGGGAGCAGGCTATTTCAAAGAGGAGACTAATAGAGTTTGAAATATTCAAAGTGGAGCAGATCTATTAGGTGTGGCATGTGTGTGTGCAGCTGAAGGGGGGCGCGCACGAAGGTCATCTCATGGAAGGAGGAGAACTGTGAGGTCTGGGTGTTCAGAAGGGACCGCACTGAGTCACCAAGGAGAATGTGAGACCATCTAGAAGCTACAATGGCCCCAAACTGTTTCTGGGGTGGTGAGGTTGTGCAGGGGGAGTGGGGAGGTATTTAAGGTTGGTTCAAAAAAGGTGTGGATGTCCACCTCTAAGAATGGGTAAGATTATAGGGGTTACAGGGCATCCCTTCACCCCATCATTGGCTTGATGCCCTTACAGACTTGAAAGTGGATTATCATTCTAATTCATGTAAATTTCATGAGTTTAAGGTCATCGAAAAATAATAATGGAGTAATCTGACAGTAAATAAAGTCAAGAAATCTATTTAATCCCTAAATCTCTCCTCAGGAACAGAGGATTGAAAAACGATGTTCCTTGGCCACTCCTGGATTTCCCTGAGTTCCTTAAAACTATCACTCAGCTGGACACTGCTGACACCTTCCCACTGTTCCCTCTGGTCTTGTGGTCCCTTCTCACCCCACACACGCCAAGCAAAGCCACACTTACTTGGGCAGCCCCGCCCAGCACGCCCTCTGGCTTCCCAGTCCTCTCTCTCTGGACAGCCCATTAGAGTAGCTGAAAGTAAGTTTATCCTGCTGCTTCCCCTGCTTCTGCTCACTGGGTCACCCGCAGCAAAACAGTCTTCTTCAAACACTTCCCCCCTTCACCGCGACCTCCAATGTCAACTGGTAAACAAATTCCAAGGGTTTCAACTCTCCTGCAATCCACCCACTATTTTTTTTCCAGTCCGACCACCAGAAACTCACTTTTCTCATCTGATCTTCCAGCTGGCCTCTGAGATAGCTCCCCACTCCTCTGGTGTGTCCTGCTCACTATAACCGCGCCGACAGCCAAAGCTACCTGCTCAGCGCCCTTGCTCCTACTTCAAACCTGCCCTGATACCCGTGACGACAGGCTGAAACTCAAAACCGCCTCTGTTCCCAGACACACTCCTGTTTAACAAAGAGAGTGAGAGAATATCTGGCATGTCTCCCTCAGAACTGTTGGGGGAATCAAACAAAAAGGTATGCAGCAGCACTCTGAAAACTAGAAAGCATTATTCAGGGATTCTTGGCCTTTCTGGGGCCACAGTCCCTTTGGACAGTATAAGAGCTCTGGAGTTGTCCCCCCAACACAACGCGCCTGTCTACCTCCCCTTGGCGTTCGGCTCCAGAACATGCATGGACGCTCGCAGGCAATCCGGGTGATGAAGTTACCGGGGTATTAGCAATTTGCAGGTTGGTCCACGGCATTAGGGCCAGCCTCGGCGCGAGAGCATTTGCAGCCTTGCAAACAAGCAAGTGGCTCTCCAGTGGGCAGTCTGATTATTCATGCAGATGTCTAAAATATTCATCAGCAGGGTCACTGGGCACATGGTGAATACAGGCAGAAAATGAGCGCCGGCGTTAGAGTGGAGGACTCACAGTCGTTTCAGCAGAGCGCAGCTGTACCCCGCACACAACTGTTTGAAAAGAAACAGGTTATTTTGAAAACAATCAGCTGAATTGAGTCAAAAAACCGGCCAGTGGGCCTTTCTCTTATGGAATGAAAATGAAGCGGGGCCCCTTCCTTTCCGCATCGCTCGTCCGTGCGGTAGCGGGCGCCCTGAAGCTACTCCATAGCAGAAACGTTCATTATTCATGAGCCTGTTGCTTGCAGCTGCATCTTTCACGATCTAGGTTCTGGTGGCCTGTATGTTCTCCGCCTGCGTGCGCGTGTTCACACTGTACGTGTCGGGTCACAAGAAGCTAGAGGGCGAGAGCTGATGCTCACGCAGCACGGCTGTGCAGGACACACGGTGTAGAGCGGCCAGGAGGTAGAAATTCTTCAGCACAGCTGGGACCTAATATCTTCTTCAAGAAATGACCATATTCTGGGCCTCTCTGGTGGCGCAGGAGTTAAGTCTCAGCCAGCGCTATCAAGCTGCCACCGCCACTGTGGCACAAATTCGATCCCTGGCCAGGGAGCTGACCCACATGGCGCAGCAGACCTCTCCTATCTCACCTGCTGCTCCCCTCAGCAGTGTACTTTGGTCTATCCTCTTGTTCTGCTCCCCACACTGTCTCTGACGAATACTCTCACCCCCCAGAACCTCTGGCCTACATCCCAGTTCTTGCATGCATAAGTAAATAAAAAAATAAACCTTATAAAAAATGACCACATTCACCTTCAGAAAAATACGCTCATCAGTGTGTGTTACTGACCACAACTGCTCGAACCTGAAGTCCATCGCGGTGATGGTGATACACTCCAGGGTAAAAGACCATCCCAAGCATTTGTCAATATTTCAGACAGAGGCTGTAACATCACATCTGAGGAGATTCTGAGTGCTGTGAAATACGCATATAGAGCAACACCACAAAACTAAACGTGTGTGACCATAAGATGGGACTAAATACCAAGGTCAGCACTTAAAAATAACCACTTAACGTTTTTGCTTGCCTTCTGAAAATCAGCATTTTGGCACATTTACCTGAAGACAAAGCCGTTGGAAATATGAATTTATATCTTTTCTCTTGATAAATTTCCAAGAAGCAGTCACTCAAATCACTCCAAGGGTCTTAAAACTGAGTCCTTAAAAAATACCTGCATTTCTCTATTTTGTCACGAGATGGCGATATCATTCGTTGGTAAACCATAAAAATCCTAAGTTTTAATTTACTTCTCTGGAGGTGTGATTCTTGGCTTCCAGATGTCGGGCCCCTTTTGAACTCATAAAAATTGAGGATCCCAAAGAGCTTGTTGATGTGGGTTCTATCTATCAACTTTTACCATATCAGAAGTTAAAATTGAAAATATTAAAATTTTATTCATCTGCTTAAAATAAGTCCATTATTACCTGTTAAGATTTTTGTGACAATAACTATATTTCCCAAAGCCAAAAGGTTAGTGCGAGATTTTCTGCAAATCTCTTTAATATCTAGCTTAATAGAAGACACCTGGGGTCTTAGATCTGCTGCCTCTTTTCATGTTATGATATGTCCTTTTGATCAAAGAATATGAAGACACGCCACTGTCATTCAGATAGGTAATTGGAAAGAACAAAGTATTTTCAGTCTTTTCAGGTAATTATGGATACTTTTTCTTTAATAGTATACCAAAATTCAACAAGTAGTGGCTTCTTGATGTTGAGTTAAAATGTGGAATCTGAAACTATATCAAAGACTGTTCATCCTCTGCTACCTTACAATCTACTTGCACTTTGGATCTTTTATTATTCGTGCCTGATTCTTTTTTAACATCAGGCACTGGCCATTTGGAAAACAAAAGCTCAAGGAGTTACACAGATCTTCCAGAGGTGGATACATTCATAACTATTTTAAAAATCACATTTACAACCATGACCATCATCATAAGAGTCTCTCAAGTATTAGAAGTTGTCAAACTCACAGGGGTAAGTTTTCCAAAATCCTTGTTTTCCTTCACAAGCTTGAATTTTATCCCTGACAGCAAGCACAGTCCCCAGTCTCCCTTAAAATGACAGCTTCTCTTTATTTGAGGAAATGTTCTGCCTCGTGTCCAAATCTAACCACCGTGTGTTAATCGTTCTGCCATGTGAACCGTGCTCCTGAAACACTGGTGGGTTCCGCTGGTCACTGGGTCTCGGGAGTGCTCTTCCGGCGACAACCGCCACATGCTTTGTGCAGCCAAAATCCCTCAGGTGTGAGTCCCCTTTCTCCACACACTGTGATAAAGATGTGTACTCAGGATTAGGGGTTAATACAATTAATTTCTACTGCTCCATCTAGGGCATCCTTTCTTACTGCAGGAATGTGAGCGGCAAGAAGAGGGCACAACTTTTGGGCAGCTCGGAGCCCTGGCTGGCTTCAGGCTTGGGCGCCACTGGGGCCAAGGACAACACACCAAGGAGGCAGACATCTTTGAGTTACAAAAATCATCTTGTGGATGCCCCCCCCACCAAAGAGCTTAGGGGGTCCCCAGAGATCCACAGACCACAGCTTTAAGAACACTCTTCAGATTCATATAAGACTCACAAACACATTATTTTCATCATCTCCCCCTTTTTGCGCACTCTGTAGGTTAAGATTCGGATTATGCCCATGTTACAGAAAGTGCCAAAGAATTATTTACTTAAGATCAACCTAAGGTAGCACTGGTGCAGAGGACACTTAACTTGGTGCTTTGCTCAGTCTGTGCTCCTGCCACTACATTGTAAATGCACAGGGAACTGATATTTATGTCAGCAGAGAAAAATAAAGTCAAGAGACAAATTTTGGGGGGAAAAGGCAGCAGGGGTTTCTAATACAGCAAAACCTCTATTATATCTACAACACTTGGTTAAGGGGGACGCTTCATTCCTCACTAACTCTTCAATTACAATGACTTCTTTCGGTTTCTGCCCTTCTTAAAAAAATTAAATTATCATCAATTGGGCCCAAACAAGACTACATGAAATGTCAGATTGAAGTCCTTTCCTGATGCCTGTTTCACAATCTGGTGCTTTTAAAAGGACTACTAGATCTCCCTGCCACAAATAGAAGCACTATCATTTCACAGTAGTAAGGCTAAAAATAAGTGTAGGAGTGATGTTTTTTTTCAACTTTTCCTTACAGAAGTGGAACACTAGTTAACATTTCACATGGCATCTCGATATGTGGGGGAAAATACAACAAAGTTATTCATCTGACTGAAACAGACTGTGTTGCTGTTACTATTAGTTACCATTAATTAAATACTTGGTATATGTGTGAATCTGTAGGAGCTATGAAGGTATTATCCATCTCATTTAACCCTCACACCATTCCAAAGGTGCGACCATCCAACTAACATTACCATTTTACAGATGAGGACACTGAGGCTCAGAGAATGAATTAACTTCTGCACAAAGACTAGTAAGGAGCTGAGTGTATAACCCAAGCTACAACACGAACCTTTGAATTCCTGCCTCCTCTGGGGGTCTCCAGATCTAGGAACTCTGATGTAAACCTTCAACTATACCCCCAATGCTCTCCCTTACTTAGGGTCCTACTGAGTATTTAGCTGGCAGAGTCGATGTTCAGTATCTGTGTTCACTGGATGTGCTAGAGACATTGTCTCGCAGTAAACCCAAATTGCATTCTTCCCACATATCTGTGTATCTTCACAATTTTCTAACTTGCTATTCAATTATTTCTCAACCTAAACTTGCTTTTTCAGTAAAACTTACTTGCTGGTGGCTTCTCAGAATAAACCACCAGTCTTCCTCTACCGGTTGACCTGTACCCCTACTTTCTGCCTTTTGGGGCCCTTTGGTACTTTTGTGAAATCTTCCCCCAAAACTAGAGGCAGGTTCTTTTTCTTTTTTTCCTTAAGATTTGTTTATGCAGGGGCCTCCCTGGTGGCGCAGCGGTTAAGTGCTGCGCTGTGGAGCTGTCAGCGGCAGCTATGCGAGTTCGACACCCGGCCGGGGAGAATCCCACATGGTGCAGCAGACCTCTCCTGCCTCGCCTGCTGCTCCCCTCAGCAGTGTGTTTCTGATCTGCCTGTTCTGTTCCCCACTCTGTCTCTGGTGAAGCCTCTCACCACTCCACACCTCTGGCCTGTACCCCAGCTGTATGTATAAATAAATAAACCTTAAAAAAAAAAAAAGATTTGTTTATGCATACAAGAGCTGAGGTGTAGGTCCAAGGGACGGGAGTGAGAGAATTCATCAGAGAAGAGTGGGGAGCAGAACAGGTGGATCCACTGAAATACACTGCTAAGGAGAGCAGCGGGCGAGACAGGAGAGGTCTGCTGGGCCACGTGGAAAGCTCCCTGGGTGGGGATGGAATTCATGTTGCAGTGGCTGCGGATAGCATCATAGTGCTGAGACTTGCGCCACCAGGGAGGCCTAGGGGCAGATTTGTGTCTCCTGACCCTAGACTCTCTTAGCTCCTTACTTATGTTCTTGCTTATTGCTCCTTACCCCACATGCATTTGTTTCTTCCCAAAGAAGCTATCGATGTTCTGCCCTCTTTGCATTCCCCACAGCTCCTCTCACGTTACTATATATAAACTAGACGCCCACAATGCTGTTGGATTAATACTCCATGGAGCTGTGATAATGATTTATTAAAAATCTACTTCTTATGGAACTTACAACTGATAAAAATATTAGAAGAGGGTCCTACTGGTGAATCTAGTAATAAATCACCTCTCGGGTAGCCAGAGAAAAACAATGCCCCTGACTGGGCTGGGGTTGCACTTGTAAGCCCTGCTTCCTAGATGTTGGCTGGGGAGAACCTAAGCACCGAGCTGGGGGAATATCAAGTGGCCCTGAGTGGACTGTACTATCTTGGCTTATAAAACACTGGTCTGGAAAATTGATTTCTCTCTACTAGTGACAGAATTGGGAGAGAGGTCACCCAGGAAGGCTAGAGAAGAGAGGAGCGGCATGGGGGAGAGAAGAACAGCAACAGCATCACCATCATCTTAGCCTACATATGTTGAGTGTTACTATTAGCAAGACACTGTTCTAAGCACCTGACATATGTTAGCTCATTTCATACGAAAATCCTAAGAAGTAGGAATCATTGTTAACTAAGTCACAGAAAGATTTGAGCTAGTGCCTAAGGTAACATAGTTGCTAAGTAGTAGAGCAATAAATTTGTTTAGATTGTTTAATTATTTGCCAGCCACCAAATTACCTAGTGCTTATACCTCAAATTTTAGAGACATTAGCACTGGGAGAAAGGTTTAAAGAACTACTAGTATCTAGGCACAGCCTAGTACACTCTATTTAACCTTGAATTTATTGTGGGGTTTTTTTTTAAATATGAATCCTTGAACCCAACATGCTTTCAAGTATCATAATCACTTAAGCCTTTTGAAGGCTCCCAGTGACCAATGGCAGATGCTCACATGCAGGAAGCACGCTGTGCAGGAATCACTGCCTCTCCCTGCTGCCGTAATTGGTCACAGCATCCCTGCTCAGCTCTATGCCACGGCTCAACTCTCCGTAAACACTGGGCAATTACATCTCACTCTGCTTTCTTTCCAAATATCCAGATTCCTCAATCATGCCTGGCATAAAACTGATAAAGAGGAGAAGCAGACTACAAGCGCTATCCACCTGATGAGTTCCTGTGCCTTCTAGTTTAAAGCAGTTTGTTCCATCTCTTTACCATCGAAAGAGGTTGTGATCTAAACAAATCTCACTGTAGCTTCGTGGAGCTTGTCACACCTGCTTCACAGAAGCTGCCCTTACCTTTTGCCTCTAACTTAACTCAGAACTTGGTTTCATTTTTAACATTTTTCCAGTTACTCCAGGATATATGTTCATATAAGCAGCTACCTAATATCAGAGTATAAGAAGTACGGGAAAGGGTGTTAGATCCAAAGTTAATTACCAGTTGAACATTTTTTTTTCCGGCTAAATCTCTTAACCAACAATTATCACACTAAATGCATCAAAGCATTTACCAGAAATCTCAGGCATAAAGCCTCTTCAATCTGCGACCTCTTAAGATAGCAGGTATTATGCGATCCATAATATTTTAGATAAAAACAGGTGGAACAAAAAGTATTGATCCTGTCAAATATTCTGAATTTTATGTTTCCAATAAGATCATCAACCTACGTAGGATTAAATAAAAAACCAGTCTATATATCAGCTCTGCCCTATGAGCCCAAACCAGCGAATCCCAGTTACAAGGATTGCATATCTCCAGCAGTCATAAAACTGGCGTTTCACACACGTGCTAAAGGCAGCCAGACCTCATAACGTGGTTCTCCCAGAGTACACTCTGATCATGTCTTTCGCCCGCATTAATGAAATATTCTTTTGAACATAGTGGCGCTTACATTCACATCTGCACGTATCTGAAGTGTTTAGTAAATAAACAGATTATGTGGAGGTCTCGGGGTTGCATTTTGGCTTTTATGGCATTTGGGTCACATCTTTGATGATCTCAGTTACATCTCTGGGTACAAAGGCAGGCTCCTTAGGAACACTGACCACCAGCTAGAATTACCCTACTAATCAGGGGCTGTGATGACAAGGCTGAAATGTGATGACAGTTGCTGAAATGTATTAGAGTTTTAGGTAGGGGTTGCACAAAGAAAATAAAAGCCACATTATAGAACATGTGGTATAATGGGATCTATTTGAAATCAAATTTCCCATAGTCTGACAGTCACAGAACATAATAAATTTTCAATCCAAGCAAATGGAAGAAAATATTGGTATAAAGTCTCTAAAATGTAATATGTTTCAAAAATAACATTAATATGAGTTTCCATGCCTACTTAAGAACTGGTGACTTAACTTATTTCAAAAACATTAAAGCCGTATTAGTTCAAATGGAAAAAGAAAATGTCCAAAGTTATCAGATCTCAGACTGATGGAGAGATCTGCATATTCTAAACGACTTTTATAGATTTATGCTCTTCTGAGCCAGAGACATAATCAGCTCATTCGACAAACATTTCCTGAGTGTTTTCTGTGGTCAGGAACTAGATGTGTTTTAGTGAGCAGCAAAGGCCCACACTCTTATCAATTTAGGTGGCCTCCTACTAAGCTATAACGAAGCAAAAGTAAGTAAAAGTTAGTAAACGATCAATAATGAAAACTAACTAGCTTTAACAAAATTTGAAAGCTTTAAATAGGATTTCCACCTGCAGAAAATCTGTGTTAAGTAGAATATAAAACAAACCACAAGATAACCTCTCAATACACAAAGCTCTCCACCTAGAAATGCAAGAACCAGAAAATTCCTTGTTTTGCAATTTTCAGTTTGAGTAAGATAACAAAGTTTACAAAGAAGCACTGTGCTTTGCTAAGAAGATAAAACATTCATCTAACTGTTGACCTAGAAATTACATATAAAATTATAAATTTGTCACAGAGAAGCTTTTAGGAAACAAGCAACCTTATTAGCTCATAGCTCGGCTAACACATGAGAATTCCTTTCTCACTATTTTTGACTGATTTTGAAGAGCAACTAAGTAGCAGAATTTCCCCTTTACTTCTGGAGTTCAAGTTTAACACATACTGAAGTGACTGTCAACTCCTATCTACATAACTTAAGTCTCACAGCAATGCAAAATTACCAATACAAACTTAGTGAATTGGGTTGCACATTATTATACAAACTGGATCAGAATACAATTTACTTCTTGCTTGTCAACATAAATGCTCTAACATCTAATCCAATGTCCTAGGCTGAAATCTTATGAATTCTTAAAAAAAAAAAAAAAGCATACCCAATATGTAATATCTCCAGTTACACCCTTCTACAATGCAAAAATAAATTATGCCATGGCATTTGGGTCACATCTTTGATGATCTCAGTTACATCTTTGGGCACAAAGGCAGGCTTCTTAGTAACACTGACCACCAGCTAGAATTACCCTACTAATCAGGGGCTTTGACGACAAGGCCTATGCATAACTAGGCAACTATATGTAACTGTCACTAACAAATAAGTAACAACTGAGAAGACTAACTTACCTTAAGAATTTTGACTACATTAAGATGCCTAAACTTGCAAAGTCTTGCCATCACAAACCAAGAGATGAGCTTTGCTACAGAGAAGTTAGATTTAAATAATCATAGAGAACCTAGAATCAGATTACCAATTTCACAAACTAAAGAGCTGTATGCATACTCTGCCCTAGATCAGCCTTAACGCTTTTTGCTCCGCTCACGTATTCACGTATTCATGTGTTCATCTAGTCTCCGGTTTATCATGCCACGGTGGATTTATTTGGAACTATTAGGAGCTATTTCTTTGATCGTACTCAGTCTAGAAGCTTTAATCTCTATGCGTTTAAAATTTCATTAAAATATATCCAGTAGTTCAGGAGCTGTGTGTGTTTTATTGCATGCTTATACCAGTCATGCGGTGGCACAGAAAACAGCCGGCATAAGAAGTGTTAAGCAATACATGAGGTATGACCATGTTGCAGAGAGAAACTAGGAAATCCAAAACCTACCTGTGTCTTGAAGGACATGGAGGAGAGATACAGAATCTGTGGGGGACAGTGAATGGAGAGAAGTTCCTTCCAAAAGTCTCCGCAGCCAATGGCTGCTAGCTAGCGCTTCTGCTTCAGGCTTAGGGTCCCATGACACATGGCCAGACGCAAGCCTTCTCAGGCCAAGAATAACCTTTGCTCTATCTCCACCTAGGAAAACCTTTACATCATCAACAATGGTGTCATCTCTTTTAGGAAGCTCTTCCAGATTTCATCCAAAAATCTCTACAAGTGCTGTGTTTCCTTGGCACTTTGTCCCTTTTCAAAGACACTGTCATGCTTAGACCTTATCACAGTCACTTAGTCTTCCCCGAGTGCCCACGCTAGTGTCATAAAGTCATTGCAGCTAAGGAAAGGGTCATCCTAACCTAACCTACTATGCTGAGGCTGGTAAATAACACCAACTGGGTGGCCCATTAGAAAGTTATCACTTTCTTATACATACAAAGCTCTACTAAAGTCTCTTTTTTATTATTAAAGACATTTTAGAAAGTCACGAGTTATACTGCAATTCTACTTTTGAGAATTTGCCCAAAGGAAACATTCACAAAGGCACACAAAGGTTTATGTGTGTGGATGTTCATTATAGCATTATTCATAACCGTAATGATTATGTGGTGATATTAAAAACAATTATCTTGTATTGTGTCCTTACTTTAAATCAAGCACGGTGGAAACACTTTCTCCATATTACCTCACTTAACTCTCCACAGCTGTTCTCTGTATGATCTAATTTCAGAGATTTTCAGGTAATTGTCCAAGGTCAACCAACTAGCCAAAAATGGAGTCAGAATTTGAACCCAAAAGGTCTGTGACTACAAAATCTATGCTTTTACTATATAGAGATTGCCACAAGCCAAATACTGTTCCAAGAGTTTTGCATATCCACCCTCCTTTAACCCTCACAGGAACCTTAACACTTTGTGTGCTGGTGCCCTTTAAATTTACCAGCCCTTGGGGCTGGCCATTTTCTGTGCCACCGCATGAATGGTATAAGCATTCCATAAAACACACACAACTCCTGAACTACTGGATATTAAAAAAATGTAGTATCTCTCATAAAACACCTTACACTTTCACCAAAACAATGTGTAAAGCTTCTAGACTGAGTACAGCCACAGAAATAGCTCCTAATAGTTCCAAATAAATCCACCGTGGCGTGAAAAACCGGAGACTAGATGAACACGTATTAATACGTGAGCGGTCACCTGATACTGGTGACAAAAAACACGTACTAATACGTGAGCGGACCACAAAGTGTTATGGAGGTACGCACCATTATCGTCCCCATTTTACAGACAAGAAAACTGGGTAATTTAACAAGAAAGGTTAACAAACTCATCACAGATCCCAGAGGTAAGAAGTGGGAGACTTTGGCTTTCAACCTAGGTGGTCTCATTTTCTTAGGCCCCTTTTCTATTTACAAGAGCAAGTGACTAGAAATGACCCACACATTCAGAGACTGGCTTAAATATATTTGCAAACATAGGAACAAAATAGCAAAAGGTGAACGGCAAAAAGCTGGAAAGCTCCAGTATCTCAATTTCTCAATTGAGAAATGCACATTTATTTTTCCTTATGTACATTTATTTTTCATTTAGATATGTAAAGTCCAAATCTGTATCATAGCTATTTTAGAAAAGCTAGCAAGGAATAATAGAAAAAGCATTTAAAAGGGAAAAAAATCACAAGCCCTGAGCTCAGACCCGATCGTGCCGCATATCATCTCGCAATGTTTGCAAGATGTGGACCTCTGAGCCCTTGTTTTTCTCTACAGTAGGAATTCACTGTTTCTTCTTAGCATCAATAGTCCATGACCACTCAAGACAGCAGAGACCAGTACTGCTCACGTCAATTAATAATAGAGCTTGAGTTTAAAATAAACAAAAGCTTCAATGGAGTTTTGGTAAAAGGTTCAGTTTGTCCAGCTAAACATTCACCTGCTTCCAAATGCACCTTCTGCCATTCACTGCTTTGTCTCCTTCTTGTCATGTGACTCGACATATAAGATGTCTCTATTCAGAGATCAGCACCAATATGGACACATCAACTCAGGATAATCTCTACTGATTTACCCCTACCTAGTGCTCTCCTGCTCTCACCATCAACCAAACTACAAGAGCAAAGTCAAAGGCCATCTAGGCAAATCACCTCCACTCCAAATTTCTAGCACTGATCTCATTTCTAAATATCAATGACCTGTCTCTGTTACTGGATATTTCTCCTTCAATGAGCATTTTTCCAAGTCAGGTCAGCTAAACTGAAGAATCAGCCAATAGCCTGATTCTCTTCACTCAGTTTGTCACTAATTCCTAATTCTTCTACTGTGCTGTGGATTCTATATAGACCAATAGCAACATGAGCACAAGAATAGGGGCCATAATCCCCTATTCTCCAAGCCACAGCAGACATCACTGATGACAGAACTCCCCACACAGCACCCACCATTCTCCCTATCACAGCACTCCAGGAAGCCACAACCATTGAGTGAAGCTGCGATGTAAGATGAAATCATCTCTCCTCTCAGGTCTATAGGTCATAAACCAGGACTACTCCTGCCACTCCGGTACAAACCAATCATCGCACTGGGCTACGGGCATCAATCCCTAAGCACACCCTCTGATCCAAGTCTCTCTCCAGCACCTCAGTCATCCTGAATGGCTTCCCATTACCTGTCCACAGGTAATAGCAAAACATATTCCCCTTTGTCCAATATGCAAGACATTACGAATTTTGGTTCAAATCTTTTTTTCAGGTCCTGTCTCTCACAACCTCCAACAGTGGAGCTCTTCAAATACTGTTCAGTTTGAAAACTTCCACTGAACAAAATCTTAGGTAAAAATCCCAATAAACTAAACTGACAAAAACAGCGGGTTGAATCAGACCCAGGTGATCCAGCAGCAGTCACCACCGGGGGCCCTTCTTGAGCAGGCCCTCAGGAAGGTGCGTACCCCAGGCCTTCTGCAGACCAGACCATGCAGGAATCTAAATGAAGACTCCTAACCAGCACTGGTTCCTCCGCTCTTCCGAGACTACAAAATAAACCAAGGACAGAACTAATCAAGAGTCCAAACACTTAAAACCAGAGCCCAGTGACACTCACAGACGCGCCCCTCCTCATACATAAATTTCACATGATTTTCTCCTGCTCTGAAAATGTCAGTGCTCAGCGAGGGACAGGACAAGGTTAAGCGAATCTGACAGAAAGAACTGGATGGAGTTGAAAGCTGAAGTCCTACAAGTTTATCTACACAAGCAGCACAAGTTCCGCTGGCACCTTCCCAGCTCTGCCCATTGCCCTCCAGCTGCATAATGGCAATCACTTTTTTAAACACCCTCGTTCTGTCCCACCACATCGCAGAATGTGTAAAGCCCAGCTGGATGGTGTGTAGGATTTTGTCAAGCTGCCTTTAATCTTTAGTTTTACCTCCACTCCTAACAACCGAGCTGGCAAGGACTTCAGTGGCTGATGTTTACATCCTGCTTGTTTTATTATTCGTTTCCAAGAAGCACTCTTGGTTGATAGAGGCCAGTGGCAGGGGTGCCATTTGTCAGAGCTTAACCACCTCGCGCCTCGCCCTGCAACCAGGAACCCGTTTGCTTCAACTCCCAGATGTTCAAGCCAGTCTTTACTCAGACTATTTTTGTTTGAATTTCAATTCGATTTTTCCTTTAATTCTGTATTTAAAAGGAGAATGTACATGCATCTGAGTGTTCTTTTCTGGAAACATAATAAACAGAAATGATGTTCTTCACAAGGTTTTCTGGATGTGCTTTCTTTTTATCCCACACTGTGCTAACCATTCAGTACCCTGTCTGCCGATCATCACCACTAAAAGCAGTCTCTGATGGCCCCTTCTGCTCACTGGAGTCCCATTATCCTAAGACACCCCCTTTGCCCAGTAGCAGCTCAAACAGTCTCCTCTCAAATATCCTCATGTGGTTCAGCATTATCCCTGACAGCCTTTTAATCCCACATTGCCTTACCTTGTCACCCACTACATGACTTGACTTGTATTCAAAAGACATGGGCTTAGGGACCACACGTGAATGCCAACATGGGCAGAAGCAAAAGCAGAATACATTACAGAGTCAACGCTAAATAATTTCAGAAACATATTGCTGAAGGTTCTTCATGAAGCTTCTTTTCTGTTTGGGTGAATAGTGGAGAGCTGACCAGCCTTCTCGTTGGAATTTTACTTTTTCCTGGTTTCTTCCTGAACAAAAGCTGTCAGGAGGGATTGTGATTAGGCCAAAGGGAGACTGCCCAGCCTCGGGAGTCCCCTAATCCACCTTATCGTACGAAGTCTCGCCCCACAATTCAGTCCCTAGTTTTTATTGTTTGCTATTACACTTCCAGTTCAAAATAGTGACAGTGACTAGCAATAACTATTAGCAAACTGTCCAAAGCAATTCCTTTATCCAATCAAATTATGGACCGTTACTTACAAAGAGGAATAACCATATACAGTCTGGGGAAAACAACACCTACTGATTCATTGAAAGTTAAAAAGATAGGGGCCTCCCTGGTGGTACAAAGGGTTAAGTCTCAGCACTATGAAGCTATCGCCAGCCACTGCAGCACGAGTTCAATTCCCGGCCAAGGAGCTTCCCACATGGGGCAGCAGACCTCTCCTATCTCCCTCGCTGCTCCCCTCAGCAGTGTATTTCAGTAGATCTGCCTGTTCTGCTCCCCACTCTGTCTCTGATGAGTCCTCTCACCATCACCCCACATCTCTGGCCTATACCCCAGCTCTTGTATGCATAAATAAATCCTTAAAAAAAATTAAAGAGATAGAACAAAATTTAGAATACCTAAACAAAACAAGTACATAAAACATACTCTCAATGCCACCAATAAACTAAGTGGGGGTCCAGGTGACTACAACCCTCACTGCTGAGTCTTTTCGTGGCTTAACACTTCAGGTGGCGATGGACCAC
Organism: Scalopus aquaticus; assembly: GCA_004024925.1. Taxonomy (NCBI): domain Eukaryota; kingdom Metazoa; phylum Chordata; class Mammalia; order Eulipotyphla; family Talpidae; genus Scalopus; species Scalopus aquaticus. The sequence goes on from PVIJ01000053.1 coordinate 223,407, forward strand.
CTCTGCGACAGTGGCCCCAGCAGGCTGTGCCACGGAGCACGGTGTGTAGCAGGCTGTACCATCTGGCTTGTGCAATTACACTCTGTGACGTTCGCACAAATCACCGGACACATATCTCAAAAGGTATCCCGTCACTAAGCAACAGTGACGTCTGGGTACGTGCCTTTACCCATCTGAAAGCCCTTTGCATTCTCGAGTCAAAGGTCAAGGACGGACCTCAGGAACACTCAGACTCCCTCAGCAAAGGACATCCAGCTTACTCCTAATTTGAAGGGCCCAGCCCCACGCTGGCGCTTCTTGGCATATGTCTCCCTCGCCTCCCTTGTATTATACTCGCCCATTCAATAACTTAATGAGACTGACACACAGCTGAGAGCAGGTGTGTGCAATATGTTGTTTTCATCTCCCCACTTGGAGTTATTAGCGCCTCCCATCACTCAATTTGGCAGGTCCATTTTAATATTAGCCTCACACACAAGCCGCATCCTTGAGAAAGGAAGTCATCTTCAGACTTTCCTGGTCAACTCTTACTTAGATGACAGAACATTCATTTCATGTCATTATAAAATTAAACTCTACCTCTGGGTCTTTCAAAGGCGAAAAGTTCACCTTCCCTTTTTGACACACAAGACGATAAAATTCTCCTGATGTGAAAATATCAAAGGGTATTTCAGCCACTGCAACCATTCTAATAGGCTGCTTAATCCAAGAGAGTCTTTTTCAGCTGTAGAAAAACATGTAGGTTGATCTACTTTGGAAAACCACCTCATGTTACTCCATACAGAAAGCTCAACTCCCTCACGTCATGGCCACTCTACGATGGTTTCACAGGAGCTCGGTGATGTACATCTAGAGTGGGTTTCAGGATCATGCCCAATGCCAATCGAACATTATGGCTCCGCTTGAACCAGTAGTATTGCCCATTACACATAACTACAACTTGTTTCAAGGGAAACAGAAAACGTATGACAAAGCAGTGCATGAAAAATAAGGTTAATAAAATGCTCTGCTTCCTTTTCTACAGGTGTATGTCTCTGCAGGAGTTCTTCGGGAATGTATTCAGAAGAATGGAGCCTTCGTTTTTGGAAGTTAATTACATATTATGAAGTTCCAACTACCCTGGGAAATCAGTTTGAGTACGCGGGTTGTGCTTGAGGACTGAAAAGACAAACCACACCAAGGTTTATTTGCTCAAGGTGAGGCAGAGTCTCAGCACAGCCGCACCTATCCCTGATATTTCTAGATAAACTTCAACTATCAGGAGAGAGTTGATCTGAGAGAAAAGATTACTATGAGAAGTTTTCTAAGTTTGCTAATAAAGATGGTAAATTACTGGGCTGAAATCTGTCATTTGCTAATCAAATTTAATAGTAATTTCTTCCTGCAGACACATGCAGAAGACAAATTATCAATTTCTGTAAATCATAATTAGTTCAGAGGCAGATTCCAATTCTCCTAAAGATTAGCTCAGTGTAGTTTAAATTAAAGGCACTCAGTTACCATACAAATTGTAGAAAACCTTCGCCTTGACAGAGGTGCTTGAAATCCTGGGCTAGGACCACTTGAAGATGTGTGGTAATAATTCGAAATGCTTTTTACTTTGTTACATTATTCACCGATGCATATTTTCACTGAGTGCGCAGGCAAGAGCCTGCGCAGCAGGACCAAAGGCGGGTCTCGCCGCTGTGTTTCTCCCCTGTGCGGATGGCTTCGCTGCCACAGAGACTCAAGGCCCTTTCCCATCTTTAATTTTCTTTAAGAGTGGATAAGTGCCATGAGCAAAACTGCTCACCACTGCTCTTGAGGTGCTTATTTAAAAAGAAATAAAACATGATTAATTTCAAGTGCTTTACAATTAAAAATATATGACAGGAGGGTCATCTGGGCAATTTAACTACATCGGGAAGGGTCACAGGCCTATGAAGTTTGAGAAACCCCGAGCGAGACTCCGTGCATGTATTTATTGTCACTGGTAGCATATTAGATTATTAAAAGGGACATGCTAATGTGACATTTTACTATTACAAAGGAAACTCAGTACTAAAATTAGAGCATAAATCAGCCAGATATGCTTCCAGACATGCAATCAACTCTTTCTTCCACTCATCTTCCTTTACGCATCAAGGACTTATATTCAATTTCATTTTGTATTTATTTGTTCACTATTACGTGGCGCTCCTTTCTAAGTTCAATGTGAATAACAAAAATTTCGCTGCATCCTAGTAAAAACAGGATGAAGTAGATAAAACAAGGTGATTAGGGGGTCAGAAAAATAGAGTGGAAAAATCAAGGAGAAAATATAAAACTGTGAGTTTTAAAGAGCTGGATTGCAGCTCCTAGGCAAGGCTCTCTTTGTCTTTACAGCAGTAAAGTATCCATACCCATTTAACAGTAAGATTTGTCTTTGAAAATGAGCATGACAACCCAACCAATTTTATGCCCCCAAACACTGGCTAGTTTGGGGGTGTAAACAGTAGGCAACATCAAGTAAATCAGTGTCATGAAATAATAATTAGCATTGTAAAAATAACCTTCACTGCCTCAGCTGACTAATGCACAATTCCTGTAGGAACCCATATTTCAAGCCTGAAAGTCACCAAATGAAATTAGCACTTTCATTCCAAAGGCAGGTTCTGTTGGTATTTTTGCCTGGAAGGAAAGGGAAACCATTTCATACTGTCTCACTAATCCAAAATAGCAAAAAAAAAAAAAATTGTCATCTTTTTCACTTAAAGGGAACGCTGCTCAATGGCTTGCCAGAGAAGATTCCAGTTGCGTCCAACACTGTCTACCCCCATGAGCAGAGGGACGGACAGTGCACAGTCCGCATGTCTACAGGGTCGTGCAGCCGGTCAGTTCAGTGGTTAGCAGTCCTCAATAACAAGGCCAATGCCATGGGTGTAACACCCACGTGGGCCAATTAGTTTTAATCTGTTTCACTGCCTCACTATCTCCAAGACCAGTCGTCCCACAGCAGACGCATGCTATTGGTCCGAGGGTGACTCAGTAAGAGTGTGACAGTGAAAATGGTTCAGTGGAAACTCCTGAAAGGGGAAAAGAAGAACAAAGGGAGAGGAGAATCAGGAAAAGAGGAAGGGCCCTGCAAAAATCTTAAAAGAGCTCTGTCTTACAGCCTGAGCGCCCACGACCAGTATCTGTTATAAAAAGGACAGCAGATTCAGGTCATATATATTTAAACATCAAATAGCAATACACAGAGATCCAGAAAATGGCTAGCTAGCTAATTTATTCTAGGTTTCTCCTATGCTAACTTTCAAAAAAAAATTAAATCTATATAAAATTAAACAATGCTTATGAATTAAGCACTATATTTCATGCCTTAAAAGAACTCAGCACATTAGCAATTAGCATTTTCTTTGTTTTGAATTTATTGAATTTATATCATCCTTCAACACTGTTTAGCTAAAGCAAACAAAAACAGGAAAATCACATTATTCTTTCTAAGCCATATAAAAGTGATCTGGAAAGTCACGTTTAAAATCGCTATCATGGATTAGCTTAAGGCAATTATTTTACTTGCCGCATTCTTTTACGAGAAGTTAAAAAAAAAAAAATCAAGCTTCTTGCCTAACAAGAAAAATGAAATCCCATTAGTTGTGTCTCCAGTGTATATTAACATTCCTTTTGTTTAGAAAGGTTAATATCCCCCAAATAAAGGAGCATACAGTGCCGGTTAAAATAATTACATCATGACATTTTAGAAAGGTTGGCGGATAGACGTGGTTGCAAGCAAAGAAACAAACAAAAGTAAAAGCGAGTACTTTTTAAATTATCCATGACTTCAAAAAATGGAAAGCACTGGAAATTCCACCATGTTTGCAATTTCCTGCCAGCTTGTCTGGTCCCTGATATTTGGCTCTTCTCCCTCTTCTTCAATATCTTTCTGTCATAGAAACTTAGGAAGATGTACCTTCATGCTCCAAATCAGATGATCTGTTATCTGAAAAGGAAACTACAAATCTGACAACAAATGAATTTCACAACAGCTCGGTGGCAGATAGCATGAGGTGCCAGCATCAAACCCAAGTATTTCATGGCCACTTGGAGTCTCAAAGGACAGTGTTTGGTGTTAGTGAAAAAGAATGGTTTTTCTATCCTCTGCAGGCTGATCTAAAGGCCCGACAACAATAAGAGTGAGCCCAGTGAACAACTAAAGTCTTCCTGTTTGGTCCTCAAAGACTTAAAGAAAATACTCCAAGCTTCATGGAAACAAAATACAGCCCTCTGACCCTGAGGCTGCAGGCAGAAAAAAATGATTCCCCACGTAAGTAAAACCAATGATGACTTTTTCCAACTTTTGGACCTAGCAAACATTTTTTTTTTTCCTAATCAAAAATAGGCACAACAGTAATATAAAACCTGACTCTCTTTCTCCTTCTCCGGGCCTGGGTGCAGCTTGGGGCCTACTGCTCCTCCACTGCTCACAGGGCAACAGCCAGTGAAATAGGCAAGACAAAGATAAGGAGAAAGACAATGGTTTTCCCTACCACCACTTAAAGCAGAGAAAGCTTCCTCAGTTAATGATAGCTCACCCTCTGGACAGCAGGTCAGGGAATCTAATTGAACAAGTGCTTTAAGAGGCTTATTAATATTCCCAAAAGTCATAGAACACTTTACATCAGCAATTCCCAATAACACCAATAACAAATTGTACACAGGCAGTGGTGAAAGGGCCACTGCTTCACAGTCTAGGAAAGAATCAAATAAAAAACAAATTAAACGTCCTCAAGTTGCCTGAACAAAATATCTAAAATCCTATGAATCAACAAAAGGGAATTCAGAGCCACATTTTACCCTAAAGTCTCACGACAAGTCCGGGAGGGCAGGCGTGCCCGGCTTTGCACCAAGGTGGAGTGACCAGCCCTTTGGCAGGACGAATCAGCCTGGAATGAATGATGCTCCCGGCCCTCATCTCATGCAAATGCAGCACCCTGCAATGCCAAGCATTCCCCGCACAACTTGTTGGATGAATGAAAGGAATGAACCATTTATACGGAACGGGTTTCCAAAACAGCCTCTAACACATCTAAATTGGTATTTGTATACAACTGTCACTGGCTATGTAGAGCACTGAAAGACAGAAGATCCCTCCAACCCCAAACCCCAAAGAAGAGTTCACCTCAGGGAAAATGGTCGCGCGTGAACAAAGTAAATTATTTCTTTGTCATATTCTTGGAGTATGTAGTTCTTATCAAATAAGACAGGTGATGACAATGACAATGACGATAACAAAGCGGACAACAGTGACAAACACATGACATTTCTTTAGTGCTGGGCACTATTCTACATTAACTAGCTTAATCCTCACAACTGCCTGATGTGATACTACTTCTTCCTATTATTATTACCACTCTGGTAATTGAGGTAAGACAGAGGTAAGTTTCGTTGGACTAGTACCTGGCAGACTCAGAGTTCAAAGCCAGGAAGTCTAGCTCTAAAGGGCGACTTTAACCTAAACTATACTATTCAGAACAGCATCTTTCAACAGAACTTTATGTTCATACAGAAACCACTAGCCACCTGGTGCTATGGAGAATTCAGAACGTGACCAGTGTAAGAGTGAAAATAGACTTTTAGTTTTATTTAATTTTCAGTGTAAATAGCCACATGTTGCCAATTATGCTTATGTTTAATTAATACTAACACATAGAAATTGTGTTCAGTTAATGGAGTTCAAGAGCTGTTATGAGATAAACTGTTGGCAATTTTCTGAGTTCATAAATTAAAGTTCAATAACTATTCAACGTGCCATGATGGATAAAAATGTAAGCATTCTGACATCCATAGTTTCACAACTACTAAACCTCATCTTGTCCCTACCTCCCTGTGAGTACATACATACGAGAGAAAGTGGGTGTGTGTGTGTGTGTGCGCGCGCGTGTGTGTATGTGTTAACAGTGGTGGTACAGTAACAGGTATTCTCATTCTGAGTCATATTTCTCAAACACTCTTCAGGAAACCTTTTACATAATCCATTCAACAAATATTAAGTATCACTGGACATCTACAATAAGCTATGGAAAGCTTAACTGCAAAATCATACACACTGTATAAACATTTTTGTCCCGTATTTGACACTGTATGTGCCCAGTGAATATCAGCTAAATGGATGAGTGGATGGACAGAGAACAAATGGACAAATGTTGGGACCTTATTCTTAAGAAACTTACAATCTAGAAAAGACGACCAGTTAAATTTTATCATTTTCCCTTAAAAATCTGTCCCGCCTTTCTTTTATCAGTCTTCTTATCCATTCAAAAGAATGAGCCAATCATTCAAAAGATAAAAAACCAGTAAGCATTGGTGAGTATGTGGAGAGAAGGGAGCCCTTTACGTACTGAGGATAAGAGTAGAAGCTGTTGCAGCAATTATGGAAAGCAGGGTGGAGATTCCTCAAAAAAATCAGAAAAAAAATTTTGTATGATCCAGTTATCCTACTTTGGAGTTTTTATCCACCAAATACAAAAATATTAATTTTAAGAGATACATGTAACCCTCCCTCATGTTAACTGCAGCATTATTTACACTAGCTAAGAGCTAGAAACAACCTAAAATCCCATCAGTTGACAAGTGGAAAATAAAGAAGTGGTCTTTTTCCACAATGGAATACTATGTAGCTATAAAAAGATGAAATTATACCATTTGCAGCAACATGGATAGATCTAGAAGGAGTTATGCTTAGTGAAATAAGCCAGAGAGACAAAGACTGTGGGATTTCACTCACAGGCAGTATATAGAGAAAACAAACACACAGTCTACATAAAGCAAAAGTAAACTTTCTGGCCTACAAGACCAATTAGCAGTTAGAAGAAAGGAAAGGGGAAGAGGGTGGGTAAATTGGGACAAAGGGGACAATGGTATGGTGAAGGATAGATTTCATTTTTATTGGTGACCTTAATATATATACTCAAATAAATCCTGAACAATGAACACCTGGAACTTACATAATGTTACAATGCAAAGCTATCTCAATTTTTAAAAAATGGAGGGTGGGAACTGAGTGTCATCTTCAAATCATGCTGATTTTTTTTTTAAAGATTTATTTATTTATGCATACCCGCTGGGGTACAGACCAGATGTGTGGGGCGGCGAGAGGGTTCACCAGAGACAGAGCGGGGAGCAGAACAAGCAGATTGACGGAAACACACTGCTGAGGGGAGCAGCGGGCGAGGCAAGAGAGGTCTGCCGTGCCATGTGGGAATCTCCCTGGCTGGGCATTGAACTCGCGTCACTGCTGCTGACAGCTCCACAGCCAGCGCAATGCCCAACCGCTGCTCCCGAATCATGGGGAGGCCCCCAAATCATGCTGATTTTTGTCTCCTCTGTGATTCTCAGGCTGGTCCTTGCACCAATGCTCCAGTATGGCCCCATTTCATTTGGATCTTTGTAACAGTCTTTATCTTAGTCCTCCTTCGTCCAACATTGCCTTCTTTATCCATCTTCCACAAAATTCCCAGAATGGATATTCCTAAACTGCAAGCTTGACCTGGGCACACTCTGTTCAAATTCTTTAGCAGGTCCCCACCCCTGTAAGATAAAACCCTCTCTCTTCACATGGCACCCCAAGGCCGTGATGACTTGGCCGGAGAAGGCTTTTCTAGATGCATCACTCACTTGCATCACTCCCCTTTTTTTTTAAAAATATGAACTCCTTGTAGTGTTCTGTTTATGTGTTTGTAGATCTGAACTTTCGCAAAGAGTAGAAATTAAGCTTTACACCATCTGTAGCTCCAGCACTCAGTACAATACTGACAGGCAACAGGCACTGATGAGTAAACTTTAAGAACACAGTAAAACATGAGAAAAATAACACTGAAAGATGAACACTGCACTTGCTGTAATGGATACAAATAACTTGTAAATTATTTGGGCAGATCAGGGAAAGGAATAAAGGGAGGGATTGGGAAGGCATTCTAAATGGCAGACTGTGGCAATGTAAGGGAATATCACAAACATGAAAGACATTAGCAGCAGAGGGGATACAGGAGTAGGGAAAATGGAACTGAAGTCATTGTCTCCATGCCATTCCCCTTTTGCCCACCACCTTATGGACACCTTCCAAGTTGTCTCTAAGAAGGGAGGGTTTGTTTTAACCTATCACTAAAGCACAGAGTCTTCGGCACTGCGGGTGACAAGGAGGCAGGATCAGCACCTATTTTTCTCTGGAATGTCTTGATTCCTGGCTTCCTGCAGCAGCAGAGGTAGGCCAGGGCTGACTCCTGAGGCAAAGAGGCCTTGCACTCACATTCCTCTAGTGTGGTAGGTAAAATGCACTCTCTCCTGACCCGTCTGCTCCTTCTCTCTGCTCAGTTTGAATCTTCTGTAATGCTTGGCCAAAAAGCAGTAAAATTCCAAGAGGAAGATTTGAAACAGATACTAGGCCCCACACAGGCTCAAGCCTAAGCCCGTGAGCCCATCCAACTTCTCCCAGAGGCCAGCACTGAGTGGAGGTGCTGGCGCTTGGATCCCCAATCTGCTCCTTCTTGTACCGGGAAGAGAGTAAGTGGGAGAGGTGACTGGCAGGACAAGGTCGGGACTCCTGGTCCTTGGTTATCTCAGCCCAATACTTGCCAACTAGGAAGGACAAAGTATCCAATTTGAAAGAGTTGTGAAGTATGTGAAGGGAAGTGATGGAAGATATGGACAGAAAACAAGGTTATGGCCAGATTGACTGTCAAGCTAAGAAATTATTCTTCTTCTAGGTCTAAAGCAGTGTTTTAAATCATGGTCAGGACAAACCGTAAATAATTAATAAATACTTAATCTGGCATTAATATCTCAGAAGAGACACATAAACATCAGGGAAAACAGGAGGCTTTTACAATGATCCAGTGTGAAGAAAGATTTTAAAAATTAGTAAAAAGGGTTAATGGATGAAAAAGAGAAAGCAAGGGCCTCCCTGGTGGCGCAGTGGTTAAGCGCTGTGCTGAGGAGCTGTTGGCAGCAGCGACAGGAGTTCAACGCCCGGCGGGGGGGCCTCACACATGGTGCAGCAGACCTCTCCTGCCTCGCCCGCTGCTCCCCTCAGCAGTGTGTTTCCATCAATCTGCCTGTTCTGCTTCCCACTCTGTTTCTGGTGAACCCTCTCGCCACCCCATGCCTCTGGCCTGTACCCCAGCTTGTATGCATAAATAAATAAATCTTTAAAAAAAAAGAGAGAGAAAACAGCACTTGCTAAGGCCCTGCTATGTGCCAATCATTATTCTAGTTGGTATCTTAATTAATCTTTACAGTTTCATAAGCTATACACAAGTATTTGTGTTGTCAAATTGCCAGACTAAGAAGCAAAGAATGTGTAATTTACCCAAGGTCACACAGCTGGTCAGAGATAGGCAGATATGTCTGCGGTCAAGGCCAGGCGAGCTCTTTCCACCCATACAACCCTGAATTTCTCAAGACCCAGAAATCAACGGAATGAAGCAGGGCGAGGAGAGGGTTCTCAGCCTTGGTGGTGGACACTTCTGTGAAGCCGCAGGCAGACTCTGAGGGAAGCACTGGAGGCACAAACTTCAGTGTGGTCTTTGCCTGTAAGGGCTTTGCAAGTGACCAGATAATTACAACAGGAGGTAACGTAAGCCCTAAATAAGGGAGGTCAGAGAAGAAGCAAGTTTCTGTCCATGACCAGTTTTCCTGGAATTTATAGCACTATAAACACTGGCAGTTTCCAAAGAATACTGAAATAACCACCTGAGGGTCTCCAGAGTATTCCGTGATATCATTAAAAAGGACTCTCCACAAATTAGTGATCATTAACTTAATTATAAGACATTAAGCATTCGTCTTATTCATCACCAATATAGCGTAAAGAGGATATCCCGAAACATCCCTAACACACCCAGCAATGCCAGTGGAAGAAATCCCGTCTGTCCCCATTTTTCTTCTACTTCAACAAAACACTCCTATGTCTAGAAGTCTTATTTGCTAGAATGACACTAATCCAAATTACTGAACTCCAGAACCCCAAACTATTTTCAAGTCAGAATACAAAGAGAAAGAAAAAATTCAAGTCACCTCAAGAGAAATCAAGTTACAGGCCAACTACCCAGAAATAAAAACCAAAATAGATTTAGCTCAACTTCTAATCACGCACTCACACACTCACATGCACACACACATACGAACTCAAAGTGGGAGGATCACTGAATGATTCTCTAATAGCTTAGCGTTTGTTTTTGTTTTTTTTTTAAAGATTTATTTATTTATACATACAAGCTGGGGCACAGGCCAGAGGCGTGGGGCGGCGAGAGGGTTCACCAGAGACAAAGTGGGGAGCAGAACAGGCAGATCAGAAATACACTGCTGAGGGGAGCAGCGGGCGAGGCAGGAGAGGTCTGCCGCACCATGTGGGATTCTCCCCGGTTGGGTGTCGAACTCGCATCGCGAGCTGCCAACAGCTCCACAGCGCAGCGCGTTGACTCAACCGCTGCGCCACCAGGGAGGCCCAATAGCTTAGAGTTTTTATAACTTTCCCTAAGTACATTATTTGTCATGTTCCTCACAGGGAAGCAGCAGTTACTATGCCCATATTATAAAATAAGAGATGAGGGTAGAAAGGTCAACCAACTTTACCCAAATAACCTTTGACAAGGAAACACAAAAGTGTTAACAGTCTCGACAATTCTGATACCTCCAAGACAAATCTATAGGCAGACAAACTCCCTGCCTAACCCAGAAGACAGGGTGAACTGTCTCAGGTGCCTGCCACAATGGCACGGCCACCCGCAGAGCGGCCTTCCGGGTAGTTGTCGAATGAATAAATGAGCAAGGAAGAGAGCACTGGAGAATGAAGAGCCTAGAGATATCAATGGTCTATTCCATTGCCCTGCAAAGATTGTTTTTGTTTGTTTGTTGTTGTTGCTGTTTATAATGGGGTTATAAAGCAGCATTTCAGATGGGGGTAAAGCACCACTTACAGGGAAAACAGTGACCAAATAAACCCCAGAGCGGCCTCTCCCTGACAGGTTGTGAGAATTAACATCACTCTTAGCAAACTACTTACTTCTTTTAGCTAAACTTCTAAAGTTTTGCCAGGGTTTGTAAATTGAATGCCCTACCGTGAAAAGAAACACACACAAATACAGTAAAAAAAAAAAACAAAAAACCTATTACTTAAAAAAAGAATGTATTTTCAGAAATGTAGCCATTCTCTGTATTTTAAATTCCTTATGAGACGGCATTTATTATCACCAAATGGGGGAGAAAGTATGTTCCAACCATGTGATAATATTATAATGCAAATTTTTAAAAATCTTTTTGGATATTTAATGTTGGCCTACAAAAATCAACCACGTTTTAGAGCCAGCTCACAAACAGCACAACTGGGAAGGGAATGTAAATCTGTGCCCTTTCCCTACCACTCCTGGCACAAATCCTCCAATGTGACCATGGAGTGTCCCTCAGGCACGCGAGTCCAGTGAGATTTGCTGCCAAAACCCATGTTACCCCAAAGGTGTTTTTTCTGCTCTGCCCTACCCCACATCACATTGGGGTTTCAGGCAGTACAAAGAGAGGCGCATGTAATACATGATTTTTGCTCTGTTAATACTAGGAAAACAAATACGAGGAAAAGGATTTTCCTCTAAGAAGACCTTTCAGCACTGGGTTCATTTGTTCATTTTTAAATATTTACTGAGTTCCTATTGTATTGAAGGTAAGAAGGTGCTAGGAGCTCAATCCTGGACTTCTGCAAATTTCCCTGTCATGGCTTCATAAATATCCACATAAACCGTAAGGAAAGTCAAAGGGTTCAAGTGCAGAGATGAGTGACTTCACATTAAACAGCCTTGATTTCAGCTTTCTCTCCACATAAGGCCAGCAGTCCAGAGCATATTAAGTGTTCTAAGCTAGTTCTGCTTCCGGTTCTATAAAATGGGGACAAGATGGTCTCTCTCAAAAAACCTGTTGTAGGGCCTCCCTGGTGGCACAAGGGGTTAAGTCTCAGCACTATGAAACTATCAGCAGCCACTGCAGCACAAGTTTGATCCCCCGCCAGGAGATTCCCACATGGCACAGCAGACCTCTCCTGTCTCGCCTGCTGCTCCCCTCAGCAGTGTATCTCAGTAGGTCCACCATTCTGCTCCCCACTGTCTCCGGTGAATCCTCTCACCACCCCACACCTCTGGCCTATACCCCAGTTCTTGTATGCATAAATAAACAAATTGTTAAAAAAAAAATCCTGTTGTAAAGATTAATAAAACAATGTCTTTTTTGCATTGCGTCCAGCACCTAGCAAGCTCAGTGGGCAGCTGCCTGCAGGTTAGCTCAACAGCAAGTGTGTTCATCCACACACTGGAATGTGCAGACACCTGTCTCACAGGACACACACAGAGAGCACAGGTAAAAACAAAACAGGAGACCTGTCTTCTTGGAGCTTACAGTCTAATACAAGACACAGAAATGAAATAATTAGCTGATTATAATGGAAATGCCATAAAAAGCAAATATTTTCCAACAGCTTCACTGAGGTCTATAGCTAACAAAGGATACATTCCACATATGTAGTGTACGGTCTAATAAGACCTGACATGCAAACAGCTGTGAAACCACCATCTCAACACAGGGGATAAACACATCGCTCAGCCCCCAAATTTCCTGTGATCCCTCCTTCCTGAACCACCACCACCCACCACCTCTCAGCAGTCACAGACCCAGTCTTTCTCGCTATACTTGACTTCCTGCTTTCTAAAGTTTGCTTCCCAAGTGCACCCTGCCTGAGTACTATTTCCTTTGCAATGCTTCACATGCCCGCAAGTATTTCACACTGACCGCTATTTTTATTGTCAGAGCAGAAAGATCCATGTTTTGAACTGCCAATGTCAAGCAAACAAAACCAAGATGAGTAATCTTGAATCAATCATCCAAGCAGATTCTCAGGACTGCTTTGTATGCAGAGATGCATTACCTTTTTAAAAGAAAAGATACTACAAAATGAGAGGCACATCTGCATGGTTTACCACAAGGCAGTGGGATTTACAAGATACTGTTCTACAGATGTTCTGGGATCTACAACAGCGTTCCTATGAAGGCTGTCCAGAGGAGTAGTTCAGCCTGGCGCACAAAGGCAGGAGCTTCTGGTGAAGACCCCTTTACCCCATAATTTCAGGATAGAGAGATTGAACTTAAGTTCTTTCAATATTCAATTTCTTATATTTCTAACTAGTATAACACCAATGATGAGATGCTACGTCACAAGCACCGCACACAATGGCGGGCACATAGCAGGCACCTCAATAAACCACAGCCATTACAGTAACATCCTTGGAAGACGTCCAGCCCAGGGCAAAAAAAAAGACACATTCACATTACAAACTTCCTTAGAGAAATGGGTTCCTCCCTTGATTACAGTGAGTTCACAAAACTGCACCTTTCCTATGTATTCAGCAAGAGCTAGTTGGCCGGGAAATATTTACTGATCATCTACTACGTGCTTTGCACAGAACAAGGCTGTTTTAAGGAAAAGTAAGACAAGATGACCCCCAAAATCGCCTTTGCTGAGTTTTCTACATTTCTTTAAATATGAGAGAATAGCACATGCAAACACCTATACACTAGCTCTGTCCTGTGCCAAATACATTGCGGCTCATAGTAGGGCTGGGCTTGAGACCCTTAAAAACAGTAAGGTGAACACTAAAACATGATGCCCCACACCAGCTTCCCACAATGCTCCTCATTTATCCTTACAACAGCCTCTATCCTTTAGTGCCTAGACATCCTTCATGCAAAGGCATTTTGACATCCTTGAATAACAATCACAGTTTTAACAGCTCCAGCCAATCAGTGTGCACCTACTATGCGTCAGGTGCTGCTGTATCAAATTCTGCAGGCAACTGGCTGAGAGCATGGGTCACACAGCAGAGGGCATAAATAAGCCTTTCTTGGGCAATAAAATACCTGCTATTTTCACTTTTGCTTGAATCACATATCTAAAAGCTGACATTGATAGCATACTTGTTATTGAAGACTCAGAAAGCAGCCAAATCATATAAGTGCAGCTACAATACAAATGAGCCACCTGAAAACAACTCGTCCTTTTTGCTGACTTTGTGGCTGCAACCTAACCAAAAGTGTACAGTGAAATTAAATTATATTGCCGATACAAGATTTACGTTCTTAGGCATAGATGAAATGGCGCACTTGCCAAAACCCGCAAACACTGCTTATATGATTATTAATGGTAACAGGGATTGTACATGAACAGCATGAAATGGGCAACTTGAGAGAGAAAACCATCTACACACACATTCCAGATGAAATCCCAGAATTAAATGCTGACACCCAAAAGGCATACAGGTTAAGCAACTGCGGCAGATGAAAATATTTCAAAGCTAGATACATTTCCTGTTGAAAATTCCTTACATTCCATGACTAAATCCTAAAGGCCATAGCAGCATTGCAATCTTCGATTCTGCTGATTCCTAGAAAGGAACTATACTGGGGCGGCCCTCCCGTTAGCAGAACCCCTGCACACAACCCTGCTGCAGTGTGGAGACAGCACTCAGGTGCCTGGAAGGCAATTCCCATGTTGAAAGAAAGTCACGACTGTGACCTTGAGCCCTTGGAGAGCTGCTTTTACCTGAAGGTCTCCCTGGGCTCAGAGAACCTATGCACAGACATTTATTTGGTAAGAGTTTCATCCAATAGTAAGATGAAGCTGCCTTGTTATTTGTGGTTCTCTCTGTGATTAGTAATATTTACTGTCCTTGGCCTTCAAAGTACTCAAATCACATTTTAACCTACAATTTACATTCTGATTAAAAACCCCTATAACACTCAATAAGGTCTACCTGTAATTGAGCATGCCCCACTTTCCAGATTTCAAATTGTGCTAAAAAAAGTGGCAGGGGAGGGACAGGGAAAGTTTGCTAAAGAAACGGAAAACAAAAAGGCACCTTTAAGCAAGTAACACTACCGATAGCACACACGATATTGAATCACCATCAATTTCTAGTGCCTGTCTTTGCAATCTCATTAACAAATAATCCTTTTTAAAATAGAGCTACTAACAACTTTTGGAACATGCAGAGCTGGGCCCCCGATAATTCTCTTGCCAGAGAGAAGTCAGGAGGCTCATAATGAAGTAGTAGTCAGTGTTGCAGTCAATCTGGAGCCCATAAAGGAAATCAGGATGTATGACGGGATCTACCTATGACTACCCGGCTTTCACTCGGAACATTTTAAGAGGCCCAGAGCAGATGCTGGCAGAATATATTGGGTGACCTGTGTCTTGTTGAGGTTGACCCTGGATGGTGTATACAGCCATTATTTATGATTGCGTATGGTTCTTCACCATATTTTGCATCTGATTGAGAAGGAAGCAATTCTAAGGACCAAATTGATTTCAAGAAAAATTCATACTGTACCTTCAGACCATGCCTGTGTGTGATGCACAGGAAACTCTGCCCTAAATCACCCCCCTCTGCCCCCCGCAAAACCTTACCCTGCTGTATTCTGAACAACCTTAAACTCTGTTGATTCGGTTTGGGTATAGGTAGCCTGTCTCATTTAAATAATGGAGTGATATTATTCAAAAACAAGTTCGAACAATGGCTTGTAATAAACTCTTCACTGAGGTTAATGATGCTTCCACCTATGGAATATTGATGAAGCAGAACTGCCCAAGAAGCACTTGTATAAAATAAAATGAAATCAAGTGCCCAAACACGGTCAAGCCACTTTACCCTATCTTGCACCACAGAGAATTAGCTGGATTAGCCATTGGGAATGTTTATTCTCAAAAGAATGTACCTTGATAGCAGAAAACTGACAGTTTTGTATTTTACCTTTTTTACTTGATACAGTTTCCTGTTTTCTTCCTTATCTTCAAGAGAAAAGACAGCTAAGTACAATTCCCACAGGCCTCAAGAGCATTGAGACCTAGTCAACAAAAATAGTTTTAATTAAGAGATAAACTTGGGGTTTCAGTTTGTAGGAAATTTACTTAAAACTGTATTAGGGAAATGCCTGGAGAATAATAGCATAAATAGATTATTACAGTGTTTTGTTTTTTTTTTTAAACATCTCTATAATACGGTCTTCCATATCTAGGCAGATCTTGGCAGAGACAGATGGCCTAAGCCTGTATTTAACAATGAATGATTAAAAGAAAAATAAAACAGTAAAGACACTATTTAATCTTTCTTCAGCAATAAGTATCAATAAACCTATGAGGCCATTGATTATTTTTATGCTTTTAACCCCAAAGGATAGACTCTTCATTCTTTAAATATGCACCAGTAAATCCGAATTAATTTTATAAGACACCTACACCACTTTCTCACCCAGAAAAGATAGTGCAGCTGATCTTTTCATTCAATAATCAAGCATCTACTAGGTACTAGGTGCTAGGAACACAGTCAAGTTGCCTTTTGGCTAAAAGACCTGATCCTAATGTTTATTTCACTCACTGACTTGGTCAAGGCCATACTAACAGAAAAATGAGACAGACACACCAGACAGACAAGTACAGATAAATCTTCCATTATGGATCAGGCCTACAAGCCCAGAGTTCAGGCTCTCCTGCTTCTTGTCACTACACTCAAAGTTATTCTGGCCCCAGAGAGTAAACCTGGCACCAGCTCCATGAACAGCAGGATATGGCAAAGCTAGTGCCAAAGTACTATGTGCATGCAAGCACCAGTGACCTTAAATGGAGGTCATTATTACCATCCCCTACTGTTTTCTGACAGTCGGCTGCTGTTCTCTGAATGTCAGAACCCTCTAAATTCTACTGCATCATTCAACTTGTGAACCAAGGTTGATCAGGGATGCTCCAAAGAATGTTGTTTCATATTAAAGAAAACAGTTCCTGCTCTTCTGGTAAGAAATGTGTTCAGAAGGATTCAGAGGCCCTGGACAGTGACAGATTTGTGTGTTTGCCAAGTCTGTTTTAGGGTAATTTTCCTTTTTAATAAAGCAGCAATCTGGATGACTAAATTAAGAACAATGAACAGAATAAGATGAATGTGTGCAAAGGCACAATCGTGGAGGTATAAGATAAACAGAAATTTGTTTCCTTAGATTCAAGGTCTGCTGATTACTGCATCAGTTCAGCCAGGAAGGCTGAAGTAGTAGCTTGTTTCAGCCCTAATGGGAAAGGCTCAGTTGCCTGGATGCCCCAGGGCTTTTGCTGAGGCCTGGACTAAATGATCTCCTTATGATTTAGAGTGTATCAGTGATCCTTTTTGGGAAAATTTAAGGTAATGTTCATTTTTATTTTGATAATGAGTGTGTTTCAGCCTCAAGGACCTAGTTTCTGAAATATCTGCTTCATAAACTCTTTTTCTAAGGCCAAATTTTCCTTCCAAAGTGTTCCTCACATTTCTACGGAGGTCTGTCATGAAGTCTCTTTTATACTTGAAACTCTCCCAATTAACCTTCTCTACAATCTTTCGTTCCTTTTCCTCCTTAAGTAAACATTTGCTTAAACCAACTCCTTCCTTGTATTCCTAATGGAAATACCTGAACTTGGCCTGGTAGAAGCTCATCTCTCACGGCCTTAAGTATCACTATATAAAATGTCCCCCAAGCATTTCCTATAGCTGAGAAGAAATACGAAAGTAAGAAAAAGAAGGGCTTCATTTAACTTGTTTGGTAGGAGTAGCTCCACTGCGGTACTACCCTACCTCTGACACAGGATAGGGGTGGGTGCATGACCTGGTCCCCTGACACTGCCAGCACCGAACTACCCTTCAGCCATGGCTGACAATCACCCTTTCTAATTCTGTTTCACATTTGGCCCCGCATCACTCTCTGCTCTTAAAATTGTTTAAATGGCACCACAAAACAATCAAGTAAAATACTACATATATCATAAATAACCAGAGGAGCAAAATAGTCAACTCAGAACTTAAAATATCAATGTTGACATGTTAATCACAATTTCATGAGTATTTACTTAACTGTATCTGACTTTTAATTTGGAAGAGGGCAAGGAAAACAGTGGCCTAAGTTGAATTCTCTATCAGTTTCCAGCTGTGGCTGTGTGTAGATGTTGACGGAGAAACCTGGCAGGCTTGGCGGGGCAGAGATGTGCACCCCCTGTGTGCAGCGTGCGGACGTGCTCACATGGTCTCAGGGGTGGTTCCTGGGGGTGCTGCTTGTGGACCCAAGTCTCGTGCTACTGCAGAGCAGCACGTCCGCTGCCAGTTCGTCGGGCTTCCCCCGAACCCCATCGACTCCACTGATGCCTGCTAATGTGATTTCAAAATGTAATTCAACAGCATGTAAACAGATGACAGCCATATATAAATCAATAAAATCTGAGTGTAAAAAGAGAGTGATGAGTCGTTTCTGTCAAAATTAAGCACGGTGTTTGAAAGGGCTTCGTGAAGATGAGTCCCTTAAAAATGATAATGTAGGTTAGGTAACGGGGTTTGGCAGGAAATTTAGAAAAAGTCGAGAAGGATTCTGCACTGAGGTTGTCCCACACTGTCTTTCAATTACTGCTCCAACTGAGACAGACGTGGACTGGGAATCCCAGAGGTGGTGACAGAAAATTGCAACTAGAAAAGAAAATGTCTTGAACTAACATCAAATATTGGCAAATAAATAGAAACTATACTTGCATATTGATAAAGGTTAACAAAATGTTGAAAGTATGCATTTGTCACATGTTAGAATTTTTTTTGGTTGGTCCACTATCGAGACCCACCAAACTGGACAAGAAAACTTTCATAGCCCCTAATCAGCTCCAGGTGCACTGGGTACAGCCAAAATTACCTTACTTTTTCTTGAACCCAATTTATTTCATTTTGTTTGTTTTCAAAATAGCAAACCATTCTCCTGGAGTGACCATCATTTTTATAATTAAAGTGGCCTCAAAAGCTTAAAAAAATGTATCCGATCTGAAATATCCATAATACCAATCTTCCATCTAGACAGCAGGGGAGGTTTTACCTGAGAAGCCATGGGCACGGCTCCAAGGCACCATGGCCCACAGCTCAGGCACCTGTGTGTGGGAGCACAGGACACAGGACAGGCTTATCGAAAAGGGCCGCCACCATTCAAGTTCCAAGACGGTTGCATGCACTGTGTGGTAACATTTTCATCCAGACTAATGGCTCCTTTTTGCCAGGGCACATTTATTCCTGTCACTAGGGTCACATGTTATCATACAGCCCTCCACAGAGTGCACTGGCATTTTCTCTCCTCTGCTCTGATCATATAATGCATGCGCATTTGGAATCATCAGAAGCAAACATCACATTTCTCTGCAGCACAAAAACAGGCGAACAAAAAGACTTGCTAAGCAAATTGCCTGTCTCAGAGCTTCCTTGATAGGAAAAGTCAGGAACCTACTTAAATATTTATTTTTAATTCCTCTGGCTAAGATTCTGACATGCAAAAATACAAAATGCATAGCTTTTTAGTGTCAAGTGATGTCCAAAGCAACAGGCAGTGCATTTTACATGCAGGTCATCTGTACCGTATTTTGTAAGGCAGTAAAGAGGTTTAGTCTTCCAGTACCTAGTAGTTCATATCCCCTGGGATATCACGAAAATATCCCTTTCTATATGCACCAAGTTTCTAATCTCTTCCTTTCTGCCACCCATCACAACAACATGCCAGAAATGAGTCTTTTTGTCACCGAGTCTGCATGATGTAACAAGTGGCACCAGAATAGAAAAAAAGAAACAGCACAGTAAGAAAAGATTTATGTTCAAATTTCCTAGAACATGCATTTCTTCCAAATAGGTCAAAATAATTTAGATCCTTCCCCCACCTCAAAAAAAAAAAAAACAAAAGGCTTCCTGAAGGCAGCAAATAAGGAGTAATACAGAGGAAATTAGAACTATATAATTTGACTTACTCAAGGTCATAGGAAGCCAATGACCCAAAAAAGGGAGACCAAGATTACCTTCACCTCCAAAGTAATCTTTTCACAGTATTTCACCAGGAATTAATGTGAAATGATCTGTAGACAGCTGAGCACTTTAAACTATATCAAGGTCAATGCTCCCTGGGAGTATCCCAGCATCCTGACAGTGGCGAGTTGGGGTATTTCAGACCTTGACTGGACCGTACAGTGCTACTCACATGAGCTGAAGAAAACAGAAGTCTTAATAATTTACATAGACTTATTTTTGCATGACATTCTGAATGTTGTTAAAGATGAAACAAAAAGAGGCACTGACTGGACAACACAATTCCCCACGGGACTAGTCCTTATGCCATGAAGCTCCTTCTATTCCCTTGAGTTAACATAGAGTGTGAACCTATAAGTCAAATCAAGAGTTCTCTCTAACATGTTCTTTTTAAGTGATAATTTAAGTTTTCTTTTTATTCTAATTATAAGACTAATGCATATTCATCACAGAAAAGGAAACAGAGAATAAAGAAACAAAGAGAAATCACAGCAATCCCACTGCCCAGAGTCAACCACTGTTAACATTTTGTTTCATTCCAGGTTTTTGTTTTTCTGTGCAATTTTAGCACATTAATAGATTTTATAAGTTTTAAATTACATTAAGGGGATTATTGAGCAGTTTTCTGATTTTACTTTCATTGGTTGAATAAATTTGAGTCAATCCTCGTCTAGAACTCAATGTATTTCTTGGGGGAAAAAACAATAAGATCATCTCCAGATGTAGATATTTTTCATGTCCAAATTTAAGTGAATCCTAAACACAAGAAAATCTCCCATTTCCCTTGAGATGACACCTTCAAAACAGAATTTTTTTTTTCAAACAGTTTGACTCAGTTCACTTTTAGGGCTGAGGTTTAGATGGCAAAATGTCTAAGCCATTTCTTTCTTTTAGTTCTAAACCCATGTTCATGAGCCTATCAACTATTCCAAAGCACACTTAATTTAGAAAAAGCTGTTTTCTCTCTTCTCATGCCTCGTTAAGACCTCTGCAGGTACAAAAGTATCATGGAGCACTTTTCAGGGATACCTTCATGAGCAGATCGCCTTGCCTTGCCGACTGAGACACAGCTCTTTGTAAATTTCACACAGGCTTCCAGTGCCCATTCACCGAGAGTCATTTTTTCACACGTACCGCAGGCACCTAACGGACGCTTGTGATGTTTTTTTTTGCTCTTTAAAAGGTTTATTTGCAATAATATCCAACACTTGTAACTGTAGATCATGCCTAAAAGACTAAATTTGTGTTCAACTGTCCCTACCTGTTTATCCAACTGCCAAACAACTCCTTTAAGCGCCATGAGCAAACAATGCTGAAGGTCATTGTGACAGCCAAAGCAACTGAGAGATTGAGCCGTAAAATGAGAATCTTTGCAAGAACTTGAACTACTAGACATAATGATTTCATTTTTTGAGGGTTAGTACAGGGGATGGCGGGAATCCTATTATTAGGGACACATATATTGTCAAGAACACATCAATAGCCCACTGTGATTTTCTTCATGGGAAGTTTTTGTTTGTGTTTTCCTGCCTGTCCTCTGGTTGCTGTGACTTTCTAAGACTGAAACAGCACTACTAGCACCACATTTTGGGGTAAGTGAAGTTGTATAATAACCTCGAGGGCAGTGCTGTCCAAAAGAACTTTTAGCAGTGATGAGAATGTTGTATGTGGGTGCTGTCCAATATGGTGGCCATGGAGCACCTCTGGTGTGGCAAATGAGACTGAGCAATTAAACATTCCGTTAACTTTATTTTTCTTTAAAGATTTATTTATTTATGCATACAAACTGGAGTGCAGGCCAGAGGTGTGGGGAGGTGAGAGGGTTCACCAGAGACAGAGTGGAGAACAGAACAAGCAGATCAACCAAAATACACTGCTGAGAGGAGCAGCGGGTGAGGGAGGAGAGGTCTGCTGCGCCATATGGAAATCTCCCCTGCAAGGCACTGAACCTGCGCCACAGCTGCAGACAGCTCCACAGCGCTGCACCTAACCCACTGCATCACCAGGGAGGACCCATTCAGTTAACTTTAAATAGCCACAGGCAATAGGGCATCTTAGAGGAAAAGAACTTGTCTTAGTCTTCCTCTTTAGCTTCCTCCTTAGTGCCTTAATGCCCATAAAGACAATAGATCCTTTTTAAAATTTACTTATTAATGAAAATTTGTTTGATGACTCCCCAAAGGGGAGGTCACTTTTGCTTAATAAGGGCATCAGGGAGTCACTGTAAGGAGCGGACTGTTCAAAGATGAGGAACTCAATTTCCTCCAGCAACCCAGTCTCACTCAAAGCAGCCACTAAAGGGCTTCCCTGGTGACACAATGGGTTAAGTCTCAGCACTATGAAGTTATCTAGAGTCACTGCAGCACGAGTTCAATTCCCAGCCAGGGAGCTTCCCACATGGAGCATAAGACCTCTCCTGTCTCAAGCACTGCTCCCCTCAGCAGTGCATTTCAATAGATCTGCCTGTTCTGCTCCCCACTCTGTCTCTGGTGAATCTTCCCACTACCCCACACCTCTGGCCTACACCCCAGCTTGTATGCATAAATAAAGTAAATCTTAAAAAAAAAACCAAAAAACAGCAACTAAAGGAAAGTGAATTTCCACAGTCCAAGCAAACCTGCAGGCTTGCAAAGCATAAGGGGAAATTCTAACTTCATTTTTAAACTGTCCCAGGATTCGGTGGAAGTGGTTCATCAGTTGTTCAGAGCAAGTTTTATAAACTGATCATACAAAGCTTTATAATACCATTTGCTACAAGAAGCTTGGCAGAAGATGCAGTAGTTAACAAAGCACAGTCATGATTTTAGTCTTCAATTAATTTTTAAAACTGTGAAGAAAAATCCCAATGTTCTGAGAAAAGATACCTAACAAGTTAAATTAACAATTAAAATACAAAATTCTGACACTACATAAAATTCTGGCATCCCAGAATCTGTGACAAAAACAGTGTATCCGCATTCACGTGACATTAATAACTGAAATAAAAATTCAACCACCTCACTCACGGACGATCTCTGAGTTCATTAATATCCTCACGGACTTCACCTGTCCGCCGCATTGATTAGGAAGAAAACAGCACCGTCTGATCAGGCTTCTGACTCTAATATTAACTGAAAGGAGAAGCACCAGCAAAAATTGAGCTACAATACGTTATTTTGAAATGCTGCCACAGGAAAAAAGACACAGCACTGATTCCATCCACTTCCATTTTCTTTGCAACAAATCTGTCATTTAGGACTAAGATGTTAAGATATGACTTATCCTTGCAGAAGCCATCTCTTTATAAATGCAGATCCCCCAACAGGCTTCATAGCCCTGATCTCTTCCTACAAGTCGCTCCTGATTCAAGCAGATAATTTGGCTTCTTTAATCCAGTGGAACTAAATAAATTCTTGGCACTTCAGAAAGAGTTATGGGAGCAAAAATTCTTTTACCAGAAAAGTACAGGTAAGGTTCTAGTCTCCTGATGGTAAAGCGGTCCATATATCGACGCAAAGACTTCTAGAACACTGAGAGCAGTCAAAGCAGACGTATGGCCAGAGGCCTTAACCACAACAGCCGAGTTGTACAGAAAAGTGTCAGGTTCATAGTTAGGACTGCTGATGTGGGCTAAACGTATCCCTACAAACTTCCATGGGGCCCTTGGGAGGGTCAATGAGGTCATGGGGGGGCGGGCCTCATGATGAAATCAGTACCTTTATAAAACGCTCTGTGCACAGAAATCACTTAAGCACACAGCAATGGTGCCCGTGTAAGAGGCCAAAAGAAAAGGTCTCAGAATGAAATCTTCTTTGTTGCGCCTTGATCTTCGGCTTCGTAGCCTCCACAATTTGAAATACAAATTTCCACATTTAAGCCATCCAACATTGTGTTACAGCAGTCCAAACTGACTAATACAGGGGTTAACTAATAAAACCCAGACCTGGGTGCTGCCCTATATACTTACCCCTAAGAGCCAGAAGTACCCACAGGAATTACCTAATGCTGCCACAACTCCACTATTAAAGAATTCAGCATTAATTGTTGGCTATTTAACCTACATTCAAAATTAATGAAGGGTTTTACTTCCTTCAACCTGGAACAACAACAAAGATAAAGTGAAAGAAACAATGATTTTCAAGGCACTGGGCCTGAGGCAACATAGGACAGTAATTCCTGACAAACAAATGAGGTGAGCCCGGACTACTAGCCACGCTTACTTTCCAAAGCAGATCCAAGATACAGCCTTGGGAGGGTAAACTGTGAATGGAGCCCAGAGAGACCAAGGCAGCTAGGTTGTGCAGGACAGAATGCTAAGGAGGTGAGAGATGAATAAAGTCAGAACCCCAGAAATCTGTAGCAGGTTCCTCTCCAGTATTTGGCAGACTGCTAATTAGTACATGAATGTGATGAATTAACCAGGGTTGGAGAAAAGAACGATCTGAAATGTTAACAGGAACAGTGAGCAACATTCACCAAGATGGGAAGAGCACCTGTTCCCACAAACAGAATGAAAACTTTATAACTGCCAAGTATTGGACAGACTATTCAGAAGGACATTGCCTCAGTGGTGGGAAAAATTAGCTCTAGTCTTAACACCTACGCCAGTTTTCCTTTTACCTAGAAAAATATTAAAAGCAGAACCAAAGGATCAAACAATTCCTAAGCAAGTTTAATTGTACATGAGAACAAATCTCAGAGTACATACAAAATTATCCAGCATCAAACAGAAATTCAAAATGTCTAGCATTAGCCAAAGATTAGCAGCAATGATAATGTCAGTCTGAGTTGATTTGAATCTCTAAACGTAGATTTATTTGTTATTCAAGAAATATATAAAACCAAACAAAACAATCATAAAGCACAGATCTGAGTTCAATAACATTTTAAGCATAAAAACATGAAGAAAGCTACACCTAACAGGTCATTAAAAAACTACTCAAAATCAGCAAGATAATTTTTTTAATTCAGAGAAAAACACCTTATTTATAGAGAAATAAATATGAAGATAACTTTTGATTTCTCATTAGAAAAAGCATAAGCAAGAAAACAGTGGAACGACATCTTTAAAGCAGGTAAAGAAAAAAAAAATCTGTCAACCTACAATGAAATACCCAGTGAAATTCCCTTCCAGAAACAAAAGCCAAACTGACCATTTAGACACATGAAAATTGAAAGAAATCACCATCAATAGATCTGCATCACAAAAAATATTTATTTTTAAAAAGTTATTAGACAAAAGGAAAAGGTTATCAGATGGGATTATGAATCTACAGAAAGGACTAAAATACAACGAAAGTTGTAACTATGGAAGAAATTTGGAAGAAAGTTTAAATTATCTTTAACAGCTAATTGACTGACTAAACAAAACTGACTTTTTAAACAAAATAATGTGGTGCAAAGCTTATAGTATATGTAAAGGCCAAATGTATGGGGGGGAAAAAGCAGCATTTGGACTACAGAGAAAACTTCAAGTATAGGATGCAGATTTTCCAAAGCTACAAATTAAGTGGTACAGTGTCACCTCTACAAAGGCTCTGCTGAGTTAAAGATATATATTATAAACCCTAAAACAACCATTAAAAATTTAAAAAGAATTATAGCTAATAAGTCAACAGAGGAGATAAACTGGAAAAGAAACTCAACACAAAAGGCAGAAAAAGAACAAAAAGTAGATGGAACGAACAGTAAGACTAACTAGGCTCAATGCCCAACTTAAAAGAAAGAGATTTCAAATTATGCACTTTTAAAGCAAGATCCAGCAATGTATTTATGACAATTACCTTCAAAAATAGAACAAATGGGAAGTAAAAGAAAGGGGGAAAAATGTATCACACTTAAACCTACTACAAATGCTTCCTATTGTCCCTCTAGTGTCAGCTAATAACTCAACTATAAAATCTGCCAATGAATTCACAATATTGGTCAAATAGAATGAGAAACGGCTTATCTGAAGTTCATTTTTATACCTTTTACAAAATCATCAGTGAAGATATAATTCATTGTTACAAATATCCTTAGTAGGATCATACAATCTATTCTTTACAGAATTCAGCGCCAAGAAAATGTCTGCATTCCATGTGGATTCATGTGCTTTCTTCAATTAGATAAGTATTATATGAGCCAGAGTTTTCCCTTTATGTCTTGGCTAGCAATCGGAAAGCTCAAAGCTCAACATAGTGTGCCAAAGTGAAAAAATAAATCCAAACCCATGCACTGAGCAGAATTCTCATTTTCTTCTTCTAATTGACTACTGACCTTTCCTAAAATTATTTTACTTGCATTGTAATATTTAAGCTACTGAATTCTTTTTTAAGATTTGGTTTTCTGACAGAAAGGGTAACAGGAATCAGATATGAGTATCTGTTCTATCACTTAAAAATCAAAAACAAAGCTAAGTTAATATGAAATGAAGTTCAAAGAGTATCAACATCGATGGGTTAGATTTCTTAAATCAAAATCTGATCTTATGATATAGTCACTTCCTGGTTAACTTTCTCCGCCATTGTCAAAACAAACTCAACCACAAGCTAGATGGACCCACATAGACCTATAGTCTGTTTTAAGAGAGAAGCAATAAAATGACCAAAGTCAGATTTCAGAACTCAGAATGCAGAAGCAAGAATAAGGAAGACACTGACACTCTCCAGTGAGCATGGATGAATGACAGAACCCAAACCAGCCCTGAATCTGCGAAAGTATTACAGATGGGTTCCCAAAGGCTTGTGACTTCAGGTATGCACTTGCTGCTACTCTGATTGTCAATTAACATTTCTGCATAGGAGGAAAGAAAGGGAACAACGGTACAAGGACATAAACTGCTCTGATATTTTATCAAATGCAGAATTGCCCTTAAGCAAATCTATTCCAGTACCAGGCATTCAGCTCAAAGCAGTGATAATTCTCTCTCTGGCCTCAGGCGGAGGCTTAGTTGTGAAGTTCACCTGTATTTTAGTATTCCAAGTGGTCAAAGAGAACTGCAGCCTAGCTTTCAAGGAGTGAATTAACTGTAGTTTTTTCTATTCCATGTGTAGAGCAGTGAGTTCAATATGAAAAAAAGAATTCAGATGATATCTACATTGCTCATCAAGAATATGGTCAATCAAAAAAGTAAAGGGAACTTTTTAGAAGAAAATGGGAGGTAGAGTTAAATAACCTAGTAAGGTAAAGTAGTTCACAAACTAGATGAATGGAATGTTCTCACACTCTGGTGAGCATCAGAATCATTGCAGGGCGTTAAACATGCATATACTAAGCTTTGCCTAGTCGAGACTCTACTACTGAGTAGAGTGTATGTGATGTAACCAGTGTGAGGATCTCCAATGGTGGTGTCATTAGGAACCAAGATTTGGGGCATAAAAGAATGAAAATACAAGTGCATGATATAAGCAAAGGCATGGTTTTAAATAAAAACCATGTAACCTTGAATTTGAATGAGAAGCGAGAAGATGAAGTCGTCATACATCTTTTAGACAACAATGCTTTTCCCGGTTTTGTATACGCAAGCTCTAAAAACAATGATCAACCCAAAAGTAATGAGCATCCTCTAGTGACAAGATTATGTTTTCTAAATAACATTTCCCATTAAAGGAATAAGCCCTTAAGAGAAATAGCTAATTCCAGGTCTGAGGGGGAAAACAGACCCTTATAAAATTAATCTGGACTATGTCATCATACCAGGAAAGAGGATGGAAACAAAGTCTCCAAGGACAAAACCAGGAAATTCAAAGCATCAATCGAAAAATTGTTGTAACAGACTAAAGCATAAGTGTGTTTAAAGCTAAGAGTTCAAAATAATACTAAAACAAAACAAAACCTCCATCACTACCTTAAAGGGTGCTAAAGAACCAAATGATTACTTGGAAAACTAGTAAATAAACATTTATTTTGCCCTCCCTGTAGATATTGCTGCTTCAGATAAATGAGAGGAAATTTCTCTTTATGAAGCTGGGATGATAGAACAAGGTAATCATCATCTTGAGTCCCTACTGGAAGAATGAAGCTGAATGATAGTCCACAATGGCTACACACGCACGCACGCACACACACACACACACATACACACACACACACACACGCAGGTACAGACTTTACATGTATAGCTGGAAGTTTCTTGCCCTTTGTACACCTATCCCCTAAAAAAAGATTATCAACCTTGAATCAGATTTATTTTTAATTTGATTTCTAGGCATTCAAGAGATTAGGAAAAAACATGCTAAGCAAGAAACAACATACGAGGATATAATAAGCAAACTCAGGTTGCAGGAAACTCTACAGAGGAAACAGCTTCATTTATTCCACAAATACACTGCAAAGGAGAAGAAAAATGGAGGGGAAAACTAAATGTTGAAAGAGATTTCACATACTTGTCACCCAGTTGTAATTCATGGACTTTCTTTGGCTCTTGATTCAAATAAAGTTT
The DNA here is from genome assembly GCA_004024925.1 of Scalopus aquaticus. Taxonomy (NCBI): domain Eukaryota; kingdom Metazoa; phylum Chordata; class Mammalia; order Eulipotyphla; family Talpidae; genus Scalopus; species Scalopus aquaticus. Next base: position 251,691 of record PVIJ01000053.1, read on the forward strand.
TTGTGAAAATGAATAATAAAAGACAATTAAAGAAACTGAACACTGGCTGGATATAAGAAATTACTGTTAATTTACTGAGGTGTGAAGATTGTAATGTGTTGTGTTGTTTGTTTGTTTAGGAGTCCTGTCCTTTAAAGATATATACTTAAGTCTTTATGGATAAGAAGCTATGATGTCTACAGTTTGCTTTAAAATATTCCATGAAAAGAGAAGGACAGAGGCGGGTGTGATTACAGATAAAGTAACATTGGCCACGAGTTAATAATTGTCGAAGTTGAATCATGGGGATGTGAGTATCCATTACACTATTCCCTCTGCTTTTGAATGTTTGACATTTTCCACAAGTTAAAAAAATGTCAAAAGCAAAAGAAATAACAAAAAATAACACAACAAAACTATGGCATTAAAGTTCTTTCAGGAGAGAAGAGTGTAATTTTGAAGGGACTTGAGGGAGACTTAAGGGGTATTGCAAAATCTTATTTCTTGACCTGAGTAAAGGTTACTGGGGTGTATATCTGTAATAATTCTTAAATTGTACGTAAATATTTTGTGCAACTTTCTGGTATAAATCTTCAACCAAAAAAAAAAAAAACCCAGTTAAGATTAGCATACAAAAAACTACTATTCAACAACATAAACACAGGAAATATATTTGATAGGGTGAAAGTATTTTAAAATATTTTCTAATGTATAATGTTTAAAGTGTTTAACAAATTTATGGACATTAATCAAAATGAAAACAGTGTTGTGAAAGTTGTATTGTAGCCTTTAATTGTATGGGAAATAATTGTAAGACAAAGACCCATAACAGAATCAGGACATATTAAATGGAGGGAGTGTACTAATAATAATGATAATAGCAATACTTATGAAGAACCTATTATATGGTAGCTGAGTTAAAAAGTGGCTCATAAATTCTCTGAACTAGACTTTCAAATAATACATATTTTATCTTAAAGCTTATAATATTAAACTCAGTTTTGCTGATATACTAGTCAGTATACATTTATTTTGGGATAGATACCATACTAGTTAGTACACATTTATTTTGGGATATATTATACCATACAAAGACGAAAGCATAGCAAGTAAAGGTGTAATGTATTTGGAAAAAGCCAAAGGAAGTTGAAAGGTCTTACTATGAAAAGCAAGATCTTTGGTCTCACTCAACAATAGATTGGAGTGCTCCCTGGCCTACAGGCTCTGTAACATTAAGGAAGCTCTTCATTTTTTTGTGCCTTAGTTTCTCTATTTGTACATGGAGAAATAGGTCATTTCTAGTCACTGTGTGGATTAAATGAGATAGAACACTCAGCTCGGTGCCTGCCACATAGTACCTGCTCATTAACTGTTAATTACTATGCATTTATTACTGTTAGAATTATCAAAAGATATCTTTCTGTGATAGTCCCCCTGGTAGCTTCAAAATATTCCTTAAAAGAAAAAGAATTAAGAAAATTACAAAGCGGAGGTTGCTCCCATATGGGTTCTGCCCAAAAAAAAAAAGGGAGAATAGTGTTACAAGTAAAAAGGAAAAAAAAAAATAAAAAGGGATGTAGCATAGCACAGGGTGAGTGGCTAGAGATTTCAAAGGAAGAAACGAGAAAAGCTAAAATCAAAAGATAATTGCTAGTATGGTTTGAAGTTGAAATCATAAAACTGCTCTTAGGTTTGAAGGTTTACATGCCAAGGCTGATTTAGAAGAATTTACTCAATAATCATAAAGCACTGGCTGAGAGAATCAGGGCACGAATTACGAATGCCCAAGGGGTACCAACTGAACCAGAAAACTACGGAAAGTACATTCTCTCCTGTCCAGAGCAGGTACCACCTACCTGAGTTTGCAGAAATCGCGCCGGTCACCAGGGATCCTGTCAGAGATTCTCGAGGACGCTGGTGGCCATAGTCCCTCTCTGAGGCTCCATAGCTTCTCAGAGCCCATCAGACTTTTAAGGCACTTAAATAGGTGGTATATTTTGACAACAGCATGTTTTAGAAGTCATTTGTCATCAGCAAACTTTAGACAAGGTTAATGAAAGTTCTGTCACTTTAATGTCTAGCCGGCTTTAAATTACAAATGTCATGCGCCATGACTAAAGAAAGGGCACTGCAATAATACCATAAACCATCATCTCCAGGGACATACAGGTAATTGCATAGCTCATTAAAAAACTGTTTTAATTATTAATTGACCGTGTCAGAGTTGTCCTTTGAAGTCAATTTTAATTTTTTTTTTTCCTTGCAAGCATTATGATTTCAGGCTGACCTACAGAACTTTGTGTACCACCTAAAATCTGTCGGCAGTGGTTAAGAAGAAAGCTCTCTAATAGTTGGAAGTATTTTCAAGTCATTTGCAAATAATTTGCTTACTGGGGGAAGGAGCTGGAAGAACATCTTTGAGAGGCTTGGTGTGTTCTGATCCCCTTATAGAGAGGCCACTAAACAGAAAAGAAACGAATAAAAATGCCAGAAACTAGAGCAAAAGTTCATCTCTTTGTTAAATTTTTGTCCACACAGGTATAAAACAAGGGCCAAAAAGTTTCGCAGATCACAGTGATCTGATCAGAACTTGTAAGTAAGCTTACAGAGGGGACAGCTCCTTTACTTTTTTATTTCATAAAAAACTGTACATAGATATAAGTTGGTTATGATCTCCAAAGCTACCTGGTTATCACCCACAATGGGCAATCGTCATAACTCATGCACCTCCAGCTTCAATCCATTCTTAGGAAGAACTATTTATTATTTGCTCTTTCTTTTTTCTGATTGTATCTCCAAAGTACATAAAGATAAGTGTATGTCCACTCCTGTAAAAGATGCCATTGGCAAGTTTAAATGACTGACTCTATATATAAAGAGACAAGCATCCATGTCAGATGGAGAGAACCCACTGATTTATTAGCAAATTGAACTTTCACTGTAAGAGAAAAAATTTCCCCAAATCTCCATTTTATAAATTAGTCTTTCTTAAAAACCATTTTAAAAAGACAATGCCAACCAGACGTTTGAATGATTCAATGGCTCATAAAAATTTGAGGTGGTGTGTAGGTAGCAAATTTCTAGAACAAGTACCATCTTACCATACAACCCAAAGGACTCTGGCCACGGATATTTAAGAACGAGTGCAGCAACGGAGCCGAGCTCAGACAATCTCAGGGCTACACACACTGATGGCAAGTTTGTCCACCAGGTCTGCAGGACCAACAGCTCACAAGCCAAACCAGCGATCTATTTATGGGCTTGCTGTTGTTAATGACCACAAAGGCGAGTAACACCAGTAAACTGACAGCCTCGTCAGCACCAGCAGATCATCTCCCAGAATGTGAAAATGAGATACATCAATTCTGTGGCATTGTCTGTCCCTCGAGAATTAAACAGCAACTACCAACTGGTAACAGAAATTACTCTCATTGGAGGCTGCACATGTGGTTCTCCTTCACCATGTCAAGCAGAGGCTGGCAGACGGAACCGCTGGAAAATGTGATCCCACCACATTTCCTGCATTATGCAAAACTAAGCATGCAAAAGAAATGGAGCAAGCACCTAAGAAAGGTGAGTGAATAAATGCACAGATAATAAAACAGTGAAAAATGGGACGAGGGAGCACCGGGGCCCGCATAGCACAGTGGCTCACAAACCGAATGCACTGCCTGCTTCTGTGCAGCCCATAAATTAAGAATTTTTAGAATTGCCCTTTTTATTTGGCTATAGTGACAATGGTTTACAATGCTGTATAACTAAGGGGTACAAGCACCCACCTCTTCAGACCTATGCCACCACACCACTTCCACACCCAAGCACCCCTATGCTAAGGGTCGTATCTACCTTTTAAAATGGTTGGGAAAAAAATTTAGAGGATCGTGCACAACCCATTACATGCAATTCAAATTTCAGCGTCCATAAATAAAGTTTCATTGGCACACAGCCACGCTTCTTCGTTTACATCTTGTCTGTGGCAGCTTTTATGCTCCAATGGAGTTGAGTGGTGGTGAAGGCGGCCAAAAACTAACGTATTTACTATCTTGCCCTTTATAGAGAAAGTTTGCTAACCTCTGCCAACCCGTAATGAAATGGGACCTAAAATCCTTACCTTTGATAGCACATTAGGTGAGCAAGTCCCATCTCCAGTCCTTCAAGTAATCCTATTTAATAATCTGAAAGACTTCACCCCCAAAGAGATTTCACAAGAAATGATCAATATTGCCAAGCTAGGGGCAGCTTGCATGTTCCCAAATTAATAATGAACTTCTGTCTCGGGTATACACATGTTAAGTGCAATACAATGTACAATATTCTAATTAAATTGAAGAATGGCCACACAGCCGTGTCTCTGTTAGCCGGGTCTTATTTGATTTAGCAGCAGTAATGAATGCTGAATCAGGTTTGGGCTGTTAAGCTTATCTGGCTTTGCCAATCTACTGAAATTAGGATAATAAAACTGAAGATATGTAATATTGAAGACATTTAGAAAGGAAACTCATTTATCTTCAATTAAAATATCCACAACTCTGACAATAAACCCGTTACTCCTCCCTACAGAAAAGTTAGACTGACAAGACAGCATAAGAAAAAGGTGGCGGTCCAGCCTGGGAACGCGCGCTTATATTTAAAGACCAAAAATAGCCTGCTTTTCCTGTGATCCCAACATCTCACACATTTGTGGGGGAAAAAAAACAACAGGCAAAACACAGCAGCTCAAAATATTCTCTAACTGACAAAACACTGCACTAGATTTGGGGCTTCAATAAAGCAAAAGTCCTCTGCGTGGACAGGGGCAGCATGGAGGCTGAGTTTGTTGAAGTGGGCAAAACCTTAAGCGGGCATGTTAGATTAGTCACCGGTGGTGAGTCACAGGGGAGCCACGTGTCCACCCCCTCGGATCCACTTTACCTTGTGAGACTGAACATAAGATCGTGGCTCATTTCGTTTTCCTGATTTTATGAGTTTATTGACATAAACACACAGAATATAAACCCCATCCCGAAACTCTATCAATCAGCTTGGTATGTTGTAAAATATAGTATCTTTAATAATATTTGTTTTAGGCACCAATTAATTTCATGAGGAATAATAAATACAGCAGCCTCTTTCTCCTCCCTGCAGCAGTGACTATATAATAACATCAACAGATACAGGCCAAATCAATGGGGTGAAAGCAACCGATTTAAAGTCAGCTATGAAGACGGACTAGTTCCAGCCCTCAAAGATGCCGATTCCTTGGGCTCAGCAGCCCCAGCCCATTCAAAACCACAGCAGCCAGAGTCAGAAAGGAAGCATGTAGTTCCTCTATTTCCCTATTTCCCATAATTGGAAGACACAATGTAAATATGGTAAGTCAAACAGGAAGCCAGGAAGAGAACAATCTTGAAAAAAATGAAGCATAAAATGTCCAGTTAACAGCTGGAAAGAAGTTCCATCAAACTGCATTTATACTAGTTCAGCTGTGGGACTCACACAACCCACAGCCCTCACATGCCAGTTCTGATGATTCGCTTACGAGCACTACTGTATGCGATCTTCAAAATATTAAACCATCCATCAATGTAAGTGATCCCATTAAACAATCTCTGGGTATGCCAGCTCCAGCAGAACGAAAAGGAAACCCTAATGATTATCTGAAACGGAAACCAAATGATTTAAGGGGAAACAGAAAAGGTTTTCTAAATGTATCAACAGGCAAAAACTTTTTTTTCTATTTTCTATTACAAAATAAAGAAGTTGAATAAGTAAACATTAGGCTGACTTGCAACTTTTAAGTATTAGGAAATTTGTCTGGAAAGACTATGGTAGTCCAAAGTCTCTTTCATTTGTTAGCAACAGTTGTGAAAGAGTAAGCCTTTATAATCGGAGGTAAATAAGCCAAGGTTAGATAATTACATGTATATGCAAAAAAGGGGGGGGGGAATTCAGGCACTCGTTTTGAGTAATAATGATGAACTAGATCAGATTATCTCCAAACTTTATGTCCCTTCATGCCCAAAGTATAACAGACTCGGGCGACACAAAATGAAAAATAATTCCACAGGGACTAGATTTAACTTAACTAAAGAACTTAATTTCTGTTTTAAGCTCTTAATTCAATTCATGATATATATTTTTTTTAAATCCTAAATGAGCATATAGCTCTCCAAAGTGCTGAGAGGCTCCCTTTCACACGAGCCTTAAAAGGAAGGTGATAAGGACAACTTTCCGGACCACGCAAAATGCAATTCCAGAGGAAAATCACAAACTATAAATATCATTCAGTGGAAATTTCTTTCAATCACAGAGGAGGTCTAAGAATGGGAAAGCAGACCATCATATGAATGCAAAGTTAATTCATTAATTACTGGGAGTCAGCAATATGGAGTGAACGGCAAGGACTTTGCAATCAGATTGCTATGGGCTCATATCTCAGTTCTAATCTTTACTGAGTTATCTGATTTTAGGAATGCCACTGAACCTTTCTGAGACTCAGTTTTCTCACTTGTAAAATGGGGACATCTCCCTCATTGAGTTATTCAAAGAATTAAATCAGAAAACATAGAAACTATTGGAAATAGTATAGTAGTCCCCTCTCCCCACTCTTATCGGCAAGGGACAGTCTCCAAAACTCTCCTCAACCCATGGATGCCTAAAACCAAATCCTATACATACTGTGCTTTTACCTATACATTCTTACCTACGATAATGTTTGAGTAGGCACTGAAAGAAAAACAAAAATAGAACAATTATAACAACATGCTATAATAGAAATCTGTATGAATATGGTCTGCCTCTCAAAATATCACATGTAGTATTTGTGGGCCGAGGTTTATCTCTGGGAACTGAACCCACAGAAAATGGGAGGCATGACTGTACTTGACTACAGGAAGTACACAATTAATCTATTTCCTTCACTACACAATTACACAAAAATACACTAAATTTTAAAATGCGTAAGGCAAGGCTGGGATACTACTTCTCAAGCATGAGCGCTAACATGATTTTGAATGGTACACATAAAAGTTTTTGAGTTTTAGTATTTGAGATTTTAATTTAACATGGAAAGAAAATACAGTCCCACAAACCCTAATTTCATGGCAAATATAATTGGGATGAAATTGATTAAAAAAAAAAACAGCTTAAACACCGATATTATGTAATCATAACACTGGCAATGTAAGGATATAGCCAAAAAAATCATGCAAAAACAGAAATACTGTCTTAGGAGTCTATATCTATATCTATCTATCTATCTATCTATCTATCTATCTATCTATCTATCTATCTATATATCTATCTAAAAAAGGGCTTCTGTCCACAAAAAGCTTACAGTCTTAAGGGCTCTGTGGGTGATGAGTGAGCAAATTAATGCAAACTCCCGTTTATTTCAAGTTCAGAGTCATTTTCAAGAAGAATGGTGTTAAAAGTTGCTCTTCTTGGCTTTTTTAACATGTATCATATAAAAGCTCTTTAAAAAATAAATGAGTTTAACAATTGTCATGCTGAGTTGTAACATAAGCTGATTTGGAAGGTCTTGTATAGTAGCATGTTAGGGATTTGTATGTTAAATCTTCCCTTTGAATTATCCAGGAAATCATTATTTTCTCACCTTTATTTTCTTTATAGGAAACTAAGAAAACAAAAGGTTTCTGATGTTTTAACAGCCAAATCACTCATGGCACTTGAAGCAAAACAAGGCACAATCTACTTAAAACTATAATATCTAAGAACACTAAATGGGTTTAGATTTCAGCAACTATCATCCTTAGAGACCATACACGTGACAAGAATAAGCTTAATTTGCATTTGAAAATAGAGCAAACCAAACTAAGTCTCTCTTTCAAGGGAAATGGGTAGCAAAATAAGAAAGAAAAAGACTTTACATGTATTCCCAAGGAAAACCAGCCTCTGTAAAAGCACTCACAACAGGCAGAACCTTCTGGAAACCTGTCTATATCTTAAAAGAAAACAAACGTCCTATTATCATCTCATCATTCATGCACTATATTATCTGTTCTTTCTTTAACCTCTCTTGAAGCTGTCTTCCTGCACAATTCCTCCATAACATTTTAACAGTAAACCTCCATCGTGTCAACATTTATCAACACATAGTGTTAGCTTAAAAAAAAATGTTTAATAAAAATCTACAGGCAGCCAAAACCATGTTGAAAAGGACATAATACCCAGGGAGTATATAGTTCTATAGCAGAGGTGTACAAAGGGGGAAATGATTCATGTGAAAGGAAATACATAAAACAGAGTAAGTAAAAATCTAACTAGCAGTGACATTCTCTGAAATATAAGAGGTGCTTCTGAAGTTTGGTCCATACAAGGTGAGAGCATGTTAATAGCTAATTAGAGTCCCGTATTAACTAATAGGCAAGAAGAACAAAGCTTCACCATATCATAAAATCACTCTGTCATATTGACATTCATTCCAACTGTCACTAGAGCATCGATTTTCTTAGAAGCTTTATGATTCAGCTGCCTGTGAAACACAGCAATGCCCACCTACATCACTGGCTAAACACAGTTGCAGAAAAGAAAGGATAGAGGTGGCAGAATTAATAAATTATCGTTTTTTTTCACAACTTGCTTAGGAACTTTGCATCATGCAAGAAATCTGTAAAAACAAAGCTAGGGGTTGAACAGAGTTTCTAAGATAGAAGCTTTAAAAATGTATTTTTTAAATCCTCTATTTTCTTTAAAACATATTTTAGTCCAAAACAGTTGACCTTTATGCTGGTTCTTTTGTTTTCTCCTTTTGTAGTTACCTTAGTTATGTTTCCTACCTAAGAATGAACAGCAAGGGACTGTAAAAATGCAAGTGGCAAGCTCAGGAGCCATCTTCCTCTTACCTACCCTCCCCAAGATTCTTAGGGAATCCTTCGGGGAGGAGAGGGTAACAAAACCGCTCTTCATCTGTGTAAAGAAAAGACCAGCCCAGGTCATTGCCACGGGTAGCACTGACCGCGTGAGGCACGGCAGTCAAGATGGCCATCCTACCTTGACTTTTGAATGTCAAAAATAATATGGGCAGAATTGACTAAGCAGTCTCCGAGGTACTGCCTTTAGAATTTTTAACTTCATGGCCATTAAATATTGAACAGATAATTGGATTTATCCCCTTCAGTGCTTTATGGATGTACAAAGTACCTACCTTCTCCTGTTTTATTCAAATTAATGGTGCTCTTCTAAAGCGTCTGCCCTGAGCGTACAATACAGCCAACTGATTAAAGAGGCACTTCGTCTTCTGCTTACCAACTCTTTTCTCCATTTGCAACAAGAGGGCAAAACCGCACTCAAACCCACATCAACATGTAAGGGCAAACCCACTGAGAGACACCCTTTAACCCACAAATTCCCCTCCCTAAACTCAAGTGCACAATGTGATTTAGCTGCCGATTAGCTGTTATCCTAGAAAACCACAACACCGGGTCCTTCTTCCCTCCCATCCTCCGCCCCATTTTTAATGAAAACATTTAGAAATGCTTTTTTGCAACTGGGTAGCTCACAGCACATTTTTTAATTTATTTGTATATTTTATATCACTGTGTGTCCCCTGTTAAAATCCCGCCACCAGTTCACCCGTGCACCATCACCAGTCCCTTGTTCTCTTCTCTCCCATTCTGATCCCTTTCCTCTCCTTCCCTGATAGAATGTCTCTGATTTATGTTGCCTGCTAGTTTTGTTGTTGTTTATTATCATTATTGTTATTTTTTTTCCTGGTCCTTTATTTGGTTCCCCTATGTTCCTCCTGTACCTGAGACCATTCCAAATTTTCCTTTTTCCTTCTGGCTTATTTCACTGAGCATGGTCCCGCCTAACTCCATCCACATTTTAAAATCAAGTCTGGAGAACACAGGGATGCCAGTGCCTCCCTAGGGGATTAGCCAAATGAATCCTTGGACTGTTTATCGGGCAGGGGGAAGGAACCCTTGGAAGGCTGTGCAATTCACACCAGCGATAAGGTATTTCATCAAGTACAACTAACACCCACAAACGTGCCATCTGAAAATAACTCTGGTGGAGGTGTTAGTGGAAAGGGGCTAATGGAAATAATGTTTTCATTTTAAACAATATAAATCCACAACTGGCATCCCATTGGCCCGTGACCTCCCCTTACCCAATCCCTGTTCAAGTCATTTGCTAGTGTAATTGAAACCTTCTTTGCGAGTCTTTAGATTTCATTTCATGTTTTGGGGACAATGCAGCGAAAAGACATTTACCATCCATCTTTCTTAACATTCCTAATCTAAATAGAAGACCCAAATCCAAGACTGTGCTTTTGATGGATCGCTCGCCTTCTTATACAGTAGAGCTTAAAGAGATCCTATTATTGCTTCCAGAACCCTTACAGAAAACATACATTCATACTCATTTTAGTTTTTATCACCCTGCCAAACAGCATGTATTTGACTTTTAAAAAGTGGTTTTAAGGGAACAGATAGATTTCCAATTAAAAAATTCAAAAGAACAAGATAAAAACAATGGACACATTAAATGCAGGTGGGGGGAAAGGTTCATCGACATGACATGTTAAAAATTTTAAAAATTATAGAAATAAGAGTTGCTACTCCTGAGCAGAATGCTAAAGACACCCTACAGCTTTTACCTGATTTTAACACAGGTCTTCTTCTGTTAATTTCTCTTACAGACCACACAGGCCAGAACGAAGTGGTTCCATCCAGCTGGTCAGAGCCATTTGTACATGACAGTATAAGGAGACTGACTTTTGACAGTCATCTCGCTTCTTCCAGTATATATGCATTCAAAGTAATGGTTCACACTTTATCACAAGTTTGTCTTGGAATGTACATGATGTTTACCTAATATCAAATCTTTATCAAATCTTTAATCAAATCTTTAACTGTTTATAACTAGAAAATTCGAAGGATGAAGAGATAAAAACCACCTTAGTTAGGTACATTATCACACTGGTGGCTAACTTAATTGAGAAGATTTCACAATCTGCCTCTTTCCAATTTCAAGCAGATAAAGCCTTAACCTCTCCACTCAAACAGGCTTCTAGGGGCAGCTCGTGAGCTACACAAAGGGCACCTCCTTTCATATCCATTTCTAATTTCTTTGACATACAAGAGTCACAACTGACAGGTATCAAAACACAAAGCTTGACAGCCCCCACCCAGATACAACTTCTAAAATGTCTTTTGGGTACGGGCTACTTCATTTTGTTCCATGCAATGGGATTTTTTCTAAATAAAAACAGGATAAAATTGGACACATTCAGATATTAAGATTACATGGGTCACCTCTAACAAAATTACCTGCTTGAATGAAAGAAGCAATTGCAAAGTTTGTTGTGCCCTTAATTCTACAAATCAAGGTCTTTCCAGAAACACCATTTCACCTAAAGCTCGACGCTGGCAGTTCATTAAATCACTCAGGATTAACTGCTGTGAGGCCATCATTTCACAAGCTACAAATGTAATTTTGAGAAAGAAAAGGCTATAAGAATATCATAAAGACAAAGCCTGCAACTTCCAAATATTCAAAGAAAATCTATCCATCTCACCATGACCCAGAGGGAAGGGAACACACGTCTATCCACAAAGCTGAAGTATTCATCAGCCTTTTCAACCAAGTACTTCGCAAGCCTTCTTGTTACAAAAAAAGAAGGGCAGGGGGAGTGAGAAGCTGGACACTTGCAAAATGCACACACTCATTGTGCCCACTCCTCAAAAATGGCTTCTGAGTTCAACCAGAAGAGTGGGAACTGAAGAAATTCATCACCAGCAAGTTTATGAAGGAGTCTGAGAAAAAAATCAAGCAGGTAGCAACAGTGTGTGGAGTGAGGGAACTTAGTCACCAAGACACACTCATCAAGGCTAAGAAAGGCTACTTAATGGAGTGCCAGACACTCGCCGCCCCACTGTGAACCAAATGATCCATATTTTGTACTTTAAAAAACACTAAGATGGCTGTAAGACTCAAAAGTTACTTGTGCTTTCTTTGAATTCCTGAGAAGTATGCTTGATTAGAGAGAAAAAAATAATTGAGAAGAATAAAGTAAGAGGATGGTTTGAAACTTCAAAAGAATGAACCACATTTCCTTGAAATAAATGACTGGCTTCCTGCAAGTGAACACTGTCTCAGAAACCCTTTATGTACAGTTTTGAATTTGGGAAGCATGTCAGTGTTCTACATATTAAAAAAAAAATTAAATAAACAAGGGTGGAGAAAACAAAACCCTAAAGTTGAAAGCAAACTGAAACAAACTGAATGAACACAAATAAATTTCAAATTATTAACACAGCCACTACAAGAGGAGCAAAGGGAAAACAATAACACCCATGTGTCCTCAGTAGTTTGTTATAAGCTCTATTCTAAGACGGCATCAAGGGTAAACAGCACTGACTTTTTTTTAGTAGGTCTGTTTTTTGTATTGACATGACTGAAGCAATTCTGAAACTATTTTTGGAAGGTCTGAAGCACTGAGTCAATAAGTAAAAGTGTTAGAAGCCAGGATTTTTTCACCATGGAAGGAGATCAGACACAGAATGGAGTAAGCATCCCCCTTGGAAATGATATGGACTTTCATGTACTGGTGCCAGCTCGTGGTTTCTGATATATGTACGTGTGTGTGCCCATGACCTTCCTCAATGACTCCTAAAAATGCCCCAGATGTGATAATCTGCTCCATTAGTAAGCAGCCCACCTAGTAAGCCAATACTGGTTTCTAAAACCATTCTCCTCTAAAAGGAACGAGAACCCCTCACAGAAATCGTTGACTATGTGCTATAGCACAGAAGATACAAGATAGATTGAAAACATCTATGTCAGAGGAAAGGTTAGGGCTGAAAAAAGGGTGGGGCCATGGCAAAAGCACATGGAGACAACCTGAAGGGGTTCTCCTAGGACTTTTCTAGGAGATTTTGGCACAAAAGTACTTAAGAAAAGTAGTAAGTAATAAATCATTAAAAGAGAAGTCTATGTGTCAATACACATAGATTGATGACAGCTTGATGATGGATGGGTGGAAGGATGAATGATGGATGGATGGATGGATGGATGGATGGATGGATGGATGGATGGATGGATGGTTGATGGATGGGAAGAAGGGTTCTTCTACAGGAGAACGTTGACTACTGGCTTGTACAGACTGATGCTCTAGTTGAAAAATCATCACAGGAGAGACTGGTTCAAGCAACACTCACCAATAGATGTTAAATCTTAGGGGAAATTTTTGAAGAGGAACAAGGTATTTTCATGATTTTAAAGTGTATCCCCACAAACTGCTCATTAGTTGCAAAGGAAAACATAGGAACTACACAGTGGAAAAATCAAACAACCCCTTGGCCAGATAATGAATTAACCACAATAAACACCACCAATGAAGGAATAGAATGTCTGAATGTAGTACTGAAAAGAACCTGTCACTTAAGTACTATTCCTGCTGAGAATATATAGCCTTAATCTCATCCTCCGGAGGAAACACATCACACAAGCCCAAATGAGGACCTTTGCATTTAAAAGAGGGGGCTGTATTTTTTTTTAATGTCAAAGTCATAGAAGACAAAGTTTGAAGAACTGTGTCCCCATGAAAGACAGAACAACTCAAAGTCTATCTGATCCTAGAATAGGGGTTGCACTTTGGGTGAAAAAATGCTATGCAGGACATCATAACATCAACTGACCACAATGAAAATACAGAAAGAAGATTAAAGTGTTAAGCCAGAGTTCCCAAAGTTAGTAAGTGTACCAAAATCAGGTAAGAAAATGCCGTGTTCTTTGGAAGGATCTGGAGGCAAATCCTCCATAGATGCATGCAACTCACTTCTCAAGTGGTTCAGGGGAAAAAATGCAGAGAGAGAGACAGGAAATAGGAGGAGGGGGTGGGGGGTAGGAGGGCTCATATGGCAAAGGACCAGATTCCTATTCAATGCAACCCAATGAATTTGAAATGACAGGCAGAGATTCCTAATCTTATAACCTTCCTTTTGTCAATATCCCCTAAAGGTGGAGAAAGGGTTATACACCTACATTGTTTGTCACGGTCTTGTTTAAAAAGCAAAACATCTGAAAATACCACATGCATTTTCAAAAACTGGGGGTTAATTAAATCATACTATGCAAACTATAAAGAACACCACGTAGTCTTTAAATGTGTACAAAATTGTATGCTAATAATGGGGAATGCACAACATAATATTGAGTGAAAAATGATTGTAGACGATATATACTGATGGTCACATTCAGGTAGAGCAGAGAAAAAACAAAAAAAAATCACAGGAAAAAGGGTGCCAATAAAGTGTCACCGCTTCCCCTCCTGCTTTCCATACATTCCAAACACATGCTGTGTGTGTAGTAACATAATGCTAAAAATGAGCTTTATCCTTAGAACAGTAACTCAGTAGAAGTTTAATTTACTGAAGTTCTTCAGAGACACCTGCTGTGTGATGAAGTAAATAATTCTGTGGATGTCCAGCTTTCCAAGTCAAACCGGCGCTACTCCAGTTCGCAAAGGGGGCAATAGAAGAGAAAGGGGGGAATCACGGCTTAGGAGACAGTCCAGTCAAACTTATTGAAGTTGCGGATCCACACATTCACGAGCCACAAATGCCTCCTCTGTCTTCATTTTAGCGCATCAGACGTTGGTGATGGTGAGAACATATCATACCATCCACCTCCAAAGATGGGGCAGAAAGGTCAGTCATTCGCAAGGCTGAGCACACGCTGGGGAATCCTGTACTATCACCACATACCACCCTGAGCTGGAAAGTCACAGCTCTTACCACTCCTGCTTCCGTGCTCAGGAACAGACATCCAAGCCAAAGCCCTTCAATGCCATCCTAGCCAGAACTCTGGTGTTTTCCAGGTGGACTCTGTCCAGAGAAATCTGTATCTGCAAGTAGGTTTCACTGTAGTGCAGGGATCCCTCACTTTTCAAAAGGTTGCATTACACCACTTCCCTTTTACGAAAGACCTATGTTGGTACCTGTTTTCAATAAATTAAAGAAATCCAAAGAAAAGCAAAAATAGCATTCAGCTTCATTCCACCGCTGCTGTTCAAGAGGCAGCATGCACCCTGAGCAGCTGAGTAGCCAAGTTCATTTCCCAGGAACTATATTATGCAGGCTGTTTAATTATCTTACCGTCCTTGCTTTCACTATATGTTAGTGTGATTTCAGGTTCGAGGTGTTATTTGGTAGGCTATTTATAGAGTCAGGAAATATTTTTTTTTCTTATTCACATGAATGAATGATACTGGCCTCTTTAAGTCCTTTCGGTTTATGAAAGGTTTCATAGGAATGCTCTACTTTTGGACAGCTGGGAAAATTATATTCATTGAAGGAAAGAAGGGGGTTGGGGAAGGGGAAAGGAGAAGGAAGATGGAGAAGGAGGGAGAGGGGAAAGGGAGGAGGGAAGAGAGGAAGAGGAAAGGGAGGGAGGGGGAAGGAGAGAAAACACCAAGATTTTAAAAAGTAGGTGACAATGATCAGATGTAAATGTTTAGTTAACTGAAGGGCTGAAAGGAAAACTGAAAGGCACTACCATTCATTTCCTAATAGCTGATGAGGCTCCCACACTCACTGCCAAAAGGTCAGATTAGTTTTTAAAAGGGGGCTATTAAGTGAACTGTGTATAACAAAACAAAAGAGGAAGTTCCTTGATTAAACCACTATTATAGTGCAGTTCCTGTTTAAGATATACACCTTTAAAAAGCATTTAATTATATTTGTTTCTTAATATGACCTCTCCTTTGAGTAATCTTGAACTTCAACTGAATCTCATAACTCAGCCAATGAAATAATTAAAATTCTTTTGCCAACCTGATTTGGATGAAAAAGTCAAACACTTCATTTAAAATTTATGCGAGGCACATTCATAAGAATACACTAATTTCTCATTCAGATTTCAATTGAATCAATTTAATAACTGCCAATAGCAAAGCAATAGGAATGCAAAAAAGAAAAATAGTTATACAATTGACAATTACCCAAAGTTCCTGTATGTTTTATGAATCAACAATTGTCTCCAAGCTCGTGAAAGAAATCAACGTTCATTAGTTTCTAGAATCTTATAACCTATCTGCACAAGCTATAAAAAAATAAGTACAGGTAGACAAGAATTCATTAATTTCAATGAACAAAAATAAAGAACTTCATGATTCTCTAAGTTCCTTCCTAAGGCAACTCAACCTTCAGAACTGTCTAGCTTGCCACTATTTCTTCTTTGAATTCATGTTCTTTATCAGCAAAATGGTGACAATAGCCTTTCAGACTTGAGTGATAAATGACAAAACAATATAATTCCTTCTAAAATAGGAATGGCCTTGGAATGCAGTTCCGGAGAGTGACTGCAAAGGTGCTGCCAGAAGAGGAACCACACCCAGTAACATCCTCCCATGTTAAAACTAAACAAGAAAAGGAACTATTAGAAACAAGAATAGAAGAAGGTGGCAAAAAAAGGGCGGGGGGGGGGGGTTGGGGTAACCCTGAAATTTCAGCACAAAATAAAGAAAAGTAAAAACTCATCCCCTCTCACTGTTCCTCCTCTTTCTCCTGAAACAGAACTGAACACTAGCACTCAGGACAGGAGAAGTTAATTATTTCTCATTAAGGAGTGAACAGCTCTCACTCCAGTTTTACCTCCTGCCTCTCCACTTTCCATTCCCATTCACAACACTTGATCACTCTACACATGCTGACATCCAGAGGACACAAAATCCAAGCTCTGGTGCTGAGGCAGGTGGGCCCATAAAAAACAGTTGCTACCGATGCATTCAGACAGGAAGCCCTTCTTCCCAACCCTCCAGCAATGTAAATGGAGGGTTCTGGACCAAGGTGACTCCTACTGACCACTCTAAAAAAGAAATAACCTGCACAGCACAGAATTAAACCTGATTTATTGAAAAGCAAAACAGTAAACCCACAGCGGCAGTATCACCACTGAGAACAAATATTTCTTCATAAAAGTCAAGACGATAAATCCAAATCCTGCTCCTGTGTCATGTTTTCATGCTGCCGAGTCCTGTCCCACTGGAAACTGTGATGCTCTCCCTTTCTCCCCAGCACTCCCAGCCCCTCTCATCCTGCTCTATCTTCTCTATAGCTATATGGAAATACTATATAATTTGTGCTTTTATTATGTGGAGTTCTTATTTCTCACTCCTAAGCCACTGCACTCCCTGGAGGTGAGACAGAAGGTGGTTTACCTATTGAGTTCGGTACATCCCAGCACCTGGCATGGCACAGACACGCAGTAAAGGGTCTGTTAGATGCAAGAATCCTGCACTAAGCTAAATAATTTCTTGAAGCTCTTCTGATCTAGGGCAAAAAAAAAAAAAGGCAAAAATGAAGGGACGCTTTTCAAGAATTGTAATAGGACAGAAAAAGCATTATTATTTTTATTACAAAAGTCTATTAACACACACTTTTAAACATTGACTCAGAAATGAGTAAAGAGCATACAACACGGCTCTAAAATGAACAAAAGCTAATAAACATTTGGAGAAAAATAAACTCTTCAATATCAAATGAACACTGAGGCAAAATACTTTATCCTCTGCATAGTTAACAAAGATTTTTAAAACTAAAATTCCCCCAATACAGTGACAATGCAGTAACAAGGTCACTCCCAGCCAGTAGGAGAACATGGACACAACCACTCTAGAAAGTAATTTGTAAATAAGAATTTAGAGTTTAAAATGTTCGCATCTTTGACCCCGGCATTTGGACAGTGACACCTTATTCCAAAGAAATACTCTGAAACACAGACAAAGATCAAACACAAAGATGGTCTTCAACGTGTTACAGAACAAAATCCTGGGAACAACCTGGAGAATTCACAATGGAAACACAGTTCAGTCCGTTAGGATACGTTCACTAAATCAGGTATTTATACAGTCTTCAAAATGTATACCTTGAAGAATTTTTACAAAGCCGGACGACAGAATAACGCAACATGAAATAAATGAAGAGCAAGACAAGTCTGCTCCGAACCATGCAGGACAATCGGCAGAAAACACGATTATCAGGACTATTTATCTCTGAGTGCTAGGATTACAGGTCAGTTTTATTTTCTAAACTGTACTTTTATGGATTTTCTTTTCTTATTTATTAAAAGAAATGAGTTCTTTTATAACAGAAAAAAAAGTTTAAAGAAGAAGATTTCATAGGCGAGTAGGGATAAAATGAGCTTTAAGAGTTGTCATCATGAGCAAGAAGTCTTGGGAAATAAAGCCTCGGGGGGGGGAAAGAGCAAATATTAGCAGTATCTGTAAAAACACAGAAGTAGCATTTTTAGGAAACAGAATGTCCTCAGTTCCTTTAAAGTAAAAAACAGCAAATAATAGACCACGGCTCTGAATAACTTCTGCAAGATGCTTTCATTCCAAAATTATATTCTTTGATTGCCCTTTTAAAATGCATAAGGGCCTCCCTGGTGGTGCAAGGGGTTAAGTCTCAGCACTATAAAGCCATCTGCAGCCACTGAAGCGAGTTTGATCCCCACCAGGGAGCTGACCCACACGGCGCAGCAGACCTCTCCTGTCTTGCTCGCTGCTTCCCTCAGCAGTGTATTTCAGTAAATCCATCTGTTCTGCTGCCCACTCTGTCTCTGGTGAATCCTCTCATCACCCCCACACTTCTGGCCTATACCCCAACTCTTGTATGCATTAATAAATAAATCTTTAAAAAAAATGAAACGCATAATGAAGTGACAAAGACCAGTTAAGATAGGGAATCTTTCAAGTTGTATTTCCCTAGCTCATCGAGCTATGAAAGAGGAACAATCATGGAAACAAAGAACATACAAAGCATTTATGGCATAAGCGCTGTCCTTTGCCATGAATATAAATTAAAATTATTGATAATAAATGGTCTCCTCAATAAATCAGGCAAATATGGAGTCACTGATCATAGTGATAAATCATCAGTTAGGAACAGGCTGAATTTATAAAAACAAGTGTATCTTTATGGATGGTCAGAAGAAAAACCTATCCAAGATCTTTTTTCTTAACCTGCCCAGGCAGAGTAATCACTTAGAATTTCTAAAACAAATCCAAACATTTAAAACAAAGATGATGGCTGCACGTAAATGGAGATCTATAACACATAACATCTGCATGTGTTCTCTGGAAATCTACATGACTGTGTCAACAGAAATATGAACATCCTTTGCGGTCATCTGACAGCGCTGTTTCATGAAATTACATCAGATCTCTATCTAAATCAAGGTTTAGGGCTATCCACAGATGCAGTAAAAGAGAATGTGAAGGGAGGAGAAGAAAATTCAAGCAAACCTATTACCTTTCTTTTAAGCTCAAATATGTTTCTTAAGGCTAAACATCAGAAGCCAGATGCTTGGATGCCAACACTTTCCTTTATAACCTTTGCTGTGTATCTAGCTCCAGAGGGAAAATCATGTTTACAAGAACCACGAGACATGTGAAAAGCAATAACCGAGATAAATGAAAAAACGCTGGGTTAAGTTTTAGTCAGAAGTTTATTGCAAAGGTACTTTGTTTTATGAGATGAAGAAATCTACTTTTCCTCTTCTCCTCTAGCGTTACATATTGAAAAACGAAAACATGATTAAATTATTCTTTTAATGTCATCCCATCATTTATAAAGAGCTTAAGGAAAACAATTTGCATGCAGACTGAGCACAACAGTGCGTAGCGTGGAACCCGGTGTCAAAAACTAAAGTTCAATTTCCAGCACTAATCAAGTTTCTAAATCAGGAATTCCGTTCTGTGCTTACTAGTTAAGTGGTGTTTTTCTATTTGTTTGTTTCATAGTCTTAATTCAAAATCTTCTAAAAATTTTAGGGTCAATTTTTTTAAAAAAAGACAAAAGTGGCGTATCAGAGAAAACACCAAGACAATGTGTCCTCATCACTGTTCTCACTCCAGAAGGAAGTTAAGACAGTGGCTCTGAACTTTTGGAATCTATAAATGGAGTGTGTCTATGAGAGAGAGAAAGAGAGAGAGAAAGAGAGACAAAGAGAGAGGCTACCAGGAGATAATGCACAACACAGGGAGCGACAAAGCGGATTTCAAACAAATCAAACCCATCCGTGAAATTCAGACTTCCCCTTGCTGGTTCCGCTTTCAGGCATCACTACCAAGGCAGCTACAGGCTGCCCACTTGTCTATCAGAATAACCTGGAAATCTTTACAAAATTCCAAAGCCCAGGCCACACCCACAACAATTAGATCATCACATCTCGGAAGTGAAATTAGGCATCACGGATTTTTAAGGCTCCCCATGTTCGAGAATTACTAACCCAAAGTACAAAAACTAAAGGAAGTCTTCACCTCCTTTGAGATCTTTGAGACCTAGGTGTCACTGCAGGGTATTAAGGGGAAAAAAAATGACTAGACCCTGTGCATTCACCATCTTCTTAAAAACAAAATCATTCACGCAAATAGTCACTGCTGATACTGCAGCTGGCTCAACAAAATGTGGAAAAAATCATTATCAAGGTTCAAGGCCTACTGTGCAGGTAGGAGTTAGGGGGCATCCTTTGATAATGCTGATGGAGGGGTGGGGCGGGGGTTTGGAGACAGCCCTATTGCAAACTTAAAACAAGGTTATGTAGAGTCCATGGCTACTGCCACAGCTGCCTTCTGACAAAGTGACAGCAATTAGAAGCATGTGTACTTCTTGGCCTGGTCTACCTGTATTTCCTTCTAATAAGGGAAAGGACATTAAAATGCCCCAGATTAAGTTCAAAGATGGAGAAGGCAGGAAAGGAAAATGCTCACCCTGTGGTTTCAACTACAAAAAAAAAAAAAAAAAAAGATTCCCCTCTTTAACAGTCTTTACCTCCAGCTCCTTCAGTCCCCTACATCCTGACAGAGCCCGGCTGAAGGTGCACATGGGCTATTTGTACTATTGGTTCGTGACATTCAAAGGGTCCGTCACGTGCAGGGCACCACCTGTGTACTTGTTGAAATCTGCAGAGATCTTTCATCTCCAGGAAGGAGTATAGATTATTTTTATGCCATCCAAGTGGGAGAATGTCCCAGATACCAGATGATGAAGGGGCCCCAGAGGGACCATAATGCTAACATGCTTATGAGCACGACAGGATTTGGCTTCAAAGACCTCTCAGTTTGGCAGCACACCCCCTATCTCAGTGCACAGTGAAGACGTCGCTGCTCCCGGTGGTGGAAGCGAAGGGAGGAAGGCAAGCAGCCTGCCCTTGTGTGTGCGATCCCATCAGATAGATGAAATTCTCTTGAAGAAAACCGGGAGAATCGGTGTATTAATTTATGTGCTGCTAATGGGGTTGTGCTTCATTTCCATAGCATAGGATGAAAAACATCAATCTCAACCACTCTTGAAAAATCTAAGGTCAAGCCACGTAACATTTTTTCCTTAGTGCTGGCTTTTGGCATTTTGGCGATTTCAACGACATTTATGATGGTCCAACCTTCGACAAAACCGTCACTTAACTAACTTTTTTTTTTTAATGGCGCATAAAGGTGAAGAGAATACGTCTTTGCAGGACAGATAGCCTGGCGATTGACTTTAGAGCTGTTCTCTCTCTCACCCTAAATTTTCTTCTGCCTCCATCCTGTGGTGAAGTCACAATACATCTGTGACAGAATAACTCCCATGGCAACAGACTGACATCATAAACACCAGATTAAGACTTGGCTGCACAGCCAAAGGAGATGATGGGCTGGGAAGGAAGAGGCTATAATTCAAACAAATCTCTACCATAATAGCTGTGGGAATACTAAACATTACTGGCCAAGTAAATTGCTTTTTGTATAAGTGTTCTCTTTTTTGAAGTTTGCCCCAGTGTGAAAGTCTCTCTGTAAGTCAGAACCTTAGCATTATTTTAATGGACTGTTCTGTATTTAATAATCTTATGCTGCAGACATTAGTCTGTTACCATGGGAATGACAGCCGCACAAATACAGGATTACGGCTATCAAGCAGGAGAAAAGAAATTATGAATAAGCCTCGTTATGTTCAATAATTAGCAGCTACATGGAAAAAAACAAAACCATGAATTTAGGTTGATGCATTTATCTCAGTGTTTGAATACAACTCTGAGTGTGTTATTGCTTTAAAATGAGATTCTAACAAACTGCCAAAAAATTCTTGACTAGCAGTCGCTACTCAGTTCTATAATTCAAAAACTCATCCTGTCCATCTCTTTCATCTCCTATTGGGATTCTTTCCTCGCATAAGACTGGAAACGAAAGGGTAATGGACAACATCTCACAATGGATTCTGGTACCTTGAACCAACAAGTCTGGGAGAAAAGCACAGCTACACTACTATGGACGCTACTGGCCCCTCCACCGTAGTTAACTGCAAAAGGAACAGCTTCCAGGAAGAGGATGCTGCCTGCTCCCCAGAAGAAGAGGCCACATATGGAGGTGCAGCATGACCGGGGTCGAAGGTTCCTGCTAAACAAGAGGCATAAAAGTCTGCCTGGGAACCAAATGAGATCCCCATAGTCCTTTCCTCTAAAGTGACCATAAGGACGCTGAGCTATGAGCACTGTGACTAAGAGGAGTTCCATGCAGGGAGAGCTTATCAGAACAGAACCTGCAACTTTATCAGTTGTAGGAAAGATGATCAAAATGGTGCATAAATATTTGGAGTAACCAAAGACACTAAAGCAGCACTGCTCCAAACAAGAGACTACCTCCACATATTAAAGTCTGCGCTAAAGCAAGGCAACAGCATCAAGTCATCTCTGAATATTTGGGAAAATGGGTCAATACTGCTAGACCTCAGGCCTCCGATGGCCTCACCTCCCCTTCCCCCAAGAGTAGCAATGTTAACATCCCGCCTAAATTGGTGTCAAGAATGAAATCTTTCCTCTCAAACCAGTAAACACGTAACTAAGGCTGATGGCTCCTCCATCCTTTCAGACACCCCAACTCCCCTCTTCCTTGAGTTCTCCACATTCTAAGGCAATAGCACAACACATCATTGGAAGAAAGTAATTTTAGAACGTGCCGTCCAAATTAACTGGTTGTGAATAGGCTCTGATTAAAAAAATAAAGAGCTTTTAAAATAATTTAAAATGATTCACTGGAACTAATTTGGAGATATTTTAATCTCTGGATGTGCAATGAACTGTAGTCTCCCTTGGCCCCAGCCTCTCCTTAGAGGGGGACCTTTCTGGTCAGGTCTGTTGCTAGTGGGTAAGAGAAGGCTGAGGCACACAAGCGACAGTGCCCACGCCTGCCTGTCTTTCCAACTTGGGCACGGTTCTCATCCACTTTCCAAACCAGATTGAGTCCACTTCCCCTTCTCAGCGAATATGACCCATCTGTTTACTAGGCCAGAAAGCTAGATAACTCCGAACAACGATGTGCCAATCATTTAAAGAATCACATGAGATCAACAGACTTCAGCTTACATTCTCTAGTCATTTGTTTGAATTCCATTTCAGATTAAACAAAGGAACATTTTCCCAACGTTAACATTCTAACACATTTGCGGGGATTCAAGTAAGGCCACTTGTGAGCCGATACCTAAGCCACACTTAAATAAGCTTTTCTAATGTGACTATGAAGTTCAAGGGGATGTCTGCTGCTTTGGAAAGTGCCTTTTTAGACCCACTAAGGATTCCTTCACAAAATCCTTTGGCGTTGGTCTCCAAGATTTCCTGACTCTCAGCCAAAGTCACTTCAGATAAGAGGAGGGCAGCTTGTCTCCACTTTCTTGCTTTCTAGACCTTGCTATTTGTGAGTCTCTGAAGAAAGAACTGGAGTTAAAAATAAATTTTTTTAAATGAGGGGCAAATTATATAATGGAACAAGTGTGAGATGGTCAGATATTCCTTGATTTAATCCTCTCAGCACCTGATGAGGGAGATATTATTATACACACTTAATAAATGAAGAAATCAGGGAAGAAAAAGATATTTGAAAATTAGTAATGGAAGAGTAGAACTCAAATCTACTGCCTTCTCCACAGCCCAGATTCTTTCTGCCCTATCCTTATAGAAACCTGGTCTTGAAAACAGGAATCCGCCTTCTTATTTTCTTGTATAATCTCAGGGACTCCACATATAAAGAATTCTTTAAAACACATGTAAAATAAGTAAAACACAATTTATGGAAAACAAATTTTCTCTTGTCAAGGCAACCCCTTTGTCCATATCAGACCAGAACACACATGTCAATGGTAACTTACTCCCACAGCAGCTCCCACGAGGGATGGAGCCTTAACCATCTATCCATTTGAGGAGGATGAACCCAAGCATAAGATGTCACTTACCTAAAAGAAAGATGAGAGAAAAACACCATTATTGCCTATGTAGACACTTACCTCTTAGGAACCTCATTTTCAGAAAAATTAAAACACACTTTCATTTTATAACCAAAGTATCCTGCCCACCAAAGTATAAGAGGAGCTATTTCTTCCTGTCTCTGAATGTTTCAGTTTGTACACTGGCCTCTTCAAGGTCATCTTACATTCTTTATTACGGACTATTTAAATTCCATCTGTTTCTCCACCTCAACCTTCAACAGTGTATCTTTTTTTTTGAAAGATTTTTTTTTCTTTTAAAGATTTATTTATTTTATGCATATAAGCCAGAGTGTAGGCCAGAGGTATGGGAGGTGAGAGGATTCACCAGAGACAGAGTGGGGAGCAGAACAGGCAGATCGACTGAAGTACACTGCTCAGGGGAGCAGCGGGCGAGGCAGGAGAGGTCTGCTGAGCCATGTGGGAATCTCCCTGGCTGGGTATCGAACTCATGCTGCAGTGGCTCTGGATAGCTTCATAGTGCTGCACTTAACCCGCTGCACCACCAGGGAGGCCCTATTTTTTTGTTCTCTTTATGCATACGAGACCTGGGGTTTAGGCCAGAGGTGCCAGGAGGGAGTTAAGAGGATTCACCAGCCACAGAGTGGGGAGCAGAACAGGCGGATTTACTGAAATACACTGCTGAGGAGAGGTCTGCCGTGTCATGTGGGTTAGTTCCCTGGCCAGGGATCGAATTCATGCAGCAGAGCTGGAAATAGCTTGAAGGCACTGAGAATTAACCCCTGTACCACTAAGGAGACCCCCAACAAGAGTCTATCTTTTGAGATTACGAAAGAACTTTAAGAAACGGATGAATGCTCTAAGATACTACTTCTTTCACACAGCTTCCTTGGTGTCAAAGTCTTCTGGCAATCTAGTCACTGGCCCTCATGGTGAACACTTGAGAAAGACTAGACTGGGAGAGCCAAAAACCTAAGATATGTCTCAGGATGCATCAGAATCCCACATCAACTACAAATTCCCGGCCTCCTTGGTAGCTTAGGGGGTTAAGTCTCAGCACTATCACCACTATGGCCTGCATTTGATCCCCAGCCGGGGAGCTTCCCATATGGCGCAGCAGACCTCTCCTGTCTCACCCACTGCTCCCCTCAGCAGTGTATTTCAGTAGATCTGCCTGTTCTGCTCCCTGCTCTGTCTCTGGTGAATCCTCTCACGCCCCACACCTCTGGCCTATACCCCAGTTCTTCTATGCAAAAAATAAACAAACAAGAATGTTATTTCTTAAAATACTGCTCTTAAAAAAAAAAATACTAGGAAGCAAAGACAGCCTCTACAAATAAGAAATGACAACTATTTAGATAAAATTTAAAATCTAAATATTTTTACAAAGAATTAAAAGGGAAATCTGAAAGTGTGTATGTGAGCAAGCTGTGTGTTGGGTTGGGAATGGCGCTAGGCCTGAGCCAGGTTTCCATATCAGGCCCAGTATAAGTATAAACAGTGTTCCGCTGCACGAGTAAACAGGCAGACCAATGGATCCAAGCTAAACATTCAGAAATTAACCTAAACATACATACAAAATGAGTATGTAATAAAGTAACATCTCCAATCAATGCAGGAAAAGATGGACTTTTCAATAAATGATGTTTGGACAACGGGGGCATCACTGGAAAAAAAATATCCATCACACCCATATTTCACATTATATATCTACCAACTATATCTCAGATCCAAACTTACAAATAATTATCACATGATAATTAAAAGGAAGAAAACCTGGATGAATTCCATTATAAACAGAGAGAGAGAAGGTATATCCAGGAAAATTTTAAAATTGCTCAATGATACATATAAACTTACTTAAAAATTAAAGTAAAATATTTTGCACGGCAAAAACTGCAATCAGCCAAAAAGACAAATAATACACTTGAAAAAAGTACATTTGCAACTTATCACAAAGAGGTAATATGCACATCTTATGAGGCTAAAAACAATGTGAAAGAAAACTACCAACATCCCCAAAGAAAATTAGGCAAAAAAGATATGGAGAATTATAGAAAAATAAGAGAAAATGGTCCCAAACATAGGAACAGACGCTCAACCTTACTCATAATAAAAGACACGCATTCATTTTTCACTGATCAGATTGGCAAAAGTCCAGAAGCTTGACAACATACTCTGCTTGTTAGGCTGAGGGAAACAGCACCTTTGTATTACGCTGGTGAGAAGGCAAGAATGGTACAAACCCCTAAAGAAAGGAACTTGGCAGTTTCTGGCAGAGAGGAAGATGTTAACATCAGAAGAGGTAAAAGGGTAAGTCATGAAGAAAAAACTGACTCTTCGATAAAATCCAAAAAGCAAATGTAGAAAAGATGGAAATAGAAAATCGTTGGCAAAAGCTGGAGCAAGAACAGAAGCTAAAATGACAAAAGGAGAAACGTGGCAAGAAGCACCTAAGGTGAGACATTCACATTTCAGGAACCTGGATAAAAGGTCTCCAGGAATTTTTTGTATTATTTTTTGTGACTTTGTTGTAAGTCTAGAAATCTTTTTTGTTTTTTAAAGATTTATTTATTTTTGCATACAAGAGTTGGGGTGTAGGCCAGAGGTGTGGGGGGGGGTGGTGGTGACAGGATTCACCAGAGACAGTGTGGGGAACAGAACAGGTGGATCTACTAAAATATGCTGCTGAGGGGAACAGCGGGCCAGACAGGAGAGGTATGCTGCGCCATGTGGGTGAGCTCCCTGGCTGGGGATCAAACTTGTGCTGCTGTGGCTCTGGATAGCTTCATAGTGCTGAGACTTAAGCCCTTGTACCACCAGGGAGGCCCTAGAAATCATTTTTTTAAGATAAAAATTGTATTTTTGCATACAAGAGTTGGGGTGTAGGCCAGAGGTGTCGGGGGGGGGTGGTGACAGGATTCACCAGAGACAGAGTGGGGAACAGAACAGGTGGATCTATTAAAATATGCTGCTGAGGGGAGCAGCGGGCCAGACAGGAGAGGTATGCTGCGCCATGTGGGTGAGCTCCCCGGCTGGGGATCAAACTTGTGCTGCTGTGACTCTGGATAGCTTCACAGTGCTGAGACTTAACCCCTTGTACCACCAGGGAGGCCCTAGAAATCATTTTTTTAAGATAAAAATTGAGAAAAATTTTGAGAAAGTAAAAACATTTTGTGAAAAACGCATTCTTAATCTTTTATGCACATACCAAAAAAATTAAAATTAGATCCTTGAGCCATACACAAAAATTTCTGATAGGCTAAGTGAAATTAGAAAGCAAAACACCGAAATTCTTAGGAGAAAGGAAAGAATTTTTTTTTTATGACCTTGAGTTTGCCTACATTAAACTAAAAAAAAAAAAAATCATACAACAAAAGAACAGCATAAACAAAGTAAAAAGGCAAGTCCTATATTTGAAATGCATAAAAATGACAAAGGATTACTATTCAGAACATAAAGAATTTCTACATACCAAAAAAAGAACGCCGAAACAATTGGACAGAAAAACAGACAAAGGATCTGATCAGGCAACGGACAGAGGGAACCCCAAATAGTTACCAAGGAGGCAATGATATCCAACCTGGTGAGTCAGGAAGATGCAGATTTAGAGCAAGGAAATAGCTTTCACCATCATCAAATTGATTTTTAAAAAAAGGATTATCTGTGTTGGAGGTGACAGGAGGCTATGGGGGTGCCACACAGCTCCCATCAGAAGACTGGGGGGAGGGAGCCTTCTTCCAGGAAAACCGGGGAATCCCTAACAGTCCACCTGCAGGCACCACCCTAGAGAAGCCCTCCAGTGTTGCCAAGTGGAAGCCACAGACAGGACACACGCAAGAGTGCTCACTGGAGGACTTGAGATATGAGTCAAAAGCTGTGAATGACCTAGAAACTCAACAAATGGAGCATAATAATGGTATTTTCACAAATGGGATAATACTCGCGGTGAGAACAGTGAACTGGAGCTACAGGCATCAAAATGACGAAATCTCAGAGAATGAAGATCAAAAGCAAATGATGGCAGCACAATCGGTTTTATCATTATGATTAATACTTTATTGAGAACATGTGCGAATATTACACCATGTGGGTCGATACATGTTTCTGGGACATAAATTAATTCAGGATTATAGTTGAACCCTAGGAAGGAAGATGGGGAAATGACGAGGCCAGGTGAAAGCAACAGGGTCTGCGCACACAGCAAAGGATTAAGATGTGACAAATCCAGGTGTGGTGTGATTTCCTATATTGTTTTCTATCAGCTTTGCAATAA
The DNA here is from genome assembly GCA_004024925.1 of Scalopus aquaticus. Lineage (NCBI taxonomy): Eukaryota > Metazoa > Chordata > Mammalia > Eulipotyphla > Talpidae > Scalopus > Scalopus aquaticus. The sequence goes on from PVIJ01000053.1 coordinate 280,146, forward strand.
ATGTGCCATATATAATTTCAAAAAGAATATGCATAATCAACATATGGGCTTTTATTGCTGAATGCGTGTTTCACTGGATTCTGCTTAACTTTGGTTTTTTGCATTTTGCACTGATATTTTTATTGTTTATTATACATTATTTCACTTTTATTTCTTTATTTTATATATTTATGTAAAATTCGTAAAAGTAGATGCAGGCTATCTATCTTTAGGCCCCATGTTCCTTAAAAATACTCAAATATTCCTCCCCCCTTATTCATATATTCAGTTGCTTCCTTAAGGATTCCTATTAAGAAAAAATTTAACCAAATCCCTCTGGAGTATGCTAGACTTAGAATATATTTAGGATGTGAAGATGTTCTAAAGAGGTTTTATTTTTTAAATAAACAGATCATTTACGATGCCTTTAATGAAGATTAAATAAGCAAATAGAATTGCATTTTCCATAATAAATGTCAGGTTATACATTACTGTGCAATTTATATGTTGAAACATGATATGTAATTGTGAAATACCCCCACGATTGAAGAAGCATGATAAAAATCTAAAACACAGCTTCAGGTAGATAGAGAAGAGGCAGCGGTTTCCCATATCACAATAAAGTATTCTGTGCTACAACGCTGGATTTCATAGGAGCAAATGTAATGACTTGCCACCTGGAAGGTGGAGAGCTCCAGGGGTCAATAATGTTAACGGTGAAGCCAGGGATCTAAATCCGTTACTCCTACATATTAATTTCACCAGATGGGGAGCTGGGAGGGAGGGGTCTCCACTCTGTAGTCTCCTAAACTTGTTCACTGTCCTTTCAAGTTGAGCCATCAGATGAGAGTTCAGTGTCAACCCACCAGCAGTGTAAGGAGACAGACCACAGAACAGCTGTTGAGTGTGGGCGGGACCGGAGTGTGTAAGAGGCTGGAACATCACTTTTCATTTAGTGCTGAAGTCACCAGCGGCGCCCCCAACAATCTGAGGGGCCACATAGGAATCTTTCGAAGACTCCTGCCAAAAGGACAGCTTTTATTTCAAGATTAACTTTGAAATGACAGGCTATCATCCAAAGCCAGAGTTTTAGTTTTGGTGTACTGAATAAAGATAAGCAATTTTAAATGGCAAATGAGCCCCCTGACTGTCAAATTTCTAAAAAGTGTTCTCCTGGCTCTAAAGGGTGGAGGGGTGGGGGTGGGGGGGGCGGGGAAGATAACGTGCCTGTGGGCACAGAAAGTGAATGACAAGTTTCAGCCCCAAGCAAATTTTCAAACAGAGTCCTTAAAAAAAAAAATCAAGGAGGTGGTAAATGGCACTGGAAACAGCTTACACAAAAGCCACACTGTTTCTTACTTTTACACATGAAGACTGGGAATAAGAATGAAGGAATGATGCCCCCTGAAAACACTCGTTATATTAACTTTCCTCTGACTCAGGAAATGTGTCAATTTTAGTCCCTCAAACAACAAATTTTTCCCAGCACAATAGCTCATTTCTTTATACTACAGCTAGTTGGCTGTCCCTGATCAGTTGAAATCCCTGCTCAGCTCAAGATCTGGGACTGAAACCAAAAGGAATAAATCAATGAAGGCCTGGATTTCTACCCGTCTGTGCAGGCCAGCTCTCCTCTGAACTGAGAAGCGGCCAGAAAGGGTGGAGGGTGGAGGGTGGAGGAGGGGGGGGGGGCGGGGGAGCCAGAAGCTCTCAAAAGGACTGGTCAGTGATCTAAAATTACATCACATAGGAAGGCGATGGCCCCAAGGTATCCTGGGAAATCTCACTGACACTTCCTTTTGTTGAGGGGACCCCTTGACATAGGTTCTGCAGAGCTTTGCCTTCTCCCACTGACTCAGAACCAACTCTACTCCCAGAAAGTTAGTTAAGACATACCCATATGGAAGGGTTTCTCCATAATCAAAATCCAGAGATCAAAGAAGGCAACATTACTTGTTCACACCGAAACTGGGGGCAGAGGGAGATGTTGGCCCAAAAATACTTATTCCAACAGGAAAGTTACATTCTGTTATTATTCCAGGAAGAGAATATTGGCAGGCATCTCAAGATTTTGTGCTTTCTGCTGCTACTAAAATGAAATAGATTTCAGTTCTAATCCCATAATATGAAACAAACCAAAAGCAGACAGACTGGCAATGCTCACTCTAGATACACAGTGACGCGCGTCGTCAGTTTAAAGAGGTCAAAAAAGCAGCCGGGCGTCTTTCTTCATAAAGTATATGAAGAGATGAACAACAAATGCGTTTTTTTTTTTTAATCCTGATCTAGTGAGAAGGCATAAAGGAGCCCACCTGAGCAGAAGACTTCAAAAGCTAGATAAGGGAGGACAAAGAGGCTTAAATGGAAAACTCCTCAACAAGCCAAGAATATAATAAGGCAAAACTAAACTTCAATTTATTCAAGAATACTGGCGCTTTGGCACTCAAAAAAGACATCGCAACACCTCTCTGTACACAAAGGAAATGTGAAATCCTGAAATCCGTGCAGCATGCAGCCAGAGAGCCACTGCCAGGTAGGGCTAATCCCCAAATAGTTTTCCTAAGAAATCCCATTCTCCACATTATCCCTTTTTTTTTTTTGTTTTCTGCTTTTTTTTTTTAAATTTTGTTTTGTCTTTGTTCATTGTTAAATATTAGCACATCAGAGAAAGGAATCTCGAAAAACAACCTTCATTCACTCAAGAGGCTGAATGAGTCCTTTTGAGCTCCAGGGCCCCCAGAAAATAAAGGGCATTGGAATTATGGGTTTTTAATGAAGCAGTAGCCCAACTAAGTAGCCAGAGAAAGTAAATGAAAGGTGGTGAAATCTGACCTGGAGGCAAAGAAGAAGTCAACATAAATCTGGGGCAAATACATGCAGTTTAAGGATTCTGAGCCCCTTCACCCTCAACACAACCTTCCTCGGGGAACACGTCCATATGCTTAAAAAAAAAAAAAAAAGCCATTTTTGCCTGCTCCCAGATATATAGCATTAGGCAGGGATAAATTTCAAGCTGGCAAAAGTCCAAATCCAACAGTTGCAGCTGTAGTAGCTGCCTTGTTTACAAAGCAATTCAGGAAGCTTTTAGAGGGCAGAGTGCACCAGACAGAAGGGGGTCTGTAAGCAAAACATGGATGGGCCCCAGTGCATTCAGAGCAGACAACACATCTGTTCTCAGGTCCCCCTTGGACACATGCCGAATGCGAATCTAAGTCAACCTTTAATGCTCATGTATTTCCAGGAAAGCATGTCTACTTAAACCCGCAAATCAAAATTATATGCTGGTAGTGACTGGGCCCAGGGCTGTCCTGCATGTTGGACCCAAAACACTAGAAACAAGCCACCAAGCAGGCTGTGAGCAAGAGCCAATCACGACCTGGCTCACTTTATACCCAGTCACGGTGCCATGCAGAAGTATGCCTTCTAGCACCATTTTATGCCGTTTAGGCTACGCGTCTTAGCACCTCCTGGGCGAGTATGACCCAGCACAATTACCTGAGGAAAGGCCATGTCCCAGAAATCAACCTCGGCTACCCCTGCTCGACCCTGCTATCCAGGTGATTTCAATCATCAAACTTGCTTCTAGTTCCCTTTCCTCCTTCAGATGCTGCCCCCTTGCCCTCTTTGTTTACTGGGCATCGTTGAATTTCAGAACTCCTTTCTAAGAAAAAGAAACATACATTCGAGAAGTGGTGATGGGCGAGAGAAGCAGCATGGGGAAAGAGCAAGAGAATAAATGTCAAAAAAGAAAAATCAGAGTTAAGTACCTTATGCCTGTTTACAGAGTTTACAAAATGTGCAGTGAAGGTGCCAAGGGGAGAATGTGATGGACACAGATGGGAGAAACAAAGCAGAAAGGTGGTCTAGGTGTGTAGAATGGGGATCATTCAGCTAAGAAGGAAAGGAAATAAACATCGAAGAGATGGAAGAGAAAAAGGTTATTTAAAAAGATGAGTTTAGGGCCTCCCTGGTGGCGCAGCGGTTAAGCACTGCACTGTAGAGCTGTCAGCAGCCGCGACATGAATTCAACGCCTGGCCGGGGAGATTCCCACATTGCACGGCAGACCTCTCCTGCCTGCCCACTGCTCCCCTTAGCAGTGTATTTCCATCGATCTGCCTATGCTGCTCCCCACTCTCTCTCTGGTGAACCCTCTCACTGCCCCACGCCTCTGGCCTGTACCCCAGCTTGCATGCATAAATAAATAAATCTTTTTAAAAAATTTTTAAAAGATGAGTTTAATTCATTAATATAAAATCTGTGCATTTCCAGAAGGCCTGGCATATACGCAATGTTCACACACTCAAGACCAGATCGTGACGTCACACCAAACATTTTATTTATGGGTTCTTGAGGCAGAATGTCTAATAGAACCCCAGATCAAAGACAAGCATAATCCAGCTGTTCCCAAGACCATAAAAATAGTTCTCCTGCATGCAAATTAAGGAGCACACAGGCTGACGACAAACCACTGCAGGTTAACAGTGAGAGTAACTGTTCATCATAAAACCCCAAATAAGACTGTGCGGGAAGCACCCACACGCTAAATCTGCAAAGCACCTAGTTCTGGCGCACCACTCACTATGGAATTACACATATTAATTACACGTTTAATCGCATATATTAATAACACCTAGTCTACAATTGCAATGTATTCATGTAAACCTAATCAAGGAAAACTAGAATATTTGCATAAAACTTGTAATGAACAATATAATGACTACACTAACAAGACAGAGATAGGAATGCGTATCTGTGACAAACTGTTTGTGTCAAGAAGAATAGAAAGTGATTCTCTTTCCTGAACATTATTTCAGGCCCATTTAACACAATCTGTGCCACTCAATGAATGTGGAGTGTCCTACACACATCAAATCAGATTTGGATAATGTTCCCGACTTCAAATAAAATTTCATTACTATGTTTAGTTATGGAATTATAAGGAAAGCCTACATTTTTAAACTTCGTAAAAATCAGAATATGCGAAGAATTAGGCAAGCCTCGCTCCAATCTGCCGCAAAACAAGTCTACCTGTTGGTCACCCCAACTCAGAAAAAAGCGGGATACCTTGTGGTCAGAGAAAATGAAAATTCTATTTCAGAAGAGTTTCAAAGCAAAGTTAATCATCTGTCACTTGTTGCCTGTTATCTCACATCCTCTCACTGGCAAACTGGAACCTAGAAGTTGCTAGAGCTTCATTTCTTCAAGTAAGACCTCAGTTTGCAGAAAAAGAAACAAGACAAACACAAAGTCAATTAAAGCACAGCAAATACTCTGAACTCAACATCTCAAGACAGCAAGTCTCTTCATTCTAATTGCTGTCCAATTTTCATGCAACACTCCGTATCAGACTAATACCTAAAATTTTTACAAAACCCCAAGCGACAGACTACAGGATTTTTTAAATGTAAAGCTTGAAAACAGTTTAGTATCAGATGTTTTTGTGGGCTCATAACTCAATCAAGCTGATGTGAAGGAAACATATGGACACCCAGATGAAACAAACCAAAGCAATTAAAATTAATACCAATTCAACTTTGATAACTATCTTTATGAAGTCAACTTTCATTTTTTCTATATTGTACAAACTCTGCTTTGCAAAAGTGATTTACCGCTACCTGCGAAGGAGGGAGAGCAAGGCCATTTTCCAAAGGCATCTAGAGACAGCGAGGTGGTCGTGAGGGACACACATCTGTGAGCCGCCATTTCTCGGGAACAGGAGCCGCACAGTCTCATGGCTAAAATTAGTCTTGCACTATGTCTGTCACTTAGGGCAGTCTAGCTGGCAGTGAGTAAAGGCCCTCCTTCCACGACACCACTTACTATTGAGCACATCCTGGGCCAATTCAAAACCATTCGTATTTTAACCAGCAGTCAAGACCCTTCACCCGTGAAAAATAGCTAATCGGTAACCACGCGCCATAATGGAAGAGCGTGATATTTTCCACAAGAAATGATATCATTCATCTCTTCCAAAATTTTATTCACAACTCAATTACTGCTCATCTGTCACCATCACTCCTAACCTGGTACAAGTGATCAAATGAAATATAAATTCACACAGAACTTGCACTTACGCACTGCGTTTACACGTAAGACATTAAACTACCATTTCATTCAGCCATTAAATTAGTCACTTGACATTTACTTGGTAAAAACCTAAAAAAATGCCTGATTTATTTACATCCATGGGAGGGGGTTAAGGATAGAGACATCTGAGAGAAAGTGTGTACATGGCAACATTTATAAACATTTAAGAGGATCTTAAAATGTTTGCTTAAAAGCGTTATTACTTGACAGTAAAATTACTTCTTTTCTTTCAACAAATATTTAGGAGATTACAACTCTGTAAACAACAAAACAAAAGACAGATCCAGCATTCTCAGCCCAACTTAAAACACTTTTCTTTGGGTTTCCTCCTTCTGCAAAACACACTAAGTGTTACAAATAATCTAAAACAGTGATCAAATCACAACTCCTAACACCTATGAGAACCTACAGAGTTCTCACCATATGCCAGGCCCCGTTCTAGGCACTTTGTAAAATAACTCATCTCATTCTTGAAACAGCTGCATGAAGAAGATAGTGTCTCCGTTATCTAGACAGGGAAACTGCAGCCCAGCGAGACTCCGTAACTGGAACAAGGTCACACCATTTGGGTCACACCATTTACAGCTGCTAAATGGTAGAAGGAGGATTGGATCCCAGGGAGTCTGGCTCCAGAATTCAGTTCTTAAGCACATAACTAAAATTAATCTCAAGCTAATATATACAATCAGTCTCATGGTATCACACTCGGGAATTCTTTATGTAAATAACACACACACACACACACACACACGCACACACAGAGCATCTCATTTTCAATCCATTAAGTAGTGCTGTATTAACATGAAGTCCTCTTCTAGAACTATTTGCTTGTTTTTTGTGACCAGAATTACATTTAAGCTGATGGACTTTTATTTTCATGAAAGTATATGATTAGGGAATTGAAAAAGAAAACACTCAGCACTTCTTCAATGTAAAGAAGATGTAAAGAAGGACCTCCTAGGATATTTAATATCATGCAATATCTTTATTAGTTCAGGGAATCCAGTCCTACTTATCTTAATATTCATCAATTGTGCCCCTGTAGTTTTAAAAAGGCAAAACTCACAGCATAAAATGAAATCACACCAACTATTTATAAAATTAATCTCTACCCAATTAACACTGGTGTCTACCACTAGCCATAGAATTATAGTATCTATAGATCTCTTAAATTAAGATTCTACACTGCATACATAAAGAGAGCAAACAGCAACATAAACTTGTTACTCTTGTCCATGATGCAGATGTTCATGAACTCAATGAAAGTGACTGATAAAGACTTTTTCTAAGAAAAAAAAAAAGTGTTTCTTTTTTTAAGATTTTAAGATTTTATTTATTTTTGCATAGAAGAACTGGGGTATAGGCCAGAGGTGTGAGGGGTGAGAGGTTTAGTGACTAAAATACACTGCTAAGGGGAGCAGTGGGCAAGACAGGCTCTCCTGCACTCTGCTGTGCCATATGTGGGTCAGCTCCCTGGTCAGGGGTTGAAGTAAGGCTCTGTAGTGGGCCCTCATGATAATAGCACTGAGACGTAACCCCTACACCACCAGGGAGGACTGACTGATAAAGATTTTTTGACTCATAAGCAGAATCAAGAACCAGTAAGTACCTGCCCAAGTCAACCTAAACCACCACCAGAAGGGGACACTCTGCCAGGATGAAAACTGGCTAAGCACCAAGAGAAGGGAGGACGTGGTAGAATTCTACACCCAGCTTTATCAAAAAAGATTATACTGCAAAAACAAAATTTGATTCTGTGCACATTCTAAGAAATACAGAGTTGCAATTGTCGCTGAAATGTTAGGCATAAAATAATATTTCTAATTGTTAGTTCACTCCCCATGATAAAGTTCAATCAGATCTCTTTATCTCTGTTTACTATGAAATCCTGATACCTGTCTTAAGTAAGTTCACTTTGGTGACCTTTCCAGGCATTAATTATCCCCTAATAAGGAGAAAATCTGAAACAGGATCTGCATTTTAAAAGAAGCTCACAACTTCAGACTTGGGTGAGGGAGAACTAGAGCACCCTCTAGCAAGAATGAGCAAATGGGGAAAAAACTGATTTCAAATCCCAGCTGAAGTGCATAGTAACTATAGTGAGTCAGAGAAAATCTGAACCAGTTGCAGACAGTATTCCTAGCTGGAAAATGGAATATTCCCTACTTTGGGGTGCTTTTGTACAGGGAAGAATGAGAGCAATTTTTAATCTATAAATGTTAATAATTTTTTTCTTAATAATCTGTTATTATTAATCTGAATAAATTAATCTGTAATCTATAAATAGTTAATCAAATATAATTCTTCTACTCTTCCTCAATTTCCATGACTTGACATTAATTTCTCCAGCTATTCACCACTCACATAGTACATATTGACTGACTACTGGTTACATATGTCAGAAGCTCTGTTTCATAGTTAAAACAAGACATGTGTTGTTAAAAATCAGAAGACACATATAAAAAAAAGCATACAAGTCAAATAAATAATATCACATAAGACTTGTAAAACCAAGAAAAAATGGAATTTCTAAGAGGGAAATTCCAACTAGAATAATCAGGGTAGGCTTCCTGGAAGAAGCTGCAATGAAAGACAGATAAGGCAGGGTGATCTTGGGGTTGAAGTATCTTTCAGTCACCTTATAATACTATTTCTACCCTACTTCTTTTGTGTCTGTATAAAAAGAGCCCCCCCCCCAAACACAGTTGACAAAGTGTGACATGTCACATGGTGACAAGGCAATATGGTGTTTGTGAAGACCTTCAATTCACTATTATCTACTGCCCCACCTGCCACGTCTGGCATGCAGCTTAAATACTGCCGTGGCACCGCTCTTCGGCTGATAATGCCAACTCAAACCATTAATATACAACTCCACTGACGACACTGACAGGAAATTTTAGCTCCAGGTCATGCGTTTATGAAGAGATAATCAAAGACACATTTTTGTGAAAAGTAGGAATCATATTCAAAGCTGTGCGTCTTAGGCCAATTGTCCGCTGCTTTCCTGTATTAAATCTCCAGAGTGGGAAAAAAAAATGAAACAATATATTTCTATTTTTGCCCATCAGAATCACTAAACCCTGATATGAAGCGAACTGCTCAGATTGTAAACATGGAAGGAATAAATCTGCTGGCTAACGGTAAACTCAAGTAGCACGAATCACATCTAGTATTCTTGTAGACTCTCCTTATCAGTATTTAAGCAGCAGAGACAGTTGAACCAACAACCGCAGATAAAGCACAGCATACTATTTAAATTCCTCTGGTGTTCTGGTATCTAGTATTCTGTCCTGTACAAACCTCGATGGCTTATTTTCAGATTTGACATATAGCTACAGCATTACCACCTTGTTGGATCACTGTCAGAGAAGGCAGCCACTGACCCCCCCTCACCCCCCCACACTGGCTAATTGCAAGAATTATAGAAACATACAGGGAAAAACAAAAACAAAAAACGGGTAGATTTTTGTGCTCAATCTAAAACCTCAGGCAAGCAACAAGGTGTGACCAGCTAGTAAAGAAAGAAAATTAGAAAATGTCATGATATTCTTCTGACTTTTTCAAGACTAGTCAAATAATTATTTAGGCTGGACCTTATAGCCACAGGGCATTCCATTTAATGTGACAGCAGAGATGAGAAGGGGGACAAGTTTCTAGACATCTTCAGTGAATTGAGAGGGTTCTAAGATGGACATTCAGTAAATATAGACAGGATCTTTAAAATAACTCAATAGGCAAGAGGGCAGGGGTCTTTGTAGAAACACAAGAAAGGAGGAAACGTTCACAGGAAAATGTTGTCCAATATGTGTCTCTCTCTAACTATCCAGAAGAAAACAGATTTCAACTCATTTGAAAACTGTCTGGATGGGGACTACACAATTTCCCCCAGTAGCTCATTAAACTGTTACATCACCTTGACAGTCAATTCCTGGGAAGTTAAATGCAAATCAAAACATTTTTAATTAAATCATGCAACACATGACTAAGGGAGCTGACTGTTTATAGGGAACTTGTGGGGAAGTAATTCATTACTGTGGGAAAGTCGCTAACCGCCCCTGATAGACACGATTCAGATGTTAACATACTGAGTCTCCTTAAAGCAGAGGCAGGTAGCAGAAAGACACTACACTTACCTACTTCAAATTATAGTATGGACCTGACTCTTTGACACCTGATTCAAAAGTGAGTAAGAAGCAAAGCAATATTGATGAGTAGTAAAGGCAATTCAACCTGACATAAAGAAAAATTTGCTCTCCTTCCCCTACTCCCCGTCACATATAAAAGTCTTTTTTCAACAAAGTAAGATTTTATGAAGACACTAAGAGAAAAACGTTTGCCTTACCCATCCTGGAAATGCAAAGGTCACTTGTGGCTTAATGGTTATGCTCTGTATATTTTGATAATGCACAGAAGAAAATGAAGCTTCTTTAATAATATAGCCCGAGGGTATAAGGGGAGCAGAACACTCCAGCAGTTTACGTTATTAGCCTTAACAAGAACGGACAGTCCACTATTCTGCTTCATGTGATCTATTTACAGTCAGGATGGCTATATTTAGAAAAATCCTACAGTACATGAGAACTGAGAGATAAATATCAAACTACTCCCCTTCCAGGCTTCCAAAAATTCTATTAGCCTCAGGAAAGCATGAGCCATTGGGAGTTTGCTTCAGTTAAGATCCACAGAAGAATCTGAACGAGAAATATTATTCCTTATTGTACACTTGAAAAAAAAAATCTGCTGCAAATTACATTCAGTGCAACACTTTAAACTGCTCCCTATTTGAGATCAAGGTTTATACATATTAATGTCAAAGAGCCTATAGCCCAAACCCTAATGTTTATCACTACCTGAAAAATTAAATTAAACATACCACATTAAGCAACCAACCAAATTTTATCTCCATTAAACCCAAGCCAAGAGTGAGGCCTTGACAATAGGATTGAAGAGATTAGGGCTTAATTTAAACAGAGTGAGTGCAATAAAACAATTCAAATGTGAGACTTTACAGGAGCAAGCACTTAAAGCACCTCAAGACAAATATTTACATAAACTATACAACATCATAATCTACTCAAGATAAAAGATTCAGGAACCCATTAAATCATAATTTAGAATACAAATATTACAAAAGGAGAGAAAAGGAGACCGCAATGTTGACGGGCCCTATAGATGAATGCTCAATGAGGAGGCCTCTGTGGGCGAGGGCAAGGCCGCTAAGGGGTGAAAATGGCAGTGTATGAACAGAAGCAAAAAGGGCTTCTGCCAAGGCATCGACGACCCGCTGAAGTTTCCTACGCTGAGAACTCCCTTCGCCTCTCATTGCAGCCCTGTTGCATGACTACCGAATACCCTTTGCCTTTTTCCTGTTCATGAATCATCTCCAACCGTTGGCCTCTTCTTAGACCGTCCCTTCACTTCGATTCTTTCTTCCCAGTGTTTAGCCCTCGAAAATTCTCTGAAGCATTTGCGTAATTCTAAACAACCTTTCTACCCTTTCTCCTCTTTCCCCATATCCCAGTAAAAGGGAAAACAAAACCCGCTGGGATTCTCTCTGATGTCAATTCTCTCTGCCTTTAAGAAACAAGACGTAAGTGGATACATAATTTCTTGAATCTTAAAATTCAACCTATTCTTAACAATTACCACAAATTACAATCATCAGAGATTTCCAGTTTGCAAAAATCTCCCGGTTAATGAAAGCTGTGTTTTCAGGTTCATAAAGCCAATACCCCATCTGGTCTTTTAACGTAGGAAATTAACTGAATCCTCTAGAGAATTAAGAAATCTTTGACCATGAACCTGAAAATGAGCTCCTGAGATTCAGTAATCTGATTAGTTAAACTGGGTGAGCACGATGACAGAATGGACCTTAAATGGGAAGATCCAGAGCTGGGAACAGATGCTAGAAGCAGGAAGTGGCTTCCATCCAAACCCAAAGTCAGTCGGTGGCTCGTCTACAGAGATTAGTCAAAGGAATGCTTTTTCACCCTTACCCACTTTCAACTCAACTATGCCAAGGACCCGGATAATGGTGATCTGTATAACATGCTGATATCTGCATTTACAAACTCAGCTTCAGACTCCCTGGGATCTGGTACAGAACCTCTACCTTGAGACACACATGAGAACATTTCTCAACCAGGTGTGTATATCAGCATTACCTGGGAAGCTTTTGAATAAATATGCCCATGCCCCGATTCCCCCACCATACCTACTGAACTCCACTCTCCTAGGTGGAGAGTGTGTTAGTTGCACTGACACACAACACTGGTTGACACCACTGACTTAGGATTTCGAACAATGGGTACAAAGTAACAAGGAAAGACCCAGCAGCAGAGGACACCAGGTAAGCAGGCAGAGAACTAGGAATTGACTTCCCGGGGATGGCTATGAACATCCCGGCTCCTAGGCTGGTTGAACACTGTCAGCCAGGCTCTGGCCCCAAGGGCAAAGAAAGCATCCAACAGCCCTGGCACTCCTTTGGAATAGTCAACAGGTTGCTCTGGGGGGTATGGACTTTGAAAGTTGCCATTATACTACTAGTGCTGGCATCCTGGGGTGTCACGGGTGTATTGATAATTGACTCGGTCTGTTTTGTTTACAATTTCCTGCCCAACAAATTGCATGTTTCTGCAGATGTCTAACAAATTCAGGACATTTAATTCCTCAGCTGCCACCGTCCTGCTGTTCCACCCTCCTCATCCATTGGTTACGATGGTGTCCAAAGACACATTCACTAGCATTAGAAAAGGTCATTAAAAAGCTCTTACAACCATCTGTACCCAGATGGACAGGTCTCCCGCCAAAACGTGAGAGTCCCCCCGACCAAAGGAGGCCCAGAGGACCCGACTCCAAGCAGTGCCACAGTTGTTTTTTTTAATTATTGTTTGTGGGTCCTGAATTATTTACATTTGAGCCATAAATCTAAATGACCCATGCCGTGTTCTCCTTGGCTTGCTGATGGTGAACATTGCCAAAGCAGTTTCATTTACCTGATTTAACGCTGTTGTAGAACGGGGGCCAAAGAAAAGTGCATCTTCCTAAATTGTCTTACACTGGTTCTTGGAACAAATCTTTCTTGCTTGGATCTTTGTCTAGGTCATTTGCCACATACTTCTTAGTTCATTCCCTACTGCTTTCCGCCTCCAAGGGTTCATTTTCTAAACAAGTAACTCACTGATGCAGGGATTTCTTTAATTCCTCATTTCTTGAACTCTGTGTTGCACCCAAAAAATGTTGACCCTACATTAAACCAAAGCACAGTGAATTTTTACAGTGTGCCTCGGACATGTTACCAATAATTAACAGGTGGGCACCAGCTTCTAGAACAGAGGGTTAAAGATCATTAGATGCTCTGGCAAAGCTTGGCAACATCTTCACAACTAAAACCAAACATCTAGACAGAGAGGGTCAGATGGCTTTACTAAAACAATCCTTTCCTGAGAAACTGAATCAATCTAGGGTTTATCTGAATCAAATGAATGAGGGAAGAAATGATTCTTTTGTGGATAAGGGCTTGGCAAAAATGCAGATCTCCGCCCAAAGCACTGACCTTTAAGGCATCAGAAGTGAATTTTGCATTAGAGCCCTCTAGGCTCTAAGAGGAGAGTGTCCCCCACACCTTTCCACACTAGCTGCAGTGCCTGCTGCACTATTTCTGCCTGCCCTTCAGAGCTCCAAGCAGACGTGCTCACCAGCGGTGCCAAACTGTTAGACTCATCAAGTTTATGAGCACTGCATACAAAATGCAAACATTTTCTTCCATTTGGGCAAACATTGGCACAGGAAACTTTCTTTCCAATGTTAACAGCAGGGAGCTTAAATAAAAGTTCAGTTTCTAGAAGGGTGGGGGAGAGAAAAAGCTAATTCTAAAAATATGTCATCAGCAGCGTGCCATTGCCAGAGAAAACTGTACGTTTCCCTCAAGCACGGTTCACTCAAATGAACCTGACAGCTTCAAAGATCACTTAAAAGAAAGAAAATTTGTTGCATGAGGCCTGCCAGATACAAAAGGGATCATGTCTCAACAGATAAAACTTAGTGGAGCCCCATCTTAAATATTTCTGTACAGTGATTATATGAACTCAAAATTAGCACCATGTCACATATACACACGGGCCTATGCCCAAAGGGTATCCTTCCAGCCCATTCCCTGGAATCCTTACTGGAATCTGGTAATTAACTTTAAAATCTTGTTGCTACAGTTCCCCGGAAAATAAATGAAAGGACATGTGGGTATACAAATAAAATTAAGAGGCTGAACTTAAAATAAGCAGCTTTCCCCTTGGCCACAAGTGTGTGCAGGCAAGGTAAACAGTTTTAACTGGGTTGCAAATTATAGGTGTCAGAGCCTGTAAGAGCCACCAAATGCTGGAAAACGTTGCTTCAGAGCATTATTTCCTAAAGGGGGACTATTCAGGGTGGTTTTCCATTTAAACATAAAAGTCAAGTTACTGAAAATACTGTAAAAATCAGGTGTAAATATTTGACCCAAAGCCGCAGCTCTCAAACATCTGATTAAAAGGAAAAGCAGGAAGGCATCACAACTCCCCAGAAAGCCACAAAAATAAAAGGCTCTATCTTCAGGAAGATGATCTCCAATTACAACAGTATGCTGGTTTGAAGAAATGCCTGATGATGCAGCAGCAAGCTGCAACATACCAATCAAAAGGCTTTCCCATCTCAACAGGGACAACATGGCAGCTGAGCTATCAAGTCAGCTGCACAAGCTGAACACATCTATTTGTTTTCTTGTCCTCTTAGCCATAACCTAGATTTCTGGATCCTGGTTTAAATTGAATAGACCCTTTAACAAGTGCAAGCTTTTTAGAACAACACAAGATAGTTCGCTTTGCCCTTCCAGGAGATGAGACTAGCGATAGGCTGATCTTTAATACTAAATATTTAATGTGTTTTTTAACACATCAGCCTTTTAGATTTAATTCCAAACTTAATGCACCTGTCAGGAAACTGACTGCTATGGTTTTATTGCAACTATACATTTTTCTGACATTCAGAAACAGATTTTCAGATAATCTTATGTCCCAGAAAATTTCCAATGAAGTTCAGTGTAGCTTTTTTTTTTTGAAAAAAACAAAAACATACTTGGAAAAATCATTTTCTTCTACGGCAAAAAAATAAATAAAATACAATCTAAACAGGTTACCAAATACACTAAAGTACAAACTTAGAAAATGCTTTCATTTTTTAAAAAAATATTTGTGCATTTTTAACACAGCAAAAACAAAAGCTAAGCCTTGGTGACAACTGGGGAAAACTTGAAAACATTTAAAATGATGCAGTCATCCTCCTCCAACATTAAAGAAAAGCTCAAGAAGGAACTGTAATGTTAGCGTAATGGTAGAAATCCATTTCCATTAAATGACAAAATTACAGAATATGCATAAATGATGTGACCATATTTAGAAACTAACGCAGGTTTTTTTCTTTTTTTTTTTTCCCCAGAAAGAGAATCCTCAATTGTATGTTTTTACCCTCATCTCTATGGACTGTTTTTGCACCTGGATAGACTTAAAATACCCTTGCCAAAGAGGGGTAGAAAAGCACTTCCCTTTAGGCCTAAAAAAACTCAGCACTTTATTTTCTTGTTGCTCTGCAGCAACAACAAGGTGGCCAAAGGGAAGAGAGGGCACAGAACTCAGATTAAAACAGTATGAGCATTTCCAGGAGGGACGGCAATTTTTTTTAAAGACACAGCCATCTATCCCCTTTCCTTAATGAGAACGCGAAAGTGGTGTGCTTCGTCCCCTTGCATCACAATTGTCTGCGGGAGAGTAGGATGGTGCGCTCACTTTGAACATTATTAACAATATTGATTTTAGTGGAGGAGAACTCTTGGAAGTTTTGACTCATCTGAAATGCAGAACACATACATATTTTACCAAAAGGGTTACTATGCATATTAATCTTTTATGCATTTTATTCCTCCAAGCGTGAAAAGAAACAAGTTGAAGTAATAGAGGTTGCCAGGTGTTGGTGGCACCCATTCCACTGTAATGACAGCCATGACTTAAGGTTTTGTCTCGCTCTACTCTTCCTATGAATTGCAAATCCTCAGGTTGCCACAGCAACTCTGTACACTGACAGGTAAGCTTCAGGAGGCATCCTGGTCATCTTCCCATCTTGTCTGCTCTGCATCAGAGCACTCCAAACTCCCCACTGCTGGGGAGCACCAGGGGATGGCTCCCCTTTCAGAGTTATTCCAGTGCACTGTCCGGTCGCAGCGATTAATCATTCCTGCTTCTTGAGCTGACATATCGAGGTGGGGAAACGACATCCTAAATGAGCAGAGCTGATTACCTGGGAAAGCAATTCTTCAAGATAGCACAGCTAACTAATAGCTCCATCTGCTACACATAAACACATTCCAAAGCCCCAGAAGTAATGTCAGAATACAACGAACAGAGCTGGGTCCTTCGCACCAGATTCCTGGATGTCATCACAGGTGTTTGCGGAGCACAGAAAGCACTTGAACTTTTCGTCATCCCTGGGAAAACCAGTGCTAGATCATATGCCAGTGCTAGGATCACGAGCCACCCAGAAGACAGAGGACTGCTAGGTGTTCTCAGTTTGCTTTTCTTTGAATATATGTGAAACTATTCAGCTATTAAAAGATGCAACCATCCCTTTTCAGACAACACGGGAGGCCACCTTGAGGGGATCGTGCCAAGAGAGATAAGTCAGAAAGTGAATGACAATTACTGGGTGGTTTCCATCCCCTGTGGAATATAAGTAAACAAAGAAAACAAACTGGCAAAATACAATCAAAGTAACTCTAGATTGAAAAATACAGTGGTTGAGGGGGTGGAGGGGATTGAGGGGGTGATGTGACCAGGGAACTGAAGCTCAGGGGTGTGTGTGGGGGGGCACCTGAAGCATATGTGTATGTTGGAAGTGGGAGACATACAGTTTTGTAAACAAATGGCAAGTCAATAAAATTCGATTTAAAAAAATACGTGAATTAAGACTTCACGATGAAGTTACCCGAAGTACACCCTAAGAAATGACAGGACCATCCTGTAGAGAACTACACTTTTCTACAATAGTCAAACAACCAACCAAATCCAACAATACAGTCGACACTCGAAGCTTTTCTATTTCACCAAAATACGTAACGGTATATCCTCTTAAAGGCTTGAAGCTTCTTTTAAAGTGATTAAATAAAAACAGAACCTTTAAAGTTCACGAGGGTCTATCACAGTTCTCTAAATTAAACAAACTTAAGGAGGCTGTGGTTAGAATTCGTCGATAAACTCAGCAGACAGTTAAATACAATTTGGCTAGGAGAAGCAGCGTTGTACCAAGCTATCATTATAGACAAACTGTAAGTGGCTCTGAATTCTTTTTAATCTAAATAACCAGCTACTTCTTAAGTCACCCTATAGATTCGACCCGCTCTTATATTATTAATCTTTGATAATATCAATTCTAAGATGGTGATGTCGGGTGTTGAAGGAGGCTGCAAGTTTCCATTTTCCTGACCAAAGTACTGGCTGCATTTAACACTGCCTCTGTATCAAATGGGAACAGGCTCCAGTTCTTTCCACATTAGCTGTGATTTTAATAACATGCCAAGCAAAACAGGCTAGCGTAATAAGTTTCATTGCACCACTTCAACAGCAGATAAGCACCTCATTTTCATACAGTTCCCACTTGTTGCTAGGAAACCACACCATAACGAGACATCTTTAGGCATTATGCACAATGCATCCTCTTCACCCAAATTTGATGTGCTTTAGGCATTAAATACTGTTATTTTAACCATACCTATCACTCAAACCGTTTAAGCTTTGGTTTAAATTGCAACATAGGTTTGAGGGATTGTTGCTTCTGAGCGATTCTGATGTGCAGATATTTTAAAAGATACGCTACAATAATATGCTCCTCTCTTCCCCAAAGCAAACCTGCTGTATTATCCAACGAACTGGTCGCCTGACACTTCATAGATAAAGCCCTCTTGAAAGATGTCCACACTCTGCCCTCTTAACAGTAGACAATGTCAATTAAAAACTTCCTTACTGCTTTACGTGGCCATGAAGGGAACTTTGTAAGCAGGGGTCTGCTTGGAGTTGGGCTTCACCTGCGGGCTTCAAACAGAAACCCTTTAACTAGGCGCATCTAGGCCAAAGCGGGAACCCCATCTGTCAGCCAAACAAACCAGCTTTCTGCTAGAGAAAGGGGAAGCTCTGTGGGAACAGATGCTGCCCGACCTAAGATATTGAAGGACTCAGGCGACACAGAGGCAGGAGGGCTACCTGCAGGAAAGGCAACAGACACTGACATTTTAAAAAGAAAATAAATCTTAGCAAGCCGCACAAGGCATCTCCCAAACACGAATTTTCTTTTGAACTTCAGGAATATGTTATCCTACATGATTAGTGAATCCTCGAAAAATAGTCTATGGTCTCGACTTGTTGATGGGGCTGAGTGGTCTCTCCCGTGAGAAAAAATGAAGGAAACTGATCACAGTTAGGAGTAAGCATCAAGACTCAGGCCCAGATTTTGACATTCAGCCTCTTTTAGACCCAGACCTTTGTTCCCTGCCAGGGAAGAGGTGGAGGTAGGGGGATGAGGGTGGGGAGTTGGGGGGGATCCAAAGAGCAGCTTCACTACCCCTGTCAAGTTTTGGCCAGCTAAGCCATCCTTCCTGCCCTTCCATCCCCCTCCCCTCCCCCCACCTTCACCCACCCAGGTGCTCTCTGGAAGGCAGATCTAGGTGTTGCCTCCAGCTCCTCCCTCGGTCTACCCTGGACAGAAGCATCTCTCGGGCAGTCCCCCTTTCCTGTCTGCAAGGTCACATGTGGTCTCATCCAGGTCATTCTACTCCACCCTTACCTCCCTCCCTCCCTCCCTCCCAGTACTCCCTCTGCGTCTCTCCACAGCTTAGTTAAAATTTGGATAATCTTATTTGGATGGTAGGACTGGTTCACAACGGTTCACAAGGGTCTATTAAGATGAAACAGGAAGAGAAATCTGATGACAAAGCCCAGAGTCAAGAAAACACCAACCACTGTGTCTCCCAAGGCACATATATTAACAAACTTCACTTAATCTATCCTAAAACTCCATGAAATCCTCTGCTAGGGAGGGCACGACGCTTAGGAGGACATAATGAAACCATTTTCAATTCTGTGCCATGAGAATATCACGTAGCTCGTTCCAGTCACTTAAATAAATCACCTCGTTCCAGACAGAAAGTTTATAGTGCGCAACAGCCAGAAGCAGAGATAGGAAGTAGAATCTAGAACATATGGGCTCTGTGGTGCAGGAATACCACCCGCCATGTGCGTCCTAAATGAACGCTGCATCAGTTCATGCAGAGGCAGCACAAGAACCTTTACTGAAGCAGAAGGACGTATACATGGGCAGTGAATACAAGGCGGCGTGTAAGCACAACAGGCAAAACCTCTCCCGTGAAACATGGCGGGCTTTCCAGGACAGTGTTGGGAGGAGAAAGCAGAACGATGACTGCAGTGGATACCACAGACCCTGTCCCTCTGAGTTTCTGTGCATTTCATGTTTGCATCAATTGTTAGACAGGTAAGAGAAAGGATAGAGGGAGGGAGGGGAGGGAGGGAAGGGAGGGTGGGAGAGGGAGGAGGGGGAAGGAGGGGGGGAAGGAGGGTAGAGAAGACCAAGAACTTAGTTAAAATGGATCAGGTCACTGGTGTAGGATTCAGCTTTATCTAAGGTCTTTTAAAAGGAAATATTCAATTATTACTTGGCTAGAAATTTTTTAAATGAAAGATATAATGACCTAAGGGTAATTAAAGGGTACAGCATCAATAATTAAAGGAAATACGTCAAAGGCTTCCAAATTCTATCAAAGGACTAGAAGAACTTGTTCTACCTCCTCTCGAATGGTGAATTTTGAAAAACATTCTAAGACAAAGGTATAAATATTGAGGGAAAAATATAGTTCTGAGCAGATTGTGACTTTATGTAAATTTTAAGTAGTCAGATATTTGTTTAAAATATCAAAATAGGGCCTCCCTGGTGGCGTAGGGGCTAAGTCTCAGGGCTATTGCTGTTGTGGCCTGAGTTCGATCCCAGGCCAGGGAGCTGACCCACATGGCACAACAGACCTCTCCTGTCTCGCCCTCCGCTCCTCTCAGCAGTGTACTTCAGTAGATTCAACTGTTCTGCTCCCCACTCTGTCTGTCTCTGCTGAATCCTCTCACCCCCTACACCTCTCACCCATTTTGTATGCATAATAAAAAATAGATCTTAAAAAATAAAATATCAAGATAATTATTTATTTCAAATACTTAGATATCGATGTTTTCCTTTAGAACAAAAGCCAACTTTACCAATATAATTACCCTACAACTACATGGCAATACATCCATTAAATTAAAAAATATATCTTATAATGCCTTCAGGATCATCGGCCATAGAGAAAAGAAAGGGAACTCATTTATATAAAAAGAGGATCCATTAAGAATGGCAAGAGTCCTTGCATCTGGTGAATTTTTTTAAGAGTTTGGAATTGTGCCTAGAAGTCATCAGATTTGTTGCTAGTGAACCCCCATCTGTCATTGCTTGAATCTGAACTATATATAGCTCCTACTCCCCAAATCAATATGTTGTGTGTTCATGTAATCTAGTATCCAGTCTAGAAGCTTTGCAATTTTGTCTATAAGCTCCTCAATTCTTATTTTCACTATTCTTGCTTTGTTATAATTCTTAATATACAACTGACAGAATATAGAGATGTCATTTTAAAGAAAAAAATAAGCTAGGATTTTTGTGAGTGTGGGAGGGGGGCAGAGAGGATAAAATTCTAAAACATTGTATTACATTACCATGAAGAGGTCATTGCCATTGCCTCAAAGGATTTCACAGGAACATATCTTGGGCACAAGAGCCTTAGTAATATCTCACCTACGAGGCCAGGTATCCAGCAAGTTTGACTCTTCAGGGTTAGGGGCCCACAGGGAAACACCGAGGTCACTCATGTCACAACCTACGTAAGTCCCACTTACGTCAAGGACCACACTGAACTGTATTAAAGGGAGGGTTCTGGGTTGTCACCATTTACTCTATTAATATACTTTCCATATACTTTGATTAATCTTTGTTCTCTTGTTTTCCTGCCTATGACAGAATCATAACAAATGTTTAAATTGGGAAAATAAAAAACTGACAACAAAAGAAGAGATAGGAGGAATTATTTTTAAAATTATTAATTTAGAACTCAGAAAGCACAGAAATCTTTGTGAGCATAGAATGGACAAAAGAACCAATCCACATTAATGGTCTCTAAGCAAAATATATTAATTAGTGTTATAAAAGATCCATTTGCATATGCAAATGAATTCAATATACTATGACTTTAAAAGGCAGAGAACTGTGCTTTACATTTTGGCATCAACCACCAGACACTGAGTTTGTCTGTGGAGCTCTAAGTTAACAGTTGCCATGAGGTTACCACAAAAAATATATATATATATATATAAATGATGATGATGATGATGATGATTTTAGGTCAAACTAATAATAATAGTGCTCAAAACAAGGATGTGTGTGAGGGCAAGGATGTGGTGTGGCCAGTTCCCTGCCTGGCCCCAAGTCCTCCAGCAGGCCTGCAGCTCAGTACTTCCCGAGGGGAATGTGCGAGAAAAGAATGAGAAGCTGAGGTTGCGGGGGCGGGTGGGGGGGGAGGATGATGGACTCAGGGCTTCTTCAAATGCTATATGCCTAGAGTTCAAATTAAAAATTATACATCTATCTCATACCTATCAGAGTCACCTCCAGAAAAATAATTTGGAAGCAACACTGTGAATGAAATGTTATTATGAAAAGAAGGTAATGCGAATTAAATGTAGAAAGCGAACACTGAGCTGATGTCTTCACTTGAGTAAGCTTATTGCTGGGACTCGAGACTCCCCCATTTCTCTATTCACTCTTGTCATTTCTCTCCCACTAAGGGCGCATGGCACACACACACCTACCCTATGAAGATCTCTAAA
Source organism: Scalopus aquaticus (assembly GCA_004024925.1). Classification (NCBI taxonomy): domain Eukaryota; kingdom Metazoa; phylum Chordata; class Mammalia; order Eulipotyphla; family Talpidae; genus Scalopus; species Scalopus aquaticus. Next base: position 302,211 of record PVIJ01000053.1, read on the forward strand.
GCTGAGTGTTTTGAGACCATGACAGTCTTTGTTTTACTTAAGATTTACTTTGAAATTACATTTTTTATCGTGAAAGCCTTTCTTCCTATAATGTGTTTCAAAAACAAGTTCCATCAACATTAAATCATATCTTTTTGAATTATAAACCTATCAAGCCCAAGGAATTAGCCTTAAGCTGTCAACATCAAAGCCAAGGAGGGGCCTCGTCTGAGAACCACTACCTGATATATAGCTCTGTCCACTGCATTCAGAGTTGTGCTAAGTAGAAAACAAAGGGGTTATCAAATTTCAGTAATTAATATGAGTAAACATGAGTTGAGCTAACAAAAGCAATTACTTGGAATTTTAGTACCATTATCTCAACATTTCATGTTTTGCCTCATTCAATGGAAAGCAGCGATGAAAATGAACGCCTCAGGGCTAGAGATTTGGTCATTTCATTCAAAAGTTACCATCCACCTGTGTAGCACAGTTGACAGCTAATTTAATACTCTCCTCCAGATAAAATAAATTACTGTGACTTCAGCTTATGAAGAATAAAAGACTCCCTAGTATTTTAACTCATTTTTGATATGAGAAAAATCATTTAAATTTTCTGAGTTAAAATCAGCAGGGAAGGTAGGAGGCAGCAAATGTTTGTTTCTGATGGTATCTTCACATTTTGCTGACATTGCTGGAAATGTTTCACTTTGATATTATCTTCTGACTTGGGTTGGCTTCTTTTTGGAGTCATAACTGACTACTTCTAATGCCTTAATTATTTGAAAAGGACCAAGAGGGGTGAGAAGAGCAATTCCCTTTTTCAACGATAGAATAGATTGACAATAACCTAAAAACATACTAAATTTCATCTTGAAGAAGTCAAAATAAGGATTTATTTCAGATTATTTCATGTGTCCGTTACATATGTCACCAAATAGCCTCTGACCGTATCACCCTTGGGCCACCCTTCTCCCAGCCCATATCCAATCCCACACAAGCCTGCAGATCTGGCTTCCTAAATACTACTCAGCTCCACCCACCTCTCTCTGCAGCCCCCACACCTCTACCCTAATACAAGCATCACCACCTCCTGTCCAGACAGTTGCCCCCTCAACCATCCATGCCCATTTACATGCTCGTGCCCTCCCCGACCGCCACACTGTTGCCATGGGAATCATTTCCAGAAAGCAATCACTACCTGCGGAATACCCCAGGGGCTCCCCACACCTCTTAGAAGCTCCCCCATCCCTCCCTCAGCCTGTAGGGCCTGTGCTGCCCCAATGCTCAGACTCCAGGCACGTGGCCTCTGTCCTTCCAGGCATCTTGTTCGCTCCCCAAAGTTCTACCTGCCCTTGAGCATCAGTTTAATTGGCAAGGACACTTTGGATCACAGTTCAACCACTGCTTTCTCCACGAAGCCCTCCCTGGCCGCCCTGACCAGATCATGTTTTCTTACTACAGGAATCCACAAGTGTCTCCTCCCCAGCCCCAGCACCACTTTGTAACTGTACATCTGAGTGACTGGTTAACAAATTATTGCATGAAGTATACTTAATAATTACTCCTTTCAGAGGCCAAGCCCGCTTCTGTTCACCATCGTCACCTGGCCTTCCCATCCCAGCACCTGGCACACATTAATTAAATAAAAATGCCTTAACTTAAAGGCACGGGATGTGATTATCCACCTGGGATCTGCCTTCCTTAGAGACTGTGAAGTCAGAGATTCTGCCTTTCTCCTGCTTGGTATCCTCACCATGTAGCTGCAGCCTGGCACGTGGTAAACTATTGATCAATAATGGTATAAAGAATGCCCGAGAATAGTAAACAGATGTGTTTTAAATGTAAAAGTAGATCTGCCCGTCTTTTGGAATGATTACGAATCCCAATATTTGTATTGCTTGGGAGAATCAATTACCCAAACTTCCTGCAGTGTTGTTATGGGAGAAGGGATTTGTGGAAATGAATAAGGTGGTTCTGATAGCCAGAGGATATTACACATCCACCTACTTAGAACTGTTCCCTCTCAACAAATGCAACCTGCCCAGATCACACATGACAGATGAAACCTGTGCACCCAAATTTTTACTTAAGCAGGAAGGAAATCAACTCCTATGCACGTCTGAGGCCTTGATGCCCAGTCATGGATTCATACAGCACAGTGACGCAAACAGCCCAGACCCGGCTTCCTGGTCAACCAGGCGAACACAAACGACGTCAGTATTTAAATGACATTCTAATTTGCAGTTACCGACCTCCAATTTATCAAGTTCAAGGTCCCTTTAAAGGAATTTGGTGATTCCAACATATTATCCAAATAATGCAGCCATAGATCTGGTTTGGTGTTTTGGGAGAACAGATGCCCAGACCCCAACCGTCACACACTCAGAGACTCATCTGTTGACTGTTGTACAGAAGCTTTTCTTCTGCTGCTGCAAAGCAATGTAGATGATATTTCAACAATAACCACACATTTCCCCCTGTGGTATAGACACATACAAAATGCATTAGGAAAAATGCCAATAACTGAAATGCTTTTCGCAGTAGCTCTATTCAAGAAGAGTGTCTCACAGGTGCCACAGAAGTGCACAGCTTTCTGAATTTGGTTCCAAAGGGAGCTCAAAGTCAATAAGCCTCCTCAGCTATCATCCAGCATGACTAACTCACTTCCAAGGGCAAACCTTTCTGAGTTATGGGACCATTTCTTTTGCAGAGTTTTACCGAAAACGGCATGCCATAAACCTATTTAATTCAAGGTAACCCAAGCTGCTGGATGAAAAGAAGCCCGAGAAACGAACAGAAGAAAGAAAACACAAACGTTTCCAGTTACAGGAGATCCTCAATCACAGAGAAATGAGCACAAATTAACACACCAAGAAGGTTCCCAGGCCCTATTAAGGTATCGTTCCAAATATAATCCCCATCTCCCATTATTAGAATAAACCTGTCATTATGTTGGGGTTTTGCCTTTTCAAGGGGCATAGCTAAGGAATTTCTTTGCCGACAAGGATTACACTGCACCAGCACGTCGGTTTGTTCAATGATGTTCAGAGGACATTCTAGAATGCCTTTTGTGTTGTTCTCTTACAAGCCGTGGACAGGAGGACAAGGGAATTCTCCACTCAGAAAATACTCAATTATTTTAATAGGATTACATTTTAGATTGACAATGTTTAAAATAGCCCCCTGAATTTATGAGACTGCCAGCACTTCAAATCAGTAATTTTAATGCTGAGATCTTTTAAGTTTAAGTAAATGACTGGCAATGAGTCAAACCCCTCCCCCCCAAGCTTTCTGAAACATAACACTCTATCAAACGGAAGTTCGCGAACTCAGCAGTAAGGACCTTCACACTGGGTTGTCTATAGCTATGATTTGCCACATTTTTAAATACATGAGTCTCTCTGAACTTTTATTTTTTATTACTCCTCTTTGGTTTCTAAAAGCATATCTGGCTTGACAAGATACACGTTGACTGCAAGTTCAACTGAACCTCTGACGGAGGAATCATATTATAGTCCTTATAGTTTTATTACTAAGTCTCTCCTCACGCCTCCCCTTGGCTACAGAAAGCCAGTAATATGTAGAGAGGAACCACCAACTGCAAGGCAGCCACTAAGTGTCCTCAACTAGCCATGTGATTTCTTCCCCTGTTCTGATGCACAAAGCCTGGGCCGGGCCCAGAGGCCACCATTTGCTGTATGACCTTCAGCAAGTCCCCTGACCCTCCAAGTCTGGTTTCCTCACCTATAAAATGGGGTTGAGAAATATTTATTTTTTTTTTATTTATACCTTTTACATCATTGTGTATTCCCCATAAAATTCCCACCACCAATTCGCCTGTGAACTATTACCTTTGTGCTCTTTCTCTGCTGTTTTGATCCCTTTTCCTCCCTCTCTCTCGCAGAATGTCTCTGATTTATGGTTGCCTGATAATTTTTTTTTCCTGATCCCTTATTTGGTTTCCATATAGTCCTCCTATAAGTGAAACTATCCAATATTTTTCTTTTTCCTTTTGGCTTATTTCACTGGGTATGATCCCTTCTAGCACCATTCATGTTGCTGCGAATGGCATGAGTTTTATCTTTTTGACTGCTAAGTAATATTCCATCATGCATATGTACCACATCTTCTTGATCCAGCCATCTATTTTTGGGCATTTGGGTTGTTTTCATATCTTACCTATTGTAAATAGTAATGAAATAAATAAAGGGGTGCAGGTATCTTTTTGAATTAATGTTTTTGTGTCCTTTGAATAGATTCCTAGGAGTGGAATTGTTAGCTCCATTTTTAGTAGTTTGAGGAACCTCCATACAGCTTTCCATGGTGGTTGGATCAGTTTGCATTCCCACCAGCAGTGTAGGAGAGTTCCTTTTTCAGTCGAGAAATCTTTTGAGGATTCACAATTAACACAGTGCTGGTATATAGGAGGGCTGGTCACTGATGCCCTGGACCCTTGCTGGTTTCCACCTCTCCCTCCCACTCTTCAAGCCACTCCATTCCTGAGCCAACCCCAGTTACAATGAATGAGTGACACTCCTTAAGAATGTCTGTGAAAAGTTGAAGTCAGATTACACTATCACTTCTCCGAGGATTACTGTGAATGTTGATGAAAGTTCCACTTTTTCACACAGTGGCTATTAAACTCAGTTAAAATATGATAAAGCTTCAAATTCACTATTAACCAAGGCTGGGAATCATGGACTTTAGTAAAAGGTCTAGAGCAAGGCTAGCAAATCCAGCCAAAAAGGTAAACGTGGTTTGTCCATATTTAGATGGCTGAGAAAAGTCAAAAGAAAATTTTATGACACCTGAAAATCCAGCGAAATACAAACCTTCCATTCCCCTAACAACGTTTCATGGGCACACAGCCGCACTAGCTCATGTTCCCTGTGGTGCTGTCACATCCCTCAGCAGGGTGAAGGGCTATGACAGGAACCCCAGGGCCCTGCCATCCACTGTCTGACCCTTTAAGAAAAGTCCAGGTTTTCTAGTTTGGTAAGAGCTTAGTATATGTCGGTCAACTTCAGAAAGCTATAAAATCCTAAAAACCTATAAAAACCTCTAGTACTACTTGCGTTTCTCTACAGATGATCAGCAGCAGATTAGATCCCAGTAACTATATCTCAGTAACGAAAGCTCCGAACTTGACCAAGAGCTACCCGCTGCTCCTCACCTTACTCAGTGACCCCTCTACTGAGATAAACTGGAAATGACTGTGTGTTGCCCACTTTAGATGCATCCTAGCATACAAAGGGGCAAGATGGTCTCATGTTCTTTTTTCCTTTTAATTCTGAAATCCTTCATGCCTTGTCTTTCTTTGGGTAAATGCAGCTTGGGTTTTCCCCATAAGCATTGCTAGAAACACACAGTACACCTTCTTGACTTTCCTTGCTGCTTTACTCTCAGGTAATAATTTCATTTCTCATATTCAACTCCCTCTCACTTGTTGAATCTTAGTGGGCTTTTTTTTTTTTGTTCTTGCCTTTGTGGAAGTAGGTGGTGGACACCTGGTCATTTCTTCTTGATTCTGCTTCTGCCTTAAGTTCTTTTGTCATGAACTTTTAGACTCTTTGGAGCTTAAATACAACTAAGATAGTAACAATGACAATACATGTTATTGATTAGCTTTGCCCGTGAGTCCAAGTCTTGAACTTAATTCTCAAGGCACTATTTAGCTTCTCTGCCCCACAATATGGCAACTTATGCACTTAGTGACCAGGACAACCAACTGGAAACTGAGGACAGAAGTATACAAAGTCACCCTCCCTGCACCCAGCAATATGACAACAGTGTCTCCGTGTCTCGTGAACTGATTTACTAACAGTGCAGCCCCCTCCTATTTCTTCCATTGAACCGGGAATGCAGTATTAGTACTTAATTCTTGATGAAAAAGGTCTTCTTTTAGTGGTCAATCAATAAATTAAAGAACTGCTATAGAAGATGCCTGAGTCTAATTTGAATTTTTTTTTTATTTCTTGACAAGAACTTCTGTGTGTGTGTGTGTGTGTGTGTGTGTGTGTGTGTGTGTGTGTGTAATTTGAATTTTGTTCTCTTCACTATACTCTTGTCATCTTCAATGATCTGAACACCACTGGCAAGAGAGATAAACAGCAGTAGCACCTAAGTGATTCTTCCTGTAGGTGAGTGTGAAAGTCGGCTAGAGAAATCTGTTGAGCAGCGTTGAGAATTATACGTTCTAGCACGTCAAGGGCTGGGAGAACAATGTTCTGTGAAAACTTCCATCCTTAGATGGAATGCTTCTTCCCATTTGGCAGTGTATCTATGTAAAATACAGGGTGAGAGTGAGAAATACAAGTCCTGCCCCAGGGGTGGAATGGAAATTTCTGTGATCGTAATGAACAAAAATTCTGAGCTTATTCAATCCTTTCACAGTCTGCGAAGAAAGGCTTTTTCTTTCTTCTTTTCTTGATTTGTGAGAAGGAGAGAAGGGTAAGACCCTGATAGATAAGACATAAGAACAATAGCGAATTCTCTCTAAACTTAAGAAACTAACACCACCTAAAATTACACAGCTGAACAGCATCTGCCAAATCTGCCAGTTGTTGCCCTCTTATTTATTCTGAATATTTCTACAAAATGAAAAATCAGAACAGGAACTTTTCTGACTATGGATGGCTGCTATTCCAACCCTGTTCAAAAGCTGGTGGAAAACCAGCAGTTCAACAGAAGACAGAAGTAGAAGTGAGAAACAGGGATATACTGAAGCAGGAGGCAAGCCAGCAGCCCTGTTCCATTTCATCACAAAATGTTCAACTTCTCAATCATCATCACACAAAATTAAAACTTCAAAGTGGGATTATAGAGAAGCTAACACATTTCTTGCTGGCTCCTTTCCTTCAGTGCCATTTTCTTACCACAGATTTTATTATTACCATAAAAATGACACCTGTTGCCAAAGTTATAGTGTGGATGTTACCTGCACACCCACTCATTACCAGCTAAGAAAAGGGGAGGGTTTTCTACTCTCAATCAGAACAGGTATGTAATAGAGGTAAGAGAACAAAACAAGAGAATCTGGGCTAACAATACAAGGCTTTAAGGCTCCACAGGAAAGAGAGCCGAGCTACAGGAGGAAGTGAAATGCCTGATTGCTGAGCGAATGTAGTTTAGCATACTAGTTGTCATAGCAAGTCAATGGGATTTGAGAGCACATTTCTGTTTTGACATCTGGCCCATAACAAAATTACTATTGATCTGTTGTGAGCTTCCAGCAAAACAGTATACCCGAGTCTCAGAACAAAGAATTGTCCACTAAATAATAGGCAATAATCACCCTGTATTGGTGCCAAAAATCGTATCTTTGCTGGTATCCGCTTGGTGCATTTTGGGATGAGTTTCCTATTCTGGAATAGAAGGGTTCAGACCTTTTTTACAGTGAATTTTCCCAGTACAGGGTTAGTTCTGTCTTTCAGTAGCCTGGTGTCTTTCAGCAGCAGTATATAATGCTGACATCTACCTTGAGCACACACTTCGGTTTGCTGCTGATTCTGGAAACTGACAGGACAAGCATTATTTTCCAACAGATGTTCTACAGCAGTGGGAGGAAACGATGAAACAAATCAGTCAGAACTGTTCATGGGGGTTTGGAAGGGGTTAAAAAAAAAAGAAAAGAAAATTGGAAAGAAAAACAAACCATCCGCCTATGTCTAATTTATTTTCACAGCTCTAAAAATATTTATAGGTAAGTGCCACTCACAAATGACACAGCTTTCATTAAAAGGATCATTTTGGATTTTTAGTGGGCTATATTTTTCAATGATACTAATAAACTAGCAGAGAACTTGAACATAATGTGGTCTGTTCCAAAGAACCAAGCTCCTTTTATAACATAGTTTAGCTGGGTATTAACTATTTGTTGTCCAGACTGGTAATAGCCTCTCATTGCAGGTCTTGGTCATATGCATCCTCAAATACATCACTGCCTCCTTTACAGAACAAAGCTGTATTAACCAAGAAGCTATCTGATGGTTTCTTTTGCCTGCATCAGTCAAAAGAAGACAAACAATATAGATCAAGTGCATCTGTGCTCCAGCCTGCATTGATTTGTTGCATGTGCGGTTAAATCCTGTCAAGCAGTATTAAAGGTGAAGCATTATCATCAGGGAGCCCATTCTGAGAAGAGTGCAGTAAGTCATCAGCGGGTCCTCTACCTGCCACGCAAAGAAATCAAAAAACTTTACCCAAACCAGAGGCTTTTTCAAACAGGCAATCCATGAGCCCCTAGAACAACTTCTAGCAAGGGACTCTTAGTTAGATGACTTTATAATGACAGTCTAATGAGGTGCTCATTACCAACCCACTCTACCCTCACCACCTCCCCCCCCCAAAAAAAAAATGGCCAAAGGTAGAGGAATGGGGTGGAGGGAAAGATATTATTGGGCATAAGGAAGACCTTCATGTTCCCAAAGTTTTGGCACCATGGTGCCATTTTTAAGAGGTGCCTAAAAAAGTGCCCATCTCCATCTTTTGAGTATAGCCTTGACTGCAAGGGAGAGAGACCCGAGAGCTGCTCTCTTCCAGAAACTTTATTATTTCACACATCTGCACCTACCAGTCCCTCCACACTACCCTTGTTGAATGAAGACACTGAAGCACTCTGCACATTTATGTTCGTGACCTCAAAGGATATGGTCTGCTGACAGACTGCAGAGCCTAAGGACCAATTCTTTAATGTTTTGCAGGATGTCCACATGCTGACCTCAGCGATGTTAAAGGCAAACAATTATGCAAAGTCATGGAGTTACACTCATTTCAGAGATTAACTATGGGAAATATTCAGAACAACTTTAGTGACAAAGCACAGCCAAGCGGTGTTTGGAGGGAGGGAATGTGTAACATTCCAGGAGCACAGAAGGTCTTTTAATAATAGCTGCACTGGGAGCATGGACAATTGCTCGTTTTTCCTGGTTTACTTTTGCCATCAAAACACAAGAGTAGGATTGAGAACTTCTAAAGTGAATCAGCTTTTAATAAATTGCCATGCTAGCACATTTTTTTTTAAAAGATCTGTTCCTAGATAAAACAGCTCCACAAGTGGCAGAAACCATAAAAGTACAGCAAAAACGTATGCTGGACTTTTGGAGGCAGGTCAAATTTTAAAAACTCTACACCTTTGTACTCACAAGTCACTGAAATGTCCCAGAAATCCATATATTTCAATGTCTGAACTACATACATATTTTCATCCACACTTGGACTTGGGAGAAAAAAGAAAAAAAGATTATTTAGTATAATCGTTTTCCCCCCATCATCTTTGGGGCCCTAATTTTGGTTCAGCATCTATCATCACTGAACCAATATGATGAACAGAAAACACTGCCTCTCCTGGCAGAAGCTATCTCTCTACTCACCACACATAATATACTGTGATCGTCTGCCTGCACGCCCTCTATTCTCGAAGCTCTTGGAGGGCAGGGTTTTATCTGTCCTGTTGACCATAGTTCTTTATATGGGAACTACCATCCCATATAGTGACTAGCACGTAATAGATGCTTATTAAATACTTGCTAAAATTGCGAATAGAAAATAAGTCAAAATAAAGTATGCCTTCCACCAGGGAAAAATTTCAAGTAGGATGTTTTACCATTCAGAAACATATATCATCCCACCTAATATGCGAATATCTATGTATTGACTCCATGCAGGCAGCAAAGGTCAATTTGGAAGAAATACCACTTGCTGCAGTGGTGAGACTCACACGAGGCTGGAGGGGCCAAGAAGCTACCCGGTGAGCCATGATTCACCTGACCCTGGTTCTTGACGTTTTCCTTCAGAGCTTCTGAAAAAACTGGATGCTCAATGGCTCTAAGTCATGTTTCAAGCTTAGTATTTTAGCGATCGTTACCCTTGGAAATATGAACTAGGAAGATGATCTTTTTTCTTCTGGAAAAAAATTAAAATATCTTTGTCCTGCCATATCACACCCGTCCCTGAGGGCTCAGCTATCACGTCCACGCCAGTTGAGAGTTTCTCCCATTATATGAATAGGATGGGAAGCGTTGCACCTTCCAAAAAAGGATGGAACACACCAATGGCTATGTACTTTGGTGCCATGATGGATGGACTGACCATTCAAATATAAAATGGGTAGACCATACAGAGATACTGAATATGCCATAAGGCAAAAATAATTTTCTAAAGAACTAGAATATCATTTCATTTCTACCAAGACATTTAATAATTAAGCTCCTACATGGAACGGCAAAAACGCTGGAGGAAAGATGTAACCCACCATTTGGTAGCAGTAGGTGAGTTTTTAACATGCCATTAAAGATCAGGTGAAGGACTTTTTGAATAAGAAAGCTGCTCAATAAGCTATTAAATCTGTAATCATGATCAAACATTCTATAAAGTGAGCAAGATACTGATTCTCACTTACACCATCACCCAGATGCTGCAGACTAATATCTTCAGAAAAGAACCAGGACTCTGAAATCCATGACAAGTTGATCTGGGATAACTCCAGCACCCCTCTTAATACTCCTCAATCTCCAGTTTTATGTAAATTCCTCTATCAGGCATCTTTTAACAGTCCTGAGAGTTTCAACTGTCTTAACTTCAATGAACAATGTATAATCACATATCTTTTTTTTTAAGATTTATTTATTTATGTATACAAGATGGGATACAGGCCAGAGGCGTGGGGCGGCAAGAGGGTTCACCAGAGACAGAGTGGGGAGCAGAATAGGCAGATCGACGGAAATACACTGCTGAGGGGAGCAGCGGGCGAGCCAGGAGAGGTCTGCAGTGCCTAATCACATATCTTAATATCTACACCTATAGAAAAAACTATGTAGGAAATCAATATAGGAAAAAACAATACAGGAAAAGGGATAGTTACTTCTACTCTAAGTTGACAGGAACAATATACATTCAGTAACATATTACTAAGAGTGGGCACTGTACTGGAAACCCAAAATTTATGATACATTAAGATCTGATGCCTGCACACAATTCAGTCCAGAATGGAGCTCCCTGAACAAACAGAAAACTATAGCATAGTATAAAGTATAGGCTAGTAAGAGGTATGTATATATTCTGAGGGAGAGTGGACTGAAGGGGAGAGGGGAACAGTGTACATCATGGAAAGACCATCTTACTCTAAAGGGGGGATAACGGGGTAGAGAAGCAATGTGAGGAACAGATGTGCAGAGGGACTGACCTCTGAATTCAATCATTCAATAATTAGGATGACAAGGAAGGTTGAGGGCAGAGCATATGACAAAGGCATAGAGATTTTAAAGCATTTAATATATAAGGGAACATAAAACAAGACTGCACACTCAAGACGTCACACTAAATGGACAGCGACAAGCAAGGATTAGACTCTGGGGAGCAAGGCAAAGGACCAATAGGTAGACGTAACAAAGGATAATTAATGGCATCATAATATATGAAAAATCAGTCCATTCTAGTTATCTAGAAATGAAAAGGCCTACTTCAAAGCTTTATGCTGAGTGCATTCTCACAGGTCTCTTCCAACTCTGCAATTCTGTGACTCACCAATTCCAAATCCCAATGCCCCAAACCTCCTAGAAAAGCCCCAAGAGAAGTCCTCATTTATAACATGGAGAATGGACAAAATGTTACCATCTCTCCATCACTGAAGGTACATTAGCCAAATTCAAGGGTTCTTCTCCCATTGGAAGACCTAATGTAGCCTTAAAACAGACACCTGCCACAAGCAATGATTTATGACTGGTCAGCAATCATGTATATCTATTTCACCGATTTTCCTCCTCCTTTTAACTAGTGGAAGTTAGGAAGAACACCCCACACTGCCACACCTTACGCTGGATGCCAAGCTACTCTATTATGTCAATGCTCCCAACAAACAGCTTGTCTAAAAGTAACTTCCTGTGATAGTGACTCGTACAAAAGGCCATTTGCTTCTTTGGAAGCAGGAGTCTACAGGAATTAATAACGATAAGTGCAGCTGTTTAGTCCAGCACCCCTGAGGACAAGATACATGATCTAACACCTTTTACTTATCAAGATCCCCAGCCAAGAGGGTTCTTTCATCAGCATGTTTATAAGCTTACTTGCATATTCTAATGGTAATGGTACCAGATGACAGTTTTATGAGTAAATACAAGAGGGTATCATTTCTCCTCTAAGCATATGCCAAGGCATACATTCTGAAGAAAATGTTGCCTTATTGCTCACAATACACTCTGATACCTCTTTTATTGAAAACTAGGTTTAGCTATTCTGACCCTTAAATTAAGTAATGACGAACATTCTCTGCTTCTAAGTCACAGGCTCCCCTGACTGGCTAACTAGGTGAATGAAGGGGGCAAAACCAGAATGCCACAAATCTTCACACAGGTAACAGGCCACCTCCATTAACCAACTTCTTCAAACACCAACAACCTGGTCTTCTGACCATCACCCCCACTGCAACATCAGATCTTAGTTATGAATCAGTCATGTTTTTTATGATACAATAGTAGATTGCACAATCTGGGCACAAAGCCCCCAAACAGTAATTTGGGGGGTTTTCCACACCTCTCTTGGTTCGGAGGCCATCGATTGATACCGTCTACCCTCCCATCGCAAAGCACCTCTCTTTAGGGTTCTTAATATCAAAAATCACTGGTAATATTTGATCTCAATTTCTCTCACCTGTGAAATTCAGAGATTACCTGACACATGCAAAAATTTTCTAGATGGAATAAAAATGATTGAACATATGGTTATAAAGGGTTTTAGTGTCCTCAGCAGCTCCTGGATCTCAATAGTGTTGAAGAATTTTTGACTATAAATATCCTCCAAAGGGGGAAAAAAACATTTTATAATTCAGAAAATATTTTTTGTGTGTGTATCAAATCTGTACCAAGCATTCTGCTAAGCTTGTGGATGCAAAATAAAAAAGCCAAACAGTAAAGTGCATATAGCCCCTAGATTTCAGATTACTAAGGAACATGGTCATGAAATCAGATAAAAGTATAACATGACAGATTAAGTGCCCCAATAGAGGAATGGACAGAACGCTGTGAGAGCAGAGAAGGGAGTACCCAAATATTTTAGTATCAAGGAAGCACACAAGAGGTAGTTAGCTGGGCTTTATATATGTATTATTTGTCTAATAAATCACATTCTGAATTCAGAGTAAACATGATCTGTAACCGACATTAGGCTCATTAACGTAACTTCAGTAGGAATCAAAAAAAAAAAAAAATCACCCCATGCAATTCCAGTAATCAAAAGAACATGGGCCTCCCCGGTGGCGCAGCGGTTGGGCGCTGCGCTGTGGAGCTGTTGGCCACGGGCGATGAGGGTTCGACGCCCAGCCGGGGAGAATCCCACATGGTGCGGCAGACCTCTCCTGCCTCGCCCACTGCTCTCCTCAGCAGTATATCTCTGATCTGCCTGTTCTGCTCCCCACTCTGTCTCTGGTGAACCCTCTCGCCGCCCCAAGCCTCTGGCCTGTACCCCAGCTTGTCTACATAAATAAAAAAATTTAAAAAAACAAAACAAAACAGAAAAGGTGAAAATGAGTATAGCTGCCAGTTAAAATCAAAGGTAAACCCTACCAACACTGAGTGATAAAAAGAAAATTCATTTAGAGACACATTCCTGAAGAAATCAGTAAAGAGTTAATAAATCCTTCTGCAAACTTAAGAGAAAAAATATCTCTATAAAAACGTACATGTAATAAGGCTACAGATCATTGGTTAGCTGCCAGAAAAATGATGGAATATGGTATAGTTTACTTATTTCTTTTTAATGGCTCCAACATTCCACCTGAAAAATTGGTCCCGGAGCTGTATAATTGGGGATAAAAATTAAATGACAGTTTCCATTTGTCATGATGAAAGCTGATCACTTGTGTTTTTTCATTTATCCACGCTGACTAAAGCGGTTCCTGAAGTCTACCAAGCCAATCTTTTTCCTAACGGTGGAAATAATGCTGTTACGAAAATAAAGGGAGAATGGAATAAGCTGTTGGCATCTGAACATACATACACTTCATCCCGGTTCCCCAGTTCGCACATCTCTATCTCCAAATGCACTGGAGGTGGGGGACCAGATGACAACTTTGGGGGCTTCATTAATGCAATCTGAGACTATGCCATTGATTGCAATTTTTTTATTCATCATTATTATGAAATCAAATCACTAATATTTTACATTATCAGTAATAAAACTCTGTCTCCCATATGTTTAAAAGACTGCTTAAATAGCGAAAGGTAATGCAAGTAAGCAGATTAGGGACACTGGAGGAACTCACCCTAGGGCCATGTAAGAAATATGAGAATCCATGGAGCTAAACTCTGCTAGTGCTGTTAATTGTGGGTGGGGGTGGGCACTGGGAATGTGGAGGGGAAAGGTAAGGTTAAGTGTTAGGCATGGAGGAGGACTAATAAGAGATCATGGAGTCAAAATAATTTTAATCTTTAAACATAAAAGTTACATGGTTGGCTTTTGCCCCTCTCAATCTCAAAAGTCATTTGGAAAGTGGAAGGTAACCCCCCCCCCAAATAATGTATTTAAAGCCTTAAAAATAGATTTATGTGAAGTTGCCTTGAAGTATACACCTTCCCTTTCATCCAGACTTGAGCTGATTTGAGTTTGATTGTATTTTCATCAGTAACCTCTGATGAAGTGTTTCAAAAGGAGAGTTGAACCAAGAAACGTAAGGTAGGCGTGAAGAGCACTGGATCCCCGCCAGGCTGCTGCTCCAAATTTAGCAGCTGCATGACCTCCGCTAGTTATTTAAACTGCCAGTGCCTCAGTTTCTCATCTAGACAATGAAGATTATAAGAGAGTGATGAGTCTTAAAGGAATTAGTATTGTGTAAATTGCCTGGAATAATGACTAGCATATTGTGAATCCTTAACAATGTTCCTACTATTATGCCATGTAATAATGGTTTAAAAAAAAAATCAAAGGATCATGTAGTCAGAAAATTACTAACAAGAAATTTAATAAAAGTATAAAGATGTAATGCTTTAAGACAGAAGAATATGTGCAATTAAGCTTAGAAAACAGATCAACTCTGGTGTGATTATTCATAGGAAAAATATTTACTGTATAAAGAGACTCGGTTTGGAAAGGACTCTCCTAGAAGATGTAAGCATATCTGTTCAAAATTGTGATGCATCTGAGTGCCTGTCACTGAACACTACAAGCAATTCAACTAGGATGAAGACAAGATCCCTACCCTCATGGAGCTTACAATTTTATAGTAATAATATCTGTCATTTATAGACCACCTACTACATGTCTGTGACTATACAAAGCGTTTACATACATGAGTTCTCTTACTCCACATGAATACAATGGGCCAGGAAACGTCTCTCCCATGATACAAAGCAAAAGGCCACGGAAAAATGAATCATCAGCTAAAGCCTCAATACCAAGTTTGGGCACTAAGATTTCAACATTTGTGGATCTGATTCCAAAGTCACATTCTCACTGGAACATCACACTATTCTCCATTTATTTGTAAGTCATCAACTAATTGCCAGGGACAGGATCAGGCTACTGAAAGCTCACTTTTGGAACTGCTGCCAAAAGATGTTAAACTAGAAATAGCCACGGACAGTTTTTGAGATGAGAGGAGCTTTAGAAAGGCTACCCCCTTCACAGATTAAAGAATGGATGAAAGAATTAAGCCCTGGAGAGGTGAAATAATTTACTCAAAGTCAAAAGATAAAGTAATTCCAAAAATTATAGTGTAAATCAGCTGAAAAGGACACTTCTTTTCACCAAATTTGAAGTACAAATCTATTATCCAAAAATTAGGTCAATATAAGATGCCTAATAAGAACACAGAGGTTCCAAAAGAGCAATGCCATCAATTCAGTCTCAAACAAAGAAACAACTAAGAGCAGTATGTCCTGGGAAGGCAGTCTTAGGGGGAGAGGGTGGGGTGGAAAAGGTAGCACTTCAAGTAAAAAAAACAAGGACCATCATCATCTTTGGTCCCTGCTCTTCAGAGGGCCCTGCCTGAGACTCCTGGCAGCTGTCAAATAAATGGCTAAACGGATATGCAGACTGAATTCAAACTGGTAAGAGGCTTCCAGAACTCAACTGAAATAGATAAAACCTAACCCTGTAAATATCAAGAGTCTATCATAGATGGTAAAAGCCCAACAGGTAGTTTTCCACACAGCTGCCCTTATCCTTAGGACAAATGAGAAGTGAACTAACTCACAAACTAAATGGAGATCTCTCTGGTAATGCTATCCAGACAAGGATATTCAGTGCAATTATCAGTTTCTAGATTTCGCTGTTAGTATCTATAGTTCAAGTAGGTCAGAGGGAAGCACAAGAGCCTTAGAAAATTAGAAATCTGAGTTTGAAATATGGATGTGCCATTTATTAGCTCTATGGCTCTGAACAAATCATTTAATCACTAAAAGCATTAAGTATTGTTTTTCTCCAGCAAAAAAAAAAGGGGGGGGGTAATATCTACTTCTACTCCCTTTAATGTTAAATAACAAGAGCACAGACTTTCTTCCTTGTTAGTGGTTTATTTCCTTGCAACTCCAAATTCACCCTTTTTGTCTGTTCGTGGAAATGGATCTGGGACCTTTCATTGTTTTCCCTTTATCCATTCAATCAATGTTAACCTTTGTCATCAGAGGGCGCTGGAGGGACACTGCAAAAGTAACAGGCCTCTCCAGGATCCAACTCCCGAGGTGCACACAGATTTGCCCGTTCTCAGGTCCTACAGACTAGGCCACCAGGTGTATCCTAAAGCCAGCAGCTTCCCCAGAACCTTCTTCAGGCAATTTTCTATTAGAAGATGCCTCTAAAGCAACACCATCTCACAAATCATTTTCCCTGGCAGCCTAGAGGGAATATTTTCAGCTTGATTCATAGGAACGTCTCTGCCACAGGGAGCCATGGCTGTGAGCTCTCCAACACAGTGTAGATATCAGCCCCAGAGAGAAAGGACTGTTGGGTGCTCTGCCTCAGTCCTAGTGTGGTAGCTCCTGCCTGTACCTGATCTTCCCATATTCTTTGAAATTCTCTTTACCAGCTACTAGCAAATCCTTCATTTCCCCAACTCTCATTACAGTGAATCAGTCTATACTGAACTCTCCCTGTTCAAATTACAGTGGTTTGTGTGGTTTTTTGCTTTTGTTTAGACCCAGGTTAACAGTTTCCTAGACTAATGCCTATTGCGAAGCTAATGCTCAATAAACAACACATATTTTAATAGGAATTATAAATGATTAGGTTCCTTTCATCCCTGTTCTTAAAAGGCAACCCTTTCCCTTCTTATTCTAACCAGATAATGAACCTATTTGTACTACTAAAATTCCTACATGGTATAGGTAGAATAATGGGTTAGGAAAAGAATATCCCAACAATTTCTGCTGAGTATCTGATTGGGGAAAAAGTGAAGGTGTACTTACTACCAACTTATTTAGCATGCAGCCCAGAAAATTCTTTCCACAACACTTTTGGTTAAACTAAAGACAATGCAGCAAAGTGCGGAAATGCCTCTTGTTCTTGCCAAGGATATTCCAAAAAAGATGTAAATGAGGAACCAACTCGCATTTGTATATGAAATTTGTAAAAATTAAATAGTGATCGCTTTATTTCTTCATTTCTCAAGGCAAGTTAATAAACTACACTATTTCAGAAAAATAGAAAACACGGCACATTACCTACCCTGAATAATTGATGAATCTGTGCTAAGGGATGGGGGTGAGAACGCATCACTGTCAGGCAAAGAGAGAAAAGAATGGGCTTAGTAGCAATATTACAAAGTCAATATGTATTTCCGCATCTTGTAAATGTACCAGTTTAATTCTTGGGTAAAGGAGTATAAAAATACATTATTCAAAGTGTCATGTATTGTTGGCACATACTGTGAAACAAAATTACTATAAAAATATAGACGATATCAAATATATTAAGCTTCTGTCTTCAAATTCTTTATTTCAAATCCTCAGAATTATTCTTCCTTTGAAAGGCAAGCTATCACCTTCAACACAATCCCTGTGTCTAGGAGTCTCACCTAATTATCAATTTAACAAGGAGCAGAGATGGGGGTGGGAATCTCAACATCTTTTAGGTAGGCACCTTGTTCAATTTCAAGAGCTAAACCCCATCTTAAAACACCCCAAAATAGATACTGCACACCACCAGCAGGACCCCAACATAAAGCAAGCCTCCTCATTAAAAGTTGGAATGGACCCTTCCAGCGATGCCTGCAGTGATGCTCAACAATAGTGGTGACACCCCATGCCTTTTCCAACCTAGATTAAATTACCGACAAAACGGACAGACTACTGAAAACTCTGAGCAGTACATTTTGCCAATGAAAATAACGATTGTGCTTGGTATAGCACACATGCTTTCTGCTCAGCTTGTCAGCATTTTCAGTTAAGGGGCTCAATGCTCTTACCAGCCAACCCTTTCCCTGCCAAAACCAATAAGCTACCTTCATTTCTAAAGCCCCCTCAGGGCTTTGAATTACTATCCATTTTGCACTTAAGGTCAGTCCTGTAAAACTGTTTTCCCCCTGGAAGAGCCATAATAAGAAGCGGCCCCTGGTTAAAACTCAGGTGGAGAAAATTCAAGAATATGTGAGCGTCTTGTAATTTTCCACTGCCAGTTTTTCACATTTGCATTCTTAAAAGTTGCATCTACTACTTAAGATGGCGAGGTGCGTTTCCCTGGCAATGTCATCATTTAATGTTCTCAGTGTTTTATAGGAAAACATGCACTTCCCTAAGCCGATGAATAAGGAGCACTATCTCAAAATGGCCTAACTTTATTGTTCCAAACATTCTGGCGAGTTCAACAATCGGATTATATATGTTTGTGAAACTAAACACACACACCTGAAACTGCATCCCTTTTGTTGCATTCTGTTTTCCATTTTACAGTAGGAAAAAATAATATACTCGATTTTCTTAAAGAAAACAAAACCTTTCCAGGAAAAAAACAAATCTTGTCTTTTTTAGCATTCATTCATTCAATTCACTTATTTATGGACTATCTTCCCACTTTCACATTTTTGCTAAGAAACTCAGTGGGAGGAAAGCCTTCCGCCTTTTTTTGCATACAACCTGGAAAGCAGACATAGTCATTCTATTTGACCTGACAAATTCAGCCACTAGAAACAAGGTGCTCTGCCCTAAGGAGGGGTGTGACGGATGCCCGTTTCAAAGGTAGCTTTCGGGCTTCCACGGCAGAAGCTGACAACCACACTGTTCTTAGAAAACACTGGTCCCCAAAGACCGAGCTTTCCGTCAGTTTCCTTCTGCACGCAGCCCCGCCTGGGTTTCCAGGCCTCGCTGCTCCGACATCTCTTTCTACCTCCAGGCCTCCCACAAGTCTTTACTTCATTCATAGCTTTTATTTTTGGTTCTACACTGTGCTTCTACTCTGGTAATGTGGTAGGAGGAAACCCGCTAAATGCATCCTTGATGCTGATGCGATCTTTCCAGTTATTGGATGTTTCATTGAATTTTACACTCTGCAACTTCAAATGTAGAAAGCAGCCGATTCATTTTGCTAACTGTTGTTCGGTATAGATAGCCGCTCCATAACTATACACTTTGATTTGGTATATGAGAAAACGTATTTTTCATTACATCCCTTATCCTCCTAATGACATTTCCAAACAGGATTTTAAGAACTGTGAAGCAGAAATAAAATTATGCTGAAGTTCCAAATTGATCTCATGGAATGGAAAATGGCTATCATTGCCAGTATTAACGGGACGCAGAGCTAGCAAGTTTCTAGTTCAGAACCATTTCTCAAATGATGATCACCTTTCAAATGTCCCTTACATTACCAATCACAGCAGAAACCCTCTGAAAGAACTAAAGAAACCCCCACCCCCAATTCCTTTGTACTGTACCCAGACTTCACCATCAGCTCTGGTGTACTTCCTGTCTTCTCAATAATGAATCAGGGCTAACATTTCAGTTATCTGGATTTACACAAAAACCTAAAGGAGCCATGAAATTGCTTCTGTAAAGCACGTTCTGTGGTGACTTTTAAATAGCTTTAAGAATAATTTGGAAATAAAAATACTGCTGTAGCAAGTTTTATGTCTTCTACTCACATATGCTAGAGCAATTTCTTTCTCTCAGAGATAGGAGGGAGGGAAATGTCTAAACTTCATAATACGCAGCCAATTATGGCCCGCTGTCATCTTGGTTGTATTAATTATCTGCCTTCCTTCAGTTATCAAGACTTGAGAGAAGCCTAACAGCCACTTATTTCACATTACCGCTGTTCCACTGTGGAAAGGGCTGTAAATTATCTCAGGGTGTCTCTGCATTTACAGGTATCTCCTGCTATCCACAAGGAGTGTTCCTATGGAACCTTTCCTAGGCCACAACGGCTGGAGTGGAGAGGCGAGTGATACTCACTTATATGGGGAAAAAAATTAAGTTTCCAGCCCCAGAAAACCACCTACCAAATCATACCAAGAAGCACATGAAACCTAAACTAACCAACACTAACATATAGCACAGGCAACGATCCTGGCATGCACATGCAGCCTGAGAAAATAGTTCTAGGGAAGCAGCTGGGTGGGGGCCCCCTTGCTGCTGGGGTGCAGTTGCTTCTAGGAAGACTGCTGTGAAACAAACACTGAAGGCTGTTTTCGCTTTTTTGCCTTTTGCCGTAAAAGCAAAATGCCCTTCAGATATGGCACTAATGTAGACTTTTCATAAAAGCAAAGTGGCGAGATGAAAACTTTCAAAAAGCAGGGGACACCTGTGTCAACACGATCCCATAACCCCAAGTTCGGCACGAACCCCTTGTGGCCATTTGTAGATGTTGGTTACAGCCACAAAGCATATCGCCCCCTCTCTATTTATCACCCTGCATTTACTCAGGATCACAGGAGGGACAACACAAAAACAATTCAGATGGTGATCTGCAGCCTCGCCCTAAACTTCAATGAGTTATATGAAACAAACATGTCACCAGATTATCCATACAGCAGCAGTAACTATTAGCGTTTATTCAATTGTCCCTTGCACTGACTTCAGCTTAAGACACAAGCAATCCCAACAAAGGGCTGATTCGTAAAGTGGGGATACCAAGACCCTAGAAGTGGGGGAAACACTCCCCCTGCGAAGTGAGGAGGAAGAAGAGAATCCTAATTGTGCTGGGCTTCTTTCCAGACTATAGGGAAAGAATCAGAGGAGAATGTGTACAGAAGACTGTATGTAAATTAGGTGTGTAAATTAGGAGGATGCCTGGAAAACAATGGTCCTGGGGAGGGATGGCAGGAGAGGGTCCAGCGCTAGGTGGGAACAGAAACAGCCTCAAGACAAATGAAGGGTTTGGGGGAGCAGAGGTGGGGGAGAGGTAGAGAGAAAATGCAGGGAAAATAAACCAAGTAGTGAGCCTAGTTAACTTTCCTAACCATGTTAATTACTTATTTAAAATGGCAAAGATTTTTGGGAAAATAATCTCTGAAGATAAGTTGACTTACACAAGGAATGAGAAGAAAACCTTTGGTTTTGATGCTCTCATCCAAGTGGCCAAGGTTTCTTCTGATTACTTGAGCCAGATTTTGGTCCCGATCCCCTTGCCCAGGAACTATGAAATCCATCTGAATCACAGCTCACCAACTGCACTTTAACCTGGAAACTAGAGGTGAAAGTCAAGTGCTTTATCCACGCAGACAAGAGGCTTCCCTGCAGATCAGGAGTATTTTAATGAAATGAGACTTAAGTGAATTGTTGACATAAGCATTAAATGTTGTCATTTAATATCAACAGTATGTTTGATTTGTACACAGTTATGAAATGTCATTCGTACCAGAGAGTTATATTGAGGTTTACCACATTATAGGAATGGATTTCCAGAGGGAAGTGAACTGATCTGTCTCAAAATAAAATGTGTTTACATTAACACTTGGGGGAAACAGACAGTCCTGCAAACATAGATGGAGAGATAAAAATAAGATCAGCACAAAACTCAACTTGGAAGAATGGGAGAATAAAATACAATTTCCAGACTATATATGCAGTATTTCCTTATACGTTTTTCTTTACCGTTACGAAATAAAGTACAAAGTTTATAGGGGAAAGAATATCACAACTGAGAAATTTCTATCATACTTCAGTCTCCAAAATGATTTTGAAAGGGAGAAGGGGGGCATGGTTAACATGGAGATGGAAGAAATGATTCAGGAAGGAGCCTTACTTTCTTGAAGGGAAATATCCAACCCATAGCATCTGACATTGCCATGATAAAATTAGTTAATTAGTTGAATGACTCCTATCTAATTACTTAGTTACATAAAATTACATTAGCTTCCAAGTTAGACTAGTTATGAAGGAAATACTCTGGTCTTAGAGAAGGAGGAGCTTCTCCTTCTACAACTGTTTTTCCCCAGAGGCGGTCATGAGTTATATCAAAAACTTACTTTCTTATCACAAATCCATTAAATGAAGTATTTTAACAGCTTAAAAAATGAAATTTAAGCACTATAACTCTTAAGTCCCGAGATTAACCAAATGAGTTAAACAAACGCTAGCATATTCCTAAATGGATCCAATTTATACCTCCTCGATTTAGAGTTTTTTTATGTAGAAACAAGCAAAGACGAGAAGCAGTCCTTTATTGTTCACTTCTTCTAGAATGTTCTTATTAATGGCCTAGCCTCTCCAAGGATTCCGGAAGCAAAATTGACAAAGGTCTCTCTCCTAGAGAGTGTTAGGGCTCCAGGTTCTAAGCAATTAAAGCTGACTCAAAGGAGAACTTGAAGGAAGCTCTCACAGCAAAAAGAAGGGGGAAAAAATACTGTGATGAGTCTTTGTTTACAACAGATCTTAATTCTTTATCTTTCACTTGAGGAAGCTGTAAGGTCTTTGGCACCCGGCTAAAAATAGCAGAAGTAAAGCAGGTGACAAAGATGAATGGTTCCCAGAGACACAACTGAAAGCAGTGGAATTTAAGAAAAACTTTAGTAGTTCTGCAAAAGATACCTTCCTGCAGGTAAATCAGGCGGAAGTCGAGGCCTCATCACGGAGCAGAAGCACAATTTGCCAGGCAGACATTTCTCTTTCAGTATTTCATGTTCACTTCCGTGCTAGATTTAAATATATACTTATTTCAAGCCCTAAGAAGCTGGTGTTGCCAAAGGATCAAGGAAAAGTGTCAGTGTAACCTCATGAAATGGAAAGACACCGCATCTATCACCTTTCAGATTCCTTGAGAGCGCCTGGCAAAAAGACAAACCAAAAAGCATATTAAATTCTAGCAGGATTTGTGCACATGAGATGTGCATGCCATTCCTGATGGAGGGCCAGCGTCCCCTTGCCCGCTGTCAAGGTGTCCCCTCCCCTTTGTGAGGATGAGAAGACGGGAACTCCCTCAAGAGTTGGCTTTCGGTTAGCCACAACGAGAGAAGGTGGCTATCTCAGCTCAAAGATGCACCTCTTATCAGCACTCACGCTGGACGTCTACCCACTTGTCTACCTTAAGGGACAATCTTGCACCCTCATCTTTTGATGTTTTAGGGAGAAACCGTTTCCCTTCCCTGACCTTTCTTGCCCGGTCACAATAAAATAAGAAGGCTTGGGCCTCCCTGGTGGTGCAACCGGTTAGCGCAGCGCTGTGGAGCTGTCGGCGGCTGCAACGCAAGTTTGAAGCCTGGCTGGGGAGATTCCCACATGGCGCATCAGACCTCTCCTGCCTCGCCTGCTGCTCCCCTCAGCAGTGTATTTCGGTCAATCTGTCTGTTCTGCTCCCCACTCTGTCTCTGGTGAACCCTCTCACCACCTCACACCTCTGGCCTGCACCCCAGCTTGTATGCATAAATAAAATTAATCTAAAAAAAAAAAAGAAGTCTCATTAAATAGGCATTTCTGACTTTGGAAGTGCTGGAGAGGAAGTTTCCGACCTTCCTTCCATGCCCTGGCCAGAGAGACTAGGAAAGGCCTCAACAGAGGGCTCTCTCTTTTACAGTTTCTTTTTATTAATATGGCAAATCCTTCTTGGAGCTCGCCAGCTACTAGCTTTAGGTCCTCCCATTCTTTTCGATCAATTGCAAAATCAAAATAGAAATTCAAAAGGCCTCTTATATGAAGCTGTGAAGATCATGAGCAGCGCCCCACTCCCCCAAAAGCTCAATAATCATTTCTTTCCAAATCTTCAAAGCATTTTGAAAGTGAAAAAAAAAAAAAAAAGGTGTGCATGGGGAGGGAACAGGAGTATCTCTAAGTACAGAACTACTTCAAAGAAAAAATGGGGGAGGGAATATAAATAAATACAGGGCCTGGTAGAAAATCCTTATATTCAACTCTAAATAATAATGCGCTGAGAGCCTAAAGTGGGAATAGTGTCCTTGGAATGTTGAAGCTGTCTCTCAACTGTAGAAAAGGGTCTGAGAGAGTCAAGTCCGTCAGTCTTGCAGGCAATCCACCGTGGCTGTGGCCAGGGTCGCCCAAGAGGATACCTGGGCAGCCTCTGTCCGAACTGAAAGGAACAACTTGAAAACACCTTCCCTGCAAAACCCAAAGAGGACAGTCTTTCAACTGTTCTTTCTCATGAGAGGAAAGAACCTGTTAATTTGTTGTGTGCCCAACACAGTGAAGTATTTCACAGATCGCTGGCACATTAGCATTTCTATCCATTCACAGCAACTTCGTATTCAAAGATCAAGTTGACAGCGCACGCATGCTCTGCATTCTTATTTGGAAATGCCAATAACTGGCAGGATCCAAAGCGACTCCAGGGTTCAAGTAAGCACTCCCTGAGAAGTGGAGCCATGCTTCTGCCTTTTGAGTGGAACATTCTACAAATGGCACGGTAGCTGGCTTCCTAGAGAGCAGGGAGGACCGACGTGCTTGGGGTGGGGGTGGGGGGCTTCTTGTTCACACATTCGCTTTCGAAAATCAATGATGGCAAAACATCTATAACCTTAACAGTTTCCGCAAAAATCTAACATGTTTGAATCCAGTACAGTGAAACAAATGTGAGTGCTTATAGAGTATCTCCCCAAAGATGGATCATTGTCATTAACAGAAAAGAACAATAGGCCCTGGGTAGATGGACTATTAATTGTATACCCAGCAAATCCGAGTGTGTGCAAGTATGTGATTTGTCCAGCTTGTAAGACATCATAAAACAATACATCATAATACACAAAGAAGCGGCACTTAAAGTAAAATTAGGAGGTGAAATTTTGACTCCACAATACTCCTGGGTTGGCGGGGGGTGGGGGGGAGAAAAGATAACTCTAATTTTGTTTAATTACAAGATTATAAGTCACATACCTACAGAGGCTAAAATATAGCCTCAATTTCATTTTGTATAATTTTATCTTAAGTTAGATGAGTTTTGAATATAAACGTTTAAGCAAAAAGAACATCATAAAAGTCTCATTAAATTACTATTAAAGGCTTAACACTTGTGCATATAGATAAGATGAGCCACTAGTTGAACCATACAGTAGAGCGTGCACTGGCCAGAAAACACAAAAACCTGGGCTTAGTGCTGGTTATTCCATTATTTCTATGATTTGGGGGAAACCCCTTGAAAACCATTCAAGCCACCTCTGTCTGGGTTTCTGTGAGGATCAAGTGAGAGAATTTGTGTCATCTGTACTATCAACTTCAAAAGCACCACTATCAATTTAATAGTCCCCATCATATTAATGCTAAGGTTGGGCACACTGGAATATTAACAGTTTGCCAAAAAACCAAAGGGCTTGCAAAGTTCCAAATCTACCTCTGCTCAAAATGCTTTGCCATTGGCCAGACTACCAGCTCGGTAAGGACAGGAACACCTGTCTTAGCCCCCTCAGAATTCCTGACACTGGCAGAGTGCCTAATACTGACTTCAGAGTCACTGTATACATAGTACCTAGCAGATGCTAGGCGCCACAGGGCTTTTGCACACATTCCCTCACAGTAGTGAGCCCTAAAAGCAGGCTACCTACAGAAAAGGGAATTCTCATGCACCAAGGTTAAATAACTGCAAGGGTAAGAGCCTAGATCCAAACCCAGGTCCTTCCGACTCCAAAATCCATATTCTTTCACATGGTAGGTGCTCACCAAGTTGAATTTGATCAAAGTCATCATTTCAGCCCTAACTTTACATTTAAAAAGGACATTACTCAAAATAGGCTTTTGAGTATAAACTAGAATTTCACACTTGACTTTTAAATCCACAGGCTTCGTCTGGGTAACATCTATAAAATATGCGCCTGTAGTTGCAGATATATCAGAACACAACTGATAAATTCATTTTTAGTTGGTCGGCACAAAACAGGACAGAATATTCTGAAGGGTGGGAGAGAAATTCTGGAACCTTTGGTCTTGCCAGAAAATCTTTAAATAACTTAGCTCCCGTTTATTTAAATAATTAGGCAATTGCAACTTTATTTAAAGAGCACTTAACATGAATCGAAATGCCTAGGTTGCCAAGAAAAGTGGAACAGACTTTCAAACCTCCCCACAAACCTCCTCTCTGAGAGGAAAAAAAAAAACCAGCCTAAGGAGCTACAGCCTGATAGGTAATTGTTTTGTAAAATTAAAAGCCACAGAAAATTGGAGTTTAGAATGGAAAATGTCATCTCAACCGTAACACTAATAAAAACAGCTAATGAATAAGTGCATTCTGGCAAGAATATATAAAAATTGCAAAGCCCGATGTGGACAGTGCAGAATACAGAAGGAATCCATGTGAGTAAACATCAAATGAAGGATTATCCTTATTTGTGAAGAATGCATTCCAGCAAGAAATTGAACCAGAGACCTTTTGCATCCATAACAGCAGGACTGACTACCTGTGGCATGGAAAACAGATGCAGGTGCGCTCTCCTCTTTCACTCCTCAGTTGTAGCTGGGGAAGACACAAGCTGCACTTTTGGGGTGCTAAAGTGCCCCTCTCCAAGCCTCCAGAGAGCTTCTCCACTATGTCAAGCTCTGACTAATTTTCAAAAGCATAAATGTGTCCGTGTAGTGAGAACAACATGACTAAAATTAGAAAGGCTCTAAAACCACGAGCTGTGCCCTCCCGTTAGGTTTTAGAGCAAAGAGCAGAAATAGGCATGACCTTCACCGAGAGAAGCAACTGAGATCAAGCCCCAGCCGCATCGGTGCAAGCTTCAGACAAGAGAATGGTGCCCGCTAGCCACGACTCAGTTTCCTCACCTGCATAATGGGCGACCACAGTAGACACAAGAATGGCTGTGAGAACTCACTGAGACTATGACTGCAAAAAACTTAGCACAATGTTGGGCAGGCAGTAAGCGCTCAGAAATGTAGGCTGTATTATTAATCATAGTAATTTTGATGAGGATTATGCCTGTGTTACACCCTGCTCCAGTCCACACATGCATTTCATTTTATAAGCTAGAGAAAAAGTCTCTAGCATTCACCAAAAAGTCCGTTTCCCCCTCCACATTTAGCACTGCCCTCACTGACAGGGGTTCAGTAACCACACCCCCCCTTCAAGAATACCACTTCTGAAGCTCCAAACACCAATAACATCTCACCAGACATAATTTCCTTTAACCCGCTCTCTGGAATCAGATAAAAGATTAGCCCAGATAACAAACTCAACCAATCTCTCCATTTACATATTTCTAAGTGAAGGCATACACACGCTCATAAAGATCTAATACGTTTTTTAATTAATCAAAGCCCTTCAAAGTTAGAGCAGAGCACATACCCCCTTTCACTTCATCTCCGCAGATGACGCATACAAGCTCCGCAATTCAGTTAATCACTCATCATGTAAACAAAGAAACCTCTCGAGAGCCAAAGAGCAACATGTGCATGGATTCACCATGCATAAGGGTTTTTTTTTGAAACAGGAACAATGCAATCTATTCAGCAGAGACGAGCACACCGTGCCAATTAAATATGTTGGGTTCCATAATTATATCTGCAATAATGAATGGAGGAGAGTGTTATTGGTGCACAATGCACGTCTGTATTCCAGCCAGTGATTTGTCTCTGGTCCGATTCCTTCAGATGCTGCCTCGGATGAGCTCGCACCGCAGACGACTGTGTTCACTCCCCCCACCGCACTTGAACTAGTACCCTGAAGACCACCTTACTAAAAAAGGATATCCTTTTCTACTTTTAAAACATCAAAGTTGCAACTACAATAATCTCACCATTGCCATTTTCCTGGGAGAAACCAGAAGCCACGGTGAGTAACATTTCACTTAAACCTGCCTTCCTCTCCGGGAGAGACATGCAGAGATCTTTCTCTGCCTGTCCTCTCCAGACCGCATCTCCGAACCGCACGCGTGCTCAGGACCAGGATGCCGGCCCGTTTCCTGCTGCAGTCGGCTCTAACGGGAACACTGGCCTGCAGTGAAACCACCAGTGAAAACCTGAAGAGACTAAATTAGAAAGACTTTCACATACAAAGTTAATTCAAAATGGCTTAGTCACTGGTAGCCACCATCTCAGAAATTTGAAGAATTTCATTCTGGACCATATGTGCATATGGTTTCTCTTATCCTCACACTTATGCTTCAGTGGGTTCAATAAATTTTAAAAATAAATTACCTCCCGGTGCTTCACTATAACATTCAGACTTCCTGGCCTTTCCAGACTCGGGCCAGACTATTTCTGTGTGTCTAGGTATAATTTGTTTAACCTTCTATTAAATCCTCTACTGATTTCTCACAAATAGGATTTAAATTTTTGGAACCGTACATGTACTTCGGTGCTTTGGTACCTGCAAAGCAGCACCTGAACACCTGGCATCTTTTTTCTCCCACTGGCAGGTGGGTCACAAAGAAGAATGTTCTGGAAAGAGTTCCCACTGCTGTTTGGGCTTCTTCTGCCTCTCAGTCTTATCTTCTGGCAGCAAGCGCTACAGGGCCGCTGGTCTCCACAGGGTTAAGGAAACCACACACTGGCCTTTTCAGTTAAGTTCACTCACAACACAAACCTTTCCCCTTTGGCATGGATATTGGTTTGCTGCAACTATAAACAGCTCTTAAGATCAGTTCAGAAGGCCCAGCTTTCCAGGTGCTGGAAGAGTGTGACACAATACAATATTTACAAATAGCCCGAAACAATACAACTCAGGCACACGCAGCTTTACTGGTGAGGTTGACAAAATCCTCTCCCACAGTTACCAAGTGCCGTAGCAATATGTCCAGGGCCTAAAAACCATTTATTTACATATATATATGTAAATAAATGGTTTTTAGGCCCTGGACATTTATATATATATATATATATATAAAATGTGTGTGTGTGTGTGTGTGTGTGTGTGTGTGTGTGTGTGTGTGTGTGTGTCATTCCCTCTGAAGATCTCTAAACCCACCATACCAGGGTTTTTTAAGGGACAATAAATGGTGAAAAAAAATATTAGCAGCACCAATAATACTGAGGTAATTTACTGAGTAATTAACATGGACAGGCCTTGTGCTCTGGTCACGGGGCCTCTTAAGCACAATGCCACGCTCTGGCCCGGGTTTGTGGAGGGAAAAGCCAGTAAACGGTGCCCACGTGCTTGGAGGGGAAAGGAGAACAGGAAGCGTATCACTTGTATCGACAACTGGTCACCAGCTCTCTGTTCCGCATTTTTCTTCTACTAAAATCCTTCTGCAGCCACAAACTGGTTTCTTTCAAGTATAGATTAATTTATTTCAGGTTCTGAGCCTATGAACCCATGCTAATTTGCATGGCTAAGTAGAAAGGTTCCAAAACCAATTAGACAAGAGATCTTTAGTAACTTTCAGTTTGCAGTCTAACCTGAAGTCGAATTTCAGTGTAGGGGTTCATTAGTTCATCCAATAAATATTTATTGTATCCCTAACACAGACACAGCACTATGCTAAGTGGCCTAAGAATTATCTATATAATAAAGTTCCGAGTCAGCCAGTATTTATTGCCTAGCAGGGTGAGAAAAGGAAAACACAGATCTCTAAAGAAAACTAAATAGCATAAATCTCAAAGAAAAAGAATAGCTCAGACAAAGCTAAGGTGATCAGGGAAGACTTCATCTTCATATAGAAATGTCTAAAAGGATAATAGCTCAAAGCAAGGATATGGGAGATCAATGTTAAAAGAAAATTCTTTAGGGATGAGACACTACAAATTCTGGGTCATGCAAGATGGGACAATTGACCCTCATCAGGGAGCAGGTAGTGAGCCCAGCAGGCCAGAGAATCTTGCTTTTCAAACACTGAAGGTCTGGGCCAAGTCATGAGCAGAATCGAGTTTATGGAAGATACATCCATCCCCAGCACATGGGATGGAAGAGGCCACAGGGAACAAGCAACTGACACTGAGGCATGGCAATATGACGTCTGGACATAAGAAATGGATTAGGAAAGGCAAGAGAGAGGGCTTCCCTAGTGGTGCAATCAGTTAAGTCTCAGCACCATGAAGCTATCCACAGCCACTGCAGCACAAGTTCGATCCCCAGCCAAGGAGCTTCCCACATGGTGCAGCAGACCTCTCCTGCCTCGCCCGCTGCTCCCCTCAGCAGAGTGTTTCCATCAATCTGCCTGTTCTGGTCTCCACTCTGTCTTTGGTGAATCATCTCACCCCCACACCTCTGGTCTACACCCCAGCTCTTGAATGCATAAATAAATAAATCCTAAAAAAAAAAGGAAAGGCAAGAGAACTGATAGTTACTTGCAATGAAGTCTAGAAGGAAGATAAAGATGCTGCAGGGGTTCAGGCTAGGGGGCTGCCCAGAAGAATGATGTAGAACAACAAAAGGAGAACGCAAATAATCAAGGACAGACTGGTCCCGGGCTCTGCTTCTGATAGTGGTGGCAGGGGCTGCCTTTCTAAGTGAAGTTTCTATCTTTTGGTAAACTTGTATAGTCAGGAATGGAGGTGGGGAAGGAGTCAAGTTCTGTTTTAAACAAGAGAGGTTTGAGGGGGCAGCGTGACTCCCAAGGATGGCAAGGAACAGCAAGCACTGACACCCAGTTCAAGAAAACTCAAGCGGGAAAGAAAAATAACACGTGGAGCTGTGAGAGTGAATGAAATCTAGAACCTCGAAGAGCCTCTGGAAAAGCGAAGCAGCTGAGGCCAAAACAGAGGAGACATTAAGTGGGCAGAAGGGACGAGAGCCTGAACAAGAGCTACCCAAAAAAGCCACAGCCTGCCGCCGAGCTGCAAAAGAAACAATTTTTGCAAGGAAACAGGAGTGAATGGTGCCCAATACAGTAAGGCAGGCAAGGAAGATAAGGCTGAACTAAAGCCGTAGGGCTTGACCTTCTTGAGTATCATTTCAGTTCAGTGGAGGTGGCACAAGTCAAACTTGGAGACCCAG
This sequence comes from Scalopus aquaticus, assembly GCA_004024925.1. NCBI lineage: Eukaryota > Metazoa > Chordata > Mammalia > Eulipotyphla > Talpidae > Scalopus > Scalopus aquaticus. The sequence goes on from PVIJ01000053.1 coordinate 333,423, forward strand.
CTCAGAAAGCTGACGTGCTGGGCGGGACAAATCGATGGCAACAGAGCAGTAGACGCTGGCAAGAGCTAAATGGGAGAGGAGACCTGCACAACATCAGCAGCTGGGTGGGAGTACCCTGGGTTACCTGGTGGTCCTCCCGCCCCATGGCGTGACGCCCCCCCCACTGAGCCACCCCACTCCGGCTTGCAGGCCACCATGGCCTGTGCTTAGCACGGTGGACCGACATCATCCGCGGCCTCTGCTGACAGGAGCCACATCTCATCTCATGCGGAATTAGAACAGAACACCAGAGCAGAGCCCCGTGAACCCATTAAATATTCTACAAGTAATTTATTTTTGATGTGGAGGAGGAAGAGGGAGGAAAGCAAGGGAAGTCAGAAAACCATCATTAGGTTGGAAAGTATCCGAGTATCACAAGACTTAATTGTTCTGCCCCCACAGAGCCTGGGGAGTCTACTTCCCTGACTTTAAGACAAGGAAGGTGGAAAGTAGCTCCTTCAAGTTTGGGTGTCAGTCAATATGGCCAGCGTCTAGTCTTCCTTTTTTAAAAGACTGGCATAGAGGTGAGGCAGTGGGGTAAAGGCTAAAAGGGAGGCGTAAAAGGGAGGCAAGGGATGTCAGGGCCCCTTGCAAGGGTATGGGCACGGAGAGGGAAGGGACAGAGTAACATCTCATAAACAGCCCTCACCGACCTGTGAAGGAGGCACTCAAGATATAGCTTGGGGGGAATAGCTTTATTTTAGTGTGGCCTCTCTTAAACCTTTTAAGGTTATTAGAACATGATCCTTCCAGGGCCTCCCCGGTGGCGCAGCGGTTGAGCGCTGCGCTGTGGAGCTGTCGGCAGCGGTGACGTGAGTTTGACGCCCGGCCGGGGAGAATCCCACATGGTGTGGCAGACCTCTCCTGCCTCGCCCCCTGCTCCCCTCAGCAGTGTATTTCTGATCTGCCTGTTCTGCTCCCCACTCTGTCTCTGGTGAACCCTCTCGCCGCCCCACGCCTCTGGCCTGTACCCCAGCTTGTATGTATAAATAAAATAAAATCTTAAAAAAAAAAAAAAAAAAACATGATCCTTCCAGAAAAATGCACACAAGACATAGTATGTAGTTTCCGGGGACTCACCGACCCAATGAAGGCCATCCGTGGGCCTCCTTAAAGGTCCCGCGGGCCCTGCATGGGCAGCCTCTCTTTCATTGTGCCAGACTTATTATTTCAGCATCTACTCTTCAGACTACAACCCTCGAAACCACAAGTCTCTCCTGTCTCAATTTACTAGTCTCTCTTCCAGGGGGGCAAACAAACAAACATCTATGCCTAAACCTTTGCTACAAATTTATATATCCTGATGTTATGTCTTCACATGCCATTAGCCTTCTCCAATTTAAAAAAATCAATTCGAAACAAAAAAATGTGTCGCTGTGACAATTACTTCCAAAGAGAATGAGGTATGTGTGTACATTCATGTTCCAGAGTCATGTTATCGGAAACTTAATACAGAGCTGCCTTCCTTTCCTTTGTAAAAATCCAGGTACCTGACATTTCACTGCCATTGGGTACTCTCAGAAAGGTTATGTTTTCATAATGGAAAAATTCTCACTGACCCACTGGGGTTTCTACTTCCTCGCTCATCAATTAAAATCATCAGCAAATTCCAGCCGGCTTTAGTGAAGTACAGGCAAGTGTGTGAACGCTCCCTACAAGGCAGGAGAGGACACGTGTACCAGTCACCTCCCAATCTACACCTGAACCTCAAAGCCATAGGCCGAGTGGGGGCTGGGGGCGGAGAGGCAACTGTGCTACAGAACAGACACTCAGGTTTCCAGCTCCAGGCTCCCAGATGTGAGCTCACCCTCCCACCCCCGCCCGGCCCGCCAGCCCCACCGCTGCCAGCAAGCGCTGCTGTATTATCCATAGGCTGATAAACCTCTGAAATGAATCATCTTCAATTCAGCCTTTCCGAAGTCTTGTTTGCTCAAGTCTGCTGACAGAGAGACTCCAGGCACTCTGCATCTCTTCCCTCTTCCTTTACATTGAATCAATTAGCAATGTTAAATATTTAACACATTAGTCTTATTTCACTGAACAAAACAATTCACAAGCAGCTTCTGTAGTGGCGGCAAAAGATAGGGAGTGGACCCGATGTGGAGAAAATTGAATGAAAGCAAAAGTACGTTTTAGGTGAATGTGTATTTTAAAAATATAAAAATCTATTCACCATTCACTGAAGATGGATTGCTTGTTTCTTTCCTTCTCCTGACAGGTCCTGAATCTTTATAGAGAACATTAAATTAAAGCGCATAATGGGTTTATGTAGCGTGGTGTGCACTGGAGACATTAGTCACGTCCCTTAAGCATTTTTCTCATTTTCTAAGCCTGACTTAAGCCCCACATCCCACTGCTGGGGGGGTCCACAGTAACCCGCAAACCACATCTGCAGTTCCGTGTGCCACTCTCCACACTTGGGGCGGTCAGCAGAGGCTGTGCCCAGCCTCGTGGCCACCACGGCCCACGCTCGGCCAGGCTCATAGGAGACAGTGAACAGCTAATAGGGTCATTCAAGAAAGAAGTTTTGCTTTGCTTTTTCCCTGATCCCCTTGAAAACACATGGTGGCTTGGAGAGAAGAAGTGGGGGGACATTCACTATCGTCCTGCAGAGCCCCAAGGGGGTGAGCCGGATGATTTCTACTGAAGCACACGGTCGAATTCACAGGTAATATAGCCAGAGGCTTAGAACCCACGCCCCTACATCACTAGGGATGCTGTCTGTGTGGTCCAGGACATTCGATGCCAGTATCAGCAGATTTTATCAGTCCCCCAAACTGGTACCATGCTTCAGCGTGATTGCCAGAAGGCACTCCTATCCAGCAGCACCGAGCTGACAATGTTAGAGTGGAGCTGCTGACCCGCAGAAGGCTCTTCAAAAGATACTCAAACTGCACAGCCGCTTAGCAGGCCATCTAGGCAAACCTGATGCTAATGAGAACACTAAAAGAACGGGTTGCTTGCCATGTAGCCAGATTTCATTAGCATTAGACAAACTCTGCATCATATCATTTTTGCTGTGAAATAATTAGAGCCCTTGATCTCTGCCTGGGAGCACTACTACCTTCGCACACTGTGTCAGGGCGGGGAGGAAAAAGCATTTTGATGGAATCCAAAGGGAAGAAAAAGATTATTGTTGTAAGCCTCTCCTCTAACCTACTCCATGAACTGGGGGGTAGTGTCCTCATATCCAGTAGCGTTATCTTCATCAGGAATGTTTTTATAGTTCTAGAGGGCTATGTTCTAAGAGTGAGAGGATCATATAAAAACCTAAGGGTCAGGAGAATGAGGGTACCTGGTAATGCCTTGGCATATAAAGCTCACAGCCTTTCCACGGGAATCTGAGAGGAGGAAATAAATTTACGTTGGATACAACAGTTAACAGTGATGGAGCCCTCACCAAGTACCTTGTACTTGATTAGCATTTTATAAAGATATAAACATAGATGTAGATGTCTATGATAGCTATATAAATACTTCCACAACCTCACAGGGGAAATATTATCCCCATTTTACAGATAAGAAAACTCAGATATGTTAAGTTACTTGCACAAAGTCCCACAGCTGGTATAGGAAAAAGTGAAATTTGAATCCTGGAAAGTTATTTTCCAAAATTGGGCTCTCTCACCGTAACACCTCCTTCTGGCACTTGACAATCTTAGGTTTGTTTTTCCCCCAAGTGGTCAATTTTTATCAAATGCCTAATTTTCTACCAGTTTTAACCTGGAGACTTAGAATGCATTTGCCTAGGTTTCTTTTAATATCCTGACGAGCTTATTAGCACCGATCCTAGAGTAGCTTTCTGCCGGAATAGGCAGGCTGCCTTCCTGTTCCCAGAGAGCATGCATCCAACCCATAATGTACTATGGGGAACCTCCAGTACAGCAGGCTCATTGAACCACACAGGTAGTTGATAATTTGTGTTATTTACTTTCTGGTAAATATAGTAATAGCCAAAAAACACTATGAAAATGTCTCCATCCCTTCCACCACCCTAAAACCAGAAAGGAAATGACTCGTAGCACCCTAAGTCCGCAAGGGCTCCAGGCCACCAGAATGAATGAAGGCAGAACTAGTTTGACATTTCCTGCTGACTGTGATTAGAGCATCCTTTAATGAAGCTCACTTCAAATCATTTTAAATGCATTTGCTCATGTCAACATCAATGTACTCAGCATTATCTACCAATTAGTAAACCGGAAAATATTCTTTAGATAATCTGAAATCTCAGTAAAATATTCAGCATGCCATTCATTTACTATAAACTGCCCTGTAAAAACAAATTAGCAAAACCAGCTGTCACAGGACAACATAAACATCCATTAATACAGCCCAACTACTTTGGGCTCTGGCAAGATTTTTTTCAGGAAAGAAAAAATGCGGTGGAAATATAAAGCAACACAAGTTTCAAATGCTTGGCATGTCTTCACGCCAACATGCGGCACTGAGAGTCACGTGTGCCTTTACCTTCCCTACATGAGAGGCCAAACTTGGACAGGGGAGAAAAGGGTTAAATGAAACCCTCTTGACAACTCTTTCAATGAAGAGGGCAAGTCTTTGTGCTGTAATAATTCTGGGCGACCAATAGAGTTTTAACACATGTCATGCTTCATGAAGATCAGAAATGACAAAGAGCATGAAAGCTGACCAAATAGGAATATGATTATGAATATGCAAGGGAACAATTGATTCAATGGCAAGACCCAGATTTTGCACAGTGCCCTTAGATACACTGCAGAAAGCACCTTCCAAACTTACAAGAAGCCAGCGAGTACATCACTTACCAGCCAACATTCACCCGTCCTTTCCACAAATCAGCCTGACAAAATTCTGTAATTTAAATACGGCAATATTTCAATAGCCGCCTTCCACTTAGGACCCTTTCAGTATTTTTCATTTTAATGCATTGGTTATAAATAAACTGCAGCAGCACCTGTTAAGAGGGATTAAAAAAACGCTTTTATATTATGAGAGACTGGGTGAGAGTCTGTTCTCTGATGAACACACTCATGATATGCACAAGACGCCGGTAGTGGAGGAGCAGTATTCTTCAACAATGATTTCGATTTAAGAATCTAAATTAGGCTTCAGTCACTGATGACTACTTCGACCTTCTAAACGATATAGAACACTTCAGAGTGGGTCCCTAGCACAAAGCCTGCCAATCACGGAATGGAATACGCTCCAATACGCACACTCAACTGATTGAAGGTAGAAAGGCTGGAGGGGGCAAGCCTGCTCTTTCCTTGCAAGAGCCATGATCCCAAAATGATGGACGGAAGCATCAGAACCAGCACAAAAGGTGCCCACAGTTTCACAAAGTGTCTCTGAAACGCTCACAGGGCCACCCAACTATGAAGCAGCTCGATCGCTAGGGCATTTCCATTTTGAGTTCTACTAGGCACAGCAAGGCAGAATAAAGAAATAAACACACTCTAAAGCAGGGGGCTTTTCACCAAGCCCCTCCCCAAAGGCTGCGGTTAGCATGGGACAGAGAGGCGCCATGATGGGACCGCCTGGACCAATGCCATTGGCTTCTCGAGCCTATTTTCAAAGAAGGAATATAATCTAAAAGATTCTCATCAAAAGGGAATGAGTTCATAGGCACACTAAGGTTTGCTCCTAACCCCACTGCAAGCCCAGACTGGATCATAAGAATCTTCAAACAAAAGAGGAAAAAAAACCCAAAGGAGCCAGAAAAAAAATTTTTTGATCACAAACCCAGTCACATCTATACATCCTCTGGAGAGAAGTCATAAACTTGTCTTAAGTTTACACTTCTCTTCTTAACATTAATTATTAAGAAAAGCTTTTCATCTTGATTACAGCCATTAATAAATTAAAAGTGAATACATTTCTATAAGTATTTCATTTCATAACCAGGTGGCACACTCAACCAGTGCCTTTCATAAGGAAAGGATTTAATACAAAAACATTCTGGATATGGTACCCGTGCAAGAAGTAAGTTAAACATTAAGAAGAATTCACAAATTTTAATTCACTCCTTCCAATATTTACCGAACCTTTAATTTTTTTTTTAAAGTTTTTCCACCTTTTGTAAAACAGATACATATTCACTGGGGGGATTGGGGGAGAGGGGGGCCCAAGTCACACAGTCAGTTACAGAGAAGAAAGACTGTGAGCCCCATGATGTCAGAATGTATTATAGCACTACATTATGTGTGATGGGACGGGAAGACCCGGAGGAAAAAAACCTTAAAGAGCCAGATTTGGAGCTTGCTCCGCAATAATGAAGGCTCTCTTAGAACAGGTGATTTGCCAAATCCAGGAGAAAAGAACAGACAAAACTCATGAATAGGTTATTTGTTTCACTTGCAAAAATCCTAAAAGAAAGACTGTAATTTCTAAAGAAAGCAATTAACAACTTAAGTTATAATGGAAATGCTAATGTACCTTGCATCTTTGGGGGGGTTGTGTGTGTGTGTGTGTGTGTGTGTGTGTGTGTCCATCCACGTGGGTGGTATAGGTGTGTTTCCTTCAGAAAAGCAAAAGGGTTTGCTAGTATATGGGGGAGGGGGGATCTTACTGTACTTTTTTTATGTGGATTTTGAGTTTTTAGAAACAGAAATCAAGTGCTTCAAATTTTCATTTATCCCAGGGTCAGTAAATGCATATCAGTCTACAGGAAAGTCCAGACAGAAGCATGACACATACCCAAAAAGCACAATGCACGTTCTTCCCTATCAGAGGTGGGCCTAAGAATTAAACAGTTCTGTCAGAACAAACTCTTCTGGAGCACTGATTCCTACTTCCATAATTACAGTTATGTCTAAGTACAATCACTTACCTTTCATATAAAGCACTTCAACCACTCCGCTCCACAAATAATAATAGCTAACACTTACAGAGTGCTTATTATGTCCCAGGGATTGTTCTAACATATATATATAAACTTGCTTTATATATATAAACTTATTTTAACACAACAGTTCTATGACGTAGATACTCTTATCCTCCCTATTTTATAAAGGAGGGAACTGAGGACCAGAGAAGTGAAATGACTTGCCTAAGGTCACACAAAAAGGAAGCAGCAGAGCCAGCATTTGTGCTGTGGGTGGTCCAATTCCTGTGCCAGGCTAAAAAACTGTGGGAGACAACGGCATGAAGCTAAATTGTCTCTGGATTAACCCATGAAGAGACGGAAATGTCTGTCATCATCAGATTATGCTGAATTTCTAGACCTTTTGTTCTACTTTCTGGTTCTGGGACTTTGGACAAATCATGAATCAGTTTTCTAATCAGAAACACAAAAGTAATGCCTACTTGATGATACCATGAGACATGACACAAGCATGTTATTTTGTAAACTTGAGCCTTTGAAATGTTGGTGCAATTACCAACACTCAATTTTCCCTAATATCATCTTCTCTCCTTCAAGTTTGACCAGCGGACAGTTCCATTCATTAGATGTGTGGGGAAAAGAATAAAAACCAAATAAAGGACCGCGGCCCAGACTAGTGCGAAACCGTCTTCAAATAATGATTAAACCAGCCATGGACAATGAAATGACATTCTAGGGAGGGCATTGTGTCAAAAAGCCCGTTTAGTTAGCCTAATGTATTCTACTGGAAAAAAACCATAAAAGCCTTTCAGATACTATTAGAAAGTAAGCTATCATCTATTAAAGCTAAAGTTGAATGGAAAAATTTTAAGAAATGCAATAGATTTGTCAAAAAATCAAGTAATATTTCTTACCATTCACTAATGATTATAAAGCACTAAAAACTTCAAAGTCCTGGACAAATTAGGATGCCTGCAGAACAGAACCATGAAATGACATATATATCAGTCAATACAGGTCCTACGTGTGGAAAATAGAACTGCTTCTGTAGAATGATATTTTAGAAAACAAATGCCCTGTCCCAGTACAGCGAATAATCAAAGGTACCATTTATAGAGTCCCTAATGGCGACAAGGCATTGTACAAGGACATTACCCACCAAATCTCACTTAATCCTTACAACAGTCATATTAAGTAGGTGGCATTACTCTGATAGTTCAAGTGAAGAAACTAAGGCCAAACATGCGAACCCATCACTGCAAGAAGGAAAGGGTCTAGAAGTCAAAACCAGCACAGCAGCCTGTAGTACAAGCTCCCTTTGCTCACATCACAAAAGTGTCCCACACATTTCACCCAGGATGCTTCTGACAAGAAAGCGGAGGGAATTCATGAATACCCTAGGTGACTTAAGACACAGTTGAAGCTGCCTTTATACAGATATCACTAACTTTAAAAATTCATGCCCATTTTGTACTCTGCCTGTAAAATAGTTATTTTGATCATTTAAAATTTATTTTACAGATCTAGTGAAAGTGACATACCAAAAATATGTGCCACATATATCGTATGTCAGTTTAGAACCTATTACTATCCTACCTGTTGAAAAAATAGACCCATACATCTGGCAGTCAACCAAAGCCCTTATGGACTTCCATGATCAATAGGAGAAATGAACACAGTATAAACAGAACATCTATTACTCAAAGAGGAAACTGAGCCTTTTTCAAGGAAGTGAATTTTGTACCTAATGTTTTAAATGAGGAATTAGAAGTGGTCACCAAAGAAAGTGAGTGCTCAAAATGAAAGCACCGACAGCTGCTAAGAAGTGGAAGCAGGTGAAGACGGTGAGACTGCTCGGCATCTGAGACTGAGTGTGGGTGTCAGGGCAGTGGTCCCCAAACAGGCAAGCATCAGAATGAAACTAAGGGCTTGTCAACACAGACTGCTGCCCTCCCCACCCACCGTGTTTCTGATTCAGTGAGTCGGGAGCCAGGCCTGAGAATTCACATTGCTAACAGGTTCCCAGGTGGTGCCGGTTTTGCTGGCAGGGGACCAAGCTGGCTGTGTTTCTGGAGCTCAGAGGAGGGAGAGCTCATGCCCACTGGAATGTATGCCCTCACCCTCCATCTGCAGAGATAGTGCAAGAGAATGTTTCTTGATGGAATAAAGAGCAGTAATAAAACAAAGGTTTGGTTTGGCATGCACAGGACTCACGTCCAGGAACTGGTAAGGGACTGCATTAAGCTGGTGGCTGTAAAGCAAGGGAGGAGAGGAGGGCCAGAGGCCTAGGGAGGCACTGTGAGGAGTGAGGACTGTGTCCACACCAACCGTGTAGAAACAATCAGCGTAAATTGGCTGTGGACTTGATCATACCAGGACCAGACAGAGCGAGGTCAAAAATGATTCTGAGGTTCCAAAGGGCAAGCCTATTCTGTAGAAAATAAAGGGGAAATTGAGAATGGTTGTTTATTTGTGAGAGAGTAAGGCGAAACAGTGTTCAGTGTGTGTATATGAGTTTCCAGTATCAAAAGGCCATCGTCATAGAGTTAAGCTGACATCAGAACCCACGCAGCAAAAAGTAAGTTTAACAATGAAATGTAAAGCTGGGTTTTGGAGTCATTTGCCATCTGAAGAAAGGGAATAAAATTATTCTCAGAAGAAAAGGCATTTAAGAACAGAATTCCTGAGCTGAAAACATTAAAGCTGCCTCTCCCAAAACACTGCATAGGGTATGGGGGTGGGGGTGCGTGCGTGCATGTGTGTTTGTGTGTGTGTGTGTGTGTGTGTGTCTGTGTAAGAAAGCCTAGTTATTAACTTATCAATGTAAAAGCTTAGTTTCTAAAAATCTCAACTAAATATGACATTCTTCAAAGTACCCCAGTTTGCCAATATTGAAATGCTAATTTATTATTCACTGCCACATTAGCTTCACTCTCTCACCTCTTACCAAGTTCCTTGCATGCGCCATCTGGATGCAAGGCACTCTTAGCCCATCTGTGTTCTCACATTCACAAATCCTAAACATTCTTTTCTTGCCATACAAGTAACATAGATTCCTATTGCTCTCTTTAAAATAAAGGAAAGTGACATACAGCTATTTTGGATTTAGAAAAGAATGTTTCTAAAGCCTTGTTAAAGGTAATGATAACTCAGTGTTACCTGGTAATTAATAGCCTAGTATGCAAAAAAAAAAAAACAAACTTTGATTTCACAGTTCAGATGATTCAATGAGATTTCCTTGTCACATCTACTCTTCGAAAAATATACTATTCACACATTCTCTTAAAGCCAAATATTTTAACCAGGAACAAAATAATTAAGATGAGGGCAGGTGCCAGTATAACTTCTCAGGGTTGGGCTTCAGAGAGCATGGCTGGAGGTTGAACAAGATTTCCCGAGTTACTGCAGGCAAGATTCCTAATTTGACTAAGACTCAGTTTCTTCTTCAGTAATCTGAGGTTTAGGTATCTACCTCAACAGGTATAAAAAAGACAGACAGGTTACTCAATTAAATAGCATAGAAAAATAGGACCACATAAATAAACATGGCCAATTGATTTTTGACAAAGGCACAAAGGAAATTTCAAAGGACAAAGGAATGTCTTTGCAACAAATGGCTTTGAAACAACTGAACATTCATATGCAAATAAGACAAACTTCAATCTATACCTTATACAGATACCCCCCACTTTTGAATTCAAAAGTTTGCATTATGCCCCAAGCTTTTATGAAAGATCTACATTAGCACTTGTTTAAGCCAACTGAAAGAAATCCCAAAAGGATTTTCACTTTTACCAAAAGAAGTAAAAAGCTAGAGAGGCAGCTATTCCATAGGCCAGGGGGACCCCACACAGAGAGGGGCCAAGCTCTTTTCCAGCAGCCACTTTCTACAGGCTGCACAAGTGCCACGTCGTTCCTGCTTTGATTGGACATTGCAGTGAGTTCAGCTTTCACGTGTTACTTGGTATGCTTTGGTAGGTGATTTGTTGCATCAGGGAATGGTTAAATTTTTTTTCCACGCAACAGCGGTATGGCGGTTCCTCAAATTGCTAAAAATGGAGCTTCCATACGACCCAGTAATACCACTTCTGGGAATCTACCCAAAGGACACAAAAACATTAATCCAAAAAGAGACATGCACCCGCATGTTTATTGCAGCATTGTTTACAATAGCTAAAATATGGAAACAACCCAGATGCCCAAAAATAGATGAGTGGATCAAGAAGATGTGGTACATATACACAATGGAATACTATCCAGCATTCAAAAAAGATAAACATGCAATTCGCAGCAATATGGATGGAGATAGAAGGGATCATGCTCAGCGAAAAAGCCAGAAAGAAAGAGAAAAATATTGAATGGTTTCACTTATAACTATATAGGTGAACAAAACAAGAAAGAGACATCTAACAAGGGAGGGAGAGTATAAGGGCTCAAAAGGGGTAGAAAAGAGCACAAGGGACTGTGGTGATGGTTCACGGATGAATTGGTGGTGGGTAACCTATGGGGAATATACAATAATGTAAAAAATAGGAATAAAAAAAAGACATAAACAATAAAAAAAATTTTCCACACGAATGGTAATTGCTTCTTTATTTCATTTTGGCTTAGAGAAGCTTTCATAGGAACTCTCCTTTCCAAGAGCAGGGGATTTAATCTGTACCTTATACAAAATTTTACTCAAAATGAATACACAAAAGGTAAAACCAAAGCTAAAACTTTTAGGAGAAAACAGGATGAAATCTTCATGACCTTGGGTTAGGCAGTCACTTCTTAGCTACTTGATCAAAAGCACAATTCATAAAAGAAGAAATTGATCAAGTGGACTTCATAAAAATTAAAAACTCAGTGAGAGACACCATTAAAGAGAACAAAAAGACAAGTTACAGACTCTGGGAAAATATATGCAAATCACACATCCGAAAGGGCTTAAAACCAACACTTTCAATATGCAACAGTAAAAATATGGCCCAGTTTTTTTTAAATGGGCAAAATATTTGAATAGATCCTTTACTAAGATGACATACAGATGGCAAATAAGCACATGGGAGATGCTCAACAACAGCAGTCATTAGGGAAATACAAAATAAAACCATAATGAGATACCAAGATAAACTACAATATCAGAATGACTAAAACATACACACATACTGACAATAGTAAGTGTGGACAAGGATGCAGAGCAAATGGAATCTTACACATCACAGATGGAATACAAAATGGCAGTCACGCTGGAATACAGTTTGGCAGTGCATTTAAAAGTTAGACATATACTTACTATGTGACCTGGCACTCCTACCTCCAAGCACATACCCATGAGAAACAAAAACTTATGTCCACATAAAATTCTATATACAAATATTGATAGCCATATCACTTGGATTCCCCATGACTAGAAACAGCTGAAATGTCCTTCAAGAAATGAATGGCCAAACTGTGGTACAGTCACACAACAGAATACTGTTCAGCAGTATAAAGGGATGAACTATGTATACATTACGCCATTGGTAAATTTCAGGTGTAACATGTTAAGTGAAAGAAACCAGATTCAAAACATTGAATCCAGTATGATTACATTTATATGAAATGCTAGAAAAGGCACAAAAAAATAAGAATGGTGAACAGATCAATGGCTACTTATTTCAGAGCTTCATGAGGAAAAGTTAGGTAGGCTGAAGTGTATTCAAGTTTATACTAAGGAATCTAGATAAATAAACGTCACTAAAGGAAGTAGACGTTCCATTCTTGAAATGCAGGTAGACATCAGGAAAACTCAAAACTCCAAGTATCATCAATTCAAAAGGGGTCAAAGAAATGAAACGACTGACAAATTAATAACATTTAAAGGGAAAAAAATAAAGAAGTCAGAATTTTTAAAATTTTTTTCCTCCATTGTAGTCTTGGCAAATTGCCTAAACCCTCTGCACAAAGAACAAAATAAACGCATAAGAGTTTTTTTAACAGACAAGTCTTAAGGACGTAAAATATGAATTTTTAATGACTCCTCATATTTTCAGTGTTATTACAAAATGTTAAGCTCACATCCAAAATGAAAGAGTTTCTGTATCAATTATTTAATTAAAATACCACACATCGATCCTAAAATCAAATTAAATCACATTTTCTGTTAAGGACAAAGAAAGGTCTTCCCAGGGCTGACATGGAGGTGGGGGGGACAGGGGAGGAAACAGACTATGATGGGCCCCCAGCTTGCGTAGTAACTAGTTACACTTGTTTATGCATTTGTCCAAAAAGTAAATTTTAGCTTATGCAAATTTAAAAACGAATTCCAAAAAGTATCAATTAAACAAAATCATCGCTAGTGAAAGAGTGCCTACCTCACAGGAGAGTTGTGAGATTTCAATTCAACAAGGAGTTGTTTTTACCTCAGTAGGTAGCTTTATCCTAACAGATGTCTTCATTGTGTTGAGTCAGCTTCACTCACAGCAAGGATCTGGAATGGTGACTTCCTGTTCCACTGCCTGCTAACAAACTAAATTTACACACTGAAAATGGCAATAAACGGAGGTCGATGTGCACTTTCTTTCTAGTCCCATTTACCTGACGACTCCTTTCCAAAAAGACAAACTGATTATGTGAAAGAATCCTCTTCTCCAGATTGCAACTGCAGTTGGAGTCCAGGCAGTGACTGGAAACACACACACACACACACACACACACACACACACACACACACACACACACACACCATCCCACCCTCCCCCTCACGGCCCCATACATTCAGGACAACAGAAGCCAGGATCTAGAAAATCAAAACCAGATGAAATCCAAGACCACAAATTTCACGCCAAAATTCCCTGGTATGTAGAATTTATGTCATTTTAAGATAAAAGAAATCCCACTTCTTGGGACACTACTAATCCTGCAAATAAACAAACAAGGAATCCATCAAAGCATATCCTGTAGCAACTAAATAGCAGAAATAGATCAGATTACATTGCAAAGTGACAATCTTTAAAAAAAAGTTTATGCTGGAAAACAACAGAAATTTGAAAAAACAGAACAGCTGGTGGTTATCTAAGAAAGAGTTAAAAATAAGTCAAGGGTAGAGAGACATAAATATAAACACTGCTTCAAAGCATCTAGACAAAAACAAACAGTTAAAGGTTTCCAGCTAGTCTAATACATTGAGGTGCAGCATCCATTTCAGCTGATTTTTTTAAGACCTTTTAAGTAGCAAGCTTTGTAGCTTTTCTTTCCTTTTTTCATTAGGAAAGGTAACGCATATTCATTACAGAAATTTCAAACAATATGCAAATACTACTTAGAAAGTGAAAGTCCTTCATAAGCCCACTCTCCAGAGATAACCGTTGTTAATAGCTTTGTGTTTCGACTTCACATTTTAGATTAATATACTAATGATAGTATGGACTATAGATTAATGATACATAAAACACAAGCTTTTTTAAAAGAAAAACAGGAGCATTCCACATACAGCATTCTTAAAAGTGCCTTTTACTACCTACTGATGAATGTTTTGAAAATCTTTTCCTGTTAGTAGACATAGATCTACATCACTCTTTTTAATGTCTACAAAGTATTCTATTATATGGACAGGCCATAATTTTTTAACCAGCCTCTTACTGATGGACATTTGGGTTGCCTCCAATTTTCTGCTATTAAAAACAATGCAGCAGTTATATCTATTAAAACTACTTCTGTAAGCTGAATTCCCTGGAGTAGGTTTTTGTTTGGGGGGGGAGGGCGGTCATAGAATATGCTAAACTTTTTAAAAAAAATTATTCACTTAGCTTTAATTCACACTATCAGAAATCTTCAAGGTAGCAATTGCTTTAATTACTTTATTTTGATTTTCATCTTTGATACTTTTTTGAAAATAACTTAGTCTTAAAATTAATTGCATTGGAATTAAAAGGTATGTTTTAATACATTCCTGATCACTAATTAGAAATATACTTTGTCTATAGTCTATATTTAAAAAAATTCCAGTTTTAAGAAATTTTATGTAGCCCCAAATATCACTGAAATGTTCTTAAATCCCATATTAGACTTGAAGTTCTTCTTAGACTCAAATAGATTCACTGTAATCACAGTTTCCTGTTTGTATTCCAAAAAAAGAAAAAAAAAAAAACACAAGGATCCCCATCACACATACAGCTTCAAAAATCCAACCCCAAAAAAACCTACAAAATTGTCACTCCAAAATGAGTACATAAGAAAGTCAAATACAAAAAGTCATGACATTCAGAGCCTGATTTTCAGTAAATCACCCAGGACACATTTCATGGCAAACAAAATACTTGCTGAGAAATATAGTTACCAGGGCAACCATAACTGACCTTTTATGTTTTATTTATCAATCGTATTGCTGAATTATTCTCATTCTTGGAAACAAAGGAGAAAAATGTATTATCAACAATGGTAATTAATTAGGGGCCCCCTGCTCCACACTAAATCACTCCTGCCAAATCTGTGTTTATCCAACAAACATGCTATTATTATCTGCTTCTTACTTCTTGTGGAGGCTAAAGACGTAGATGGCAGATCCCGAAGAGGCATTTGTGAGTTACTGATATTAAACTTGATGCTCTAGATGGAGAGTATAAAATGAAAGCCAATTTTCAGCAGACAGCTGGACAGGTATGGGAATTCTGTGCTTTCACATCATCACAACACCTTGGCACCTAGTAGGCACTCTCAAAATACAGAGTAAATGAAACCAGGATGAAAACACATGAATGCGGCTACCTGTCTTTAAAATGAGATCAATTATGAAACTAGAAATTCCAAACATTTTACCATTTAAGAGCTACCATTTTACAAGTCTCAAAGAATCTCATCTAATCAACTATCCTTTCCTCTGAGGAAAAAAATAGGTGAGCTTATTTATTTTTAGCATCCTAGAATATGTTTATACCTGCCAGCGCCTGGCAGAGAGAAGAGGATAAAAAAGGCTGGAAGACAAAGAAAATGGTATAGAATCCCCAGTGTCTAAAAAGGATTTTAAGAGCATTTATTATGGGGGCCTCCCTGGTGGCACAAGGGGTTGAGTCTCAGCACTATGAAGCTATCCAGAGCCACTGCAGCACGAGTTCAATCCCCAGCCAGGGAGCTTCCCACATGGCGCAGCAGACCACTCCTGCCTTGCCTGCTACTCCCCTCAGCAGTGTACTTCAGTAGAACTGCCTGTTCTGCTCCCCACTCTGTCTCTGATGAATCTTCTCATTACCCCACACCTCTGGCCTATACCCCAGCTTGTATGCATAAATAAACAAATCTTTTTAAAAAAGAGCATTTATTATGAATGGCATTTATCAAGGAGGCAACAAGGGTACAGAAAAGAGACCCCAGGATTGAAAATCAGAGGCCTGGGTCTCAGTCCTGGTCTTGGATTTACCAGAGTAAGTCATTTCCCCTTTGAGTCTCAGGTTCTCATTTCCAAGACAAGGAGGTTAGCAGTTACGATTTCTTAAGTCCCCTCAGCGTTAAATGCCCTGGCTATGCCAACCTGCCTCATGGCTGAAGGGGAAGACGCAGGGACCCCTGAGTTGCAAAGCATGGTCTGCAGCCCAGCCCTGGACAATCAGGTCAAGAGGACTGCGGTCCTGACAAAGTGAAGCTCCCAACTCTCACAACCTTGAGAGATGCCCCCCCAGGGGGACATTTCGAACCTCCCCAACTACCCGCCAGCTCCCAGCCCTCAGAGCCCAACCCATGTGCTACATGGACTCCAGCTTTCCAAGATCTCCTCCCTCAGTCGCCTGGGCTCACCATCTAATTACAGCCATCCTTGTTCTCAAGCCCTTCCCCTATCTCCACCTCGGAGGAGAAAACTGTCTCTTTCCCATCCTTCTCTCCAAGCAGACCCCATTTCCCGGGCCTCATCAGGGCCTTGCTCTTTCAGTGAAGAACTCCCACTGCTTTATCTTCAGTCTCTCTCTGTCCCACTTCTTATTTTGTATATAACCTTCACTAGCCCTTTAATTTATAGACTATTTATGCATTTTTAAATTTCCCTCAATCATACATCTTTTGTCCACTTCCTTCTCCCTCAGCCAGTCCTCCCCAGCTCTCAAAACACCAGGCTAAACTGCTGCCTCCTGTTCTGCGCTCCCCAGGGGCCCCACCCAGGAATCCCGGGTGCCTTGCTCTCACTGCCCCTCAACTGCCAGGCAGAGCGCCCCTGTAAACACCCAAGCCCCACACCCAGGCCACCTTATCTAATCACTTCCCTGTGGCAGCAACAGTGATTCCCACCCCCCTTTCTTAGGCCTCTCCTCTCCCTAGGGTCCCAATACAAAAACCTTCCTGGTTTTCCTCAAAGCCTGACAGTTCCTTCTCCACTCCTTTCATTGATTCTCCTTCCTGCCTTTAATGGTTGACGCCCCCTTAGCTGTTCCTGTTCTGTCCTCAGCGTCTCTTCTTACCCAATGTCTATGTTCTCCTTAGAAGAGCATGACCATCACCAGGGCCCCTAATGAGTGCGGTGAGGGGCTGCCAGATCTCTCCACCGTGACGTGCTACAAATCGCTCCCAAGCTCAGTGCGTCATCCTCAGGCTCCACACTGTCCACCTAAACGCCCCTCGCTGGTCAGCACACACATCACCCACCTAGGTGGCCAAGCAGAATCTGGTCATTAACCTGGACTGCTCATCTCTTCATTCCCTCTTTTAGTCAAGCAACAAACTTCCTCCCAAGCTGCACAGCACGTACCTCAGTGAAACCGGTCTTCTACGGCTTCTCCTAATGGCTCTCCTCCTATGGCCAGGCTCTAAATCGCCCCAAAACATTCCACACGGCCATCTGATGCTCACCACCCCCTGCTGACACTCTCCACGGCATACAGTACAAATTCCGTATTATTATTAACTTGGTCCTTCACGATCTCCCACACAGCTTCTCCAGCTTTACCTTTTGTTGCTCCCTCACAGACTTACCCAGAATCTACCATACTTTTTGTGCTTCCGTATCTGTCCACAGATGATCTCAACCTGGAGAAACTCCCTATACCATTTAAAGAGCTACTTCTACCTTTCTTTCGAGACCCAACTCAAGGGACTCCCTGAAAATCTCACCTAAGTCTCTACAAGGAGTTAGTAATCCTCTTCTACGCCTCTGAAATACTCCCTAACTCTATTATTTTCTGCTTCCTGCACAAGAATCTAAAATGTAAATCCCTGGAGGGAAGAAACCCTAGGAAATCACCTTCGAAATGTAGTTCTTACCACAGTGTCCATCCAGTACACAGTAGGTATAACATATACACAAACACATACAGAGTGAGATGCATGTAGAATTTATTCAAAATCATTAAGAAGGCATGTTAATAGTCAAATTGTCTTAACTCATGGACAAACAGCACGTTCTGAAGCTTGAGTCTCCATACTCACTATAGTTAAGCTCCTTCCTGAGGCAAGTCACAGGATAGCTTCATTTGTTAATAGAGGCAGGAAGTCCTTAAGACCTTTTTCTCTGAGAAAATGGTCATGAAAAGAGAAATTTTCTGGTCCTCCCTGGTGGTGCAACGGTTTAAGCACAGCGGTGTGGCACTGTCAGCAGCTGCGGCGTGAGTTTGATGCCCGGCCAGAGAGATGCACACATGGTGCAGCAGACCTCTCCTGCCTCGCCCGCTGCTCCCCTCAGCAGTGTATTTCCATCGATCTGCCTGTTCTGCTCCCTGCTCTGTCTCTGGTGAACCCTCTCACTGTCCCACACCTCTGGCCTGTACCCCAGCTTGTATGCAAAAACTAATAAATCTTAAAAAAATTCTCTGCCCTAGGCATTACAGACCCCCTACAGAGTTATAGCTCCATCAAACACCTTAGTCTCATAGAAGCTGCAGAGACGATTTCAAGGGAAAGTGTGTAGTAAGGTTGTGGTATATATGCATGTCTGTACATCAACATCGCCTAAAATGTAATCTAAAAGAACCATACATGAAAACTGTGTTCAAGTGGAATATTCATTTCTTTTTTTTTTAAAGATTTATTTATTTATTTTTTGCATACAAGCTGGGGTGCAGGCCAGAGGTGAGGGATGGTAAGAGGGTTCACCAGAGACAGAGTGGGGAGCAGAATAGGCAGACAGACCAAAACACTGCTGAGGGGAACAGTGGGCAAGGCAGGAGAGGTCTACCATGCCATGTGGGAATCTCCCTGGCCGGGCATCGAACTTGCACCGCAGCCGGAGACAGCTCCACAGCACTGCGCTTAACCTGTTGTGCCACCAGGGAGGCCCAGAATATTCATTTCTCATGCTAAGTTTTGAAAGTTCACTCCAATGTCCTTCTGGTGCCTCTCAGTTTTATTAGTAACTCAGAGTCAAGTGACTATCATTGGGCAAGCAATGAAAATGCAGTAATTATTTCGTATTTCTCTTTCTCCTTCACGATCATCTTTAAATCCAAGCTATCTCAATCCAACTGATGTCAGTAAAGCCAGTCTGCCCCAACTTTTCTCTAAAACTCTTAAAACTATTTGAATGAGGTGTTGAGCAGCTGTCAGTTATGGATTTGAAAATAAAAAAAGAGCCTGAAAATTGTACGTTCAGTATAAAAAGATTAGGTGAAGCAATTCAGAATGTTTAAGAACTTTAAATCAAGTTAAAAGCAGTTACTATGACCAGACCTCATGAGGTTCTGCTTAAGAGTCGCATTAACCTGGCATTCAAAACTATTTAAAATGAATACTTTTTTTTTTTCACATTTCACTCACTTTCAGCATCACCCCCCCCAAAAAAAAAACCCACTATGAATTGGCACAGAGTAACATAGTCACATAACAGTCACCTTCAAGATTTAGCTTTCTAAGGACAAAGCTAGAGCTATTAATCTGGACGCTAGATGAGCTATACACCTCTAAGGCCAAAAGGGATAATCCTTCAAATGAAGAAAGGATAATTAAGATATTCCAGACAGGAAAAGCAAGAGAAAAGTAGAGAAAAATGCACCAGATGGATGCCCATAATTGCTGAGTCCAAGATCCAGTACAAATCTACTGAATTTGGAATGAATGTCAATAGCCTAATCCAAGCCTCTCCCCACCTCCTCTTACCTTCTCATCACGAGACTGATAAGCATGAGAACTTGCTTCCTAATTTTCAGTCTAGAGCTCTGCTCTCTACGAGAGCCACTAGTCACAGGTGGCAATTTACATTTAATTAAAGTTAAGTAAAATGACAAATTCGGTGCTCAGTTGCATTAGCCATGTTTTAAGTGTTCAATAGTCACATGCACTGGTGGCCACTAGATTGGACAGCACAGATATTGAATGTTTCCATCCCACAGAAACTTCTATTGAATAGCCCTAGAGAGACAGGACTGAGACACTAGAGAGACAGGGGAAATAAAGATGCAAAAGAGGCTAAACCAGAAGCCTCAGGTTTCAGAGCTCCTCTGCTAAACGGAGCTACTTTCTGATCACCCCCACATCTAGGAGACCTGTCAGCTACTGAACCTAATATGCAGAAATTCTACACAGATGGACCTTCTACATGGGAGAGTTAAAGGAATAGAATACAGGCTGCAACTCAGCAGGTTCCCTTATCAGGCCTGAGCTACACTCTCACTACTCAACTGTAAATCAAAATGCACCCACACATCAATTTAATCCGAGCCCCCCTGCTGATTAATGTGCACTAAGGAACCAGGACCGTCTTTCTGGACTTTACACAACATGTTGAAAACCAAGGTGGCACACATTAACCTTCCTAAAGAATAGGAGCTGCCTTTAAGATGCCCCAGATTCTGCCTGCCTTCCTGAAAGTGCTCCCTGTACAGCCCTCGGCCTCGCTTCTGTTCTCTGTGGAGGTTGTTAGAGAAGCACAGGTCCAGACACACAGCTTCCCCTATGCACCCTCCTTGCTTACGCCTGCCAATGCTGTCACCCCTTACCTGGCACACAAGGACAGCTGTGGGGCTCGTTAATTTGCGCTGTACCTAACACCACAACCTCAAGAACCAGAATAAAACAATTTAAGTCACATGGCAGCCTAAACAGGCCCTCACAGTTCCCCACACCCTGGTAAGGTGCACTTGGGCCTACTCTAGGTGAACGACAATGAGAACATTCCAGTCCAAGAACCTGGAATGCGGTTCCAGCACTGCCACATGCAAGCTGTGTGACTACCTAAGTGGTGTCAGTTTCATTTCATGCTTACATAGCTTCCTCCCCAGACTTCATTCATGTGCAAGACCATCCAAACCCTTCGCAATCCTCAGAACCTAGTTAACAGACCCACCCACGTCAACCAGGCCTACCTCCCAGACTGCTCCCTCCTCCTCCCGCAACACTGACCTCTGGTCCTCTGATTTGCCCTCCCTGGCATTCATCACAGTTCCTTCTCTTGTCCCCTAAAAACAGATCTTCCTAAGGGTTCCACCTCTGCAAACCATCCCTTTAGCATCTCTCACACCTTCATCACCAGCACCTGACACAGTATTTGGTCCATACAGCATCTCAACACGTGTGTATCTAAGGAGTGACTGATTCAAACCACCACGTAGAACTTAGAGGTGACTTGCAAATCTGTTATCTCTAGCTCTCTTAAATTCTAGTACCACATTTCTTTTTTTTTTAAGGTTTATTTATTTAAGCTGGGGTACAGGCCAGAGGCATGGGGCGGCGAGAGGGTTCACCAGAGACAGAGGGGGGAGCAGAACAGGCAGATCAGAAATACACTGCTGAGGGGAGCAGTGGGCGAGGCAGGAGAAGTCTGCCGCGCCACGTGGGAATCTCCCCAGCCGGGCGTCGAACTCGCATCACTGCTGCCGACAGCTCCACAGCGTAGCGCTTAACCGCTGCGCCACCAGGGAGGCCCTAGTACCACATTTCAAACTACCCTCTGAACGTTTCCACCTAGATATTCTAATGAGAGGGATCCCAGGCTTAACCTATTCAAAGTCAAGTTCATTTTTACCCCTTACTAGATCTACTGTATCTTTATTGCTGCTCAATGGATATAGTCAAGTTCAAAATCAAAACACCCCTTCATTTCTAGTAATCATTTTCCCTCAATCCCTGTTGTACAGTCAATTACCAGATCCAGTCAATTTTACCTCCTTCCTTCCTCCACTGCTCTGGTTCAAAATCTCACTAAGTCTTTCTTGAGCTATACATCCCTAGCCAACCTCTCACTTCTAATCATTAACCAGTGCCAGACTCACATTTCTAAAACACCAGCCTGATGTTAAGCCACTGTTCAAAATTCCTACAACAGTTCCAGTGACCTCCAGAATGAAATCTAAGCTGGGACTCAAGTTCTTCTGCTACCTGGCCCCCAGATGTCCTGCACCCCACCCTCATATCTTAGCTTTCTACCTGATAACCTGTATTCACATGATTCTCCTTCAACCTGGAATGTCCTTTCTTCAAACCTCTTTCTTGGTGGAAATCCTGCCTATCTTTTCAAGACTTCATTTAAATGGAAAGCCTTGTAGATGCTCTAACTCGATGCAAGCTGCTCCTTTCTAGCCCTCTAACAAAAGATAGAAGACGGTGATCTGAAATCGCAGCTCCTTAACCCGTCCTTTGCTGTGGCCAATGACACCTCCAGGGTCCCAAGGAGAACGAGAAGGGAGGAGGATGAGGTAAGTGAGTACCCAGTGGGACTGCCGTGGGCTGCCTCGGTCCTGCATGCTCTTAGTAAACTGGGCTTCACGCTGCCCAGCCTTGCCATCTTGACCCTGAAAGATTCATTCTTTTTAGGCCAGTGGTTTTCAAACCTTTTTAAAAGAAGAGTGACACACTTTTCTCAAAGGGAATCCTATGTTGAGTCAAATATATAAATATGGGGCTTCTCACTGAAAGGGGAGCATCAAACCAACGTTATAAAATGAATTTAACACTGATCAGTTATTCCATTATAAGGAGATTATCTACTTCCTTTTAAAAAAAAAAAAGTCTCCCCTTTTCTTGTTCCTATAGTTCATGAAAAGTTCAGGTCAAAATCTTGAAGGTGATGACCTCATTATAAAAAAAATCCTAAAACCTTGAAATGTATTCTATTAAAGCATAACTCTGTATGCACTCAAATGAGGATAAAGATATGTAATCATAGGTGAATTAATATGAAAATGGGAGATCATTTTTGGTTAAAAAAAAGGTGAAGGAAAGTTCTACTATCACTTTAGCCTAAAATTCCTTCTAGACCTGATTCAAGTTACTGCATGAATGGAATATAATGCTTGAGGAATAACATTTCAAGAGGAAAAGAAAACTGAATGGGATGGTTATTTAAAGAATCATCAACTTGTTCTCATGCAAATAACTGGAATAATGAAATAAGCAATCCTGCCTACAGGACCTAGATGCAATTGTTTTTAAATAGGATTCTTGAAGCATTAGCCACCTCACTGGAGAAGAAATTAACTAATCTTTTCTTTCTTTCTTTCTTTTTTTTCTTTTTAGACAATAGCAATCATACATTAACTGGCTGACAAAATTTATATTTCAAAGATACCATTTTTCTTGACTATTGCTATCAAATCATCATTCCCTGGCCAATAGGTCATGTTGATAAAGATAAATTTACCAAAAGTGATGGGGGGGAAGAAGGGTTTAAGGTCTCTAATTTGAAGGCTTTCTTAAGAAGGTTATCCCTGAAAAATGTCCACCCAGCAAGGGAACATGGCACAAGTAAGAAAATCAAGGAAAATACACCATCCTACTCCAAGTCTCAACTAACTGCAATAATCCACGCACAAGGCCTAAAAAATACAAGCTGTGTAACCCAAGACAATACAGAGCTATATAGCTACAAGGGAAGCATCTATAAAATGCAACGATTCTCCATAATTCAAAGCATTTAAAGCAACAAACACTGTCTAAGTTGGATGCATGCCTTAGGCAGGGAAAGGGAAAGACTCAATGGATGGATGTGAATATGAAGGGAATGCTTTAGAAATAGGCCATAAAAAACAAGTTATGATGGGCCCTCCTCCCCCCTCCCAATACTGTCAGGAATTAGAGTTATTGAGTAGACATCACTGATGACAGTGAGAAAAAAAGCTGGCTACCCTTCCCCTCAAAAACGCCTTTACAAGGTCACCGATATATCAGTGTCACAAATGCATTTAAAAAATATTACAGCAATAAACTCTGGTTAGAGTGAGTTCCACCTCTATATTCACAGAAAGAACAAATTCCAAACTTCTCCTAAATTAAAAGGTAATGTTGGCAAACTTGCTCTCTGCCTGCATATGAAGTCTCTCCCACCTTCCACAGAAGACCAGCAGGAAATCTTCTGTTTAAGACAAAATCCGTTGTAGGCAATTAACTTTATAAGCTTAATTTTGCAACAGTCTTATTTAGCACCAACTATACAGTCACACAAATAGCAGAAGCCTGTCCACAAACAGACCGTCTTACCCATCTTGTTTTTTTAAACACAGCAATGAGCTCTTTCTCACATGGTCTGACTACTGTGCTGCATTTTTGGATCCCATAGCCACCGGCTCTACATATATCCTTATGAATGTAGAGGGAGAACTAATGGGTTGTCAGAAAAGTCAGGACATATTTTCCTATGTTTTTTGTTGCAAAAATGCATCATGACTTTTCTGACAACCCAATATGATCCCGAGTGTAAATTTCCCTACGTACACCACGCCTCTTCTGGGAACATCTCTAGTTAAGCCAACACCACCAGGACTGCTGAAGAGAAAAGGAGCAGATGGCCTGAGATAAGATCCTGGGTTTGTTGCTTCAACTCTGAAGTGCAGATATGACCACAGCAACGACTCAAATCCAGTCATCCCTTGTCGGTGAAGTGATAAAATAAAAGGAGAAAGTGTCTCTTATCGTCTAAATCTCTCCAGTGATTACCTAATAGCCAAGTATGAACAAACACACTATAAGTGTTTTTCAGATTATGAGAAAGTCAAGCACACTGACAAAGCTTCATCCATTAGAAGAGAACAGACCACTTCTGCTCAGAATTAAAGCTTTAAAAGCTGATCATAAGGCAGTCACTCAATTAAGTTCATAAAACCAAAACCTAGTGTTGGTTCCATACCGCCACTACCTGTATCCCTAACAAGTGAAGGCGGATAAACCACGTACCTAATAGAAATCAAACTGTGTAACAGAAAAATAGTGAGAGAATAAACAACTGTTGGAGTGATTTTTATACTGGTGTTCAGGACTGAATACCATGTTTATGCTTAAAAGGCTAGAAGTTATTTAATGGACAATGGGCACAGAATTTCCAATTCATTCCTGGCATCAACAAGTGCTTATTAAGCGCATACCACAGATAGGGCCTTGTGCTCTAAACTGTTAAGGATACAAAGATGAATAAGAAGCAGCCCCTCCCGGAGAAGCACTGACATTGCCACAGACACGTGTCAAACTATAATAAGGTAAGAAGTGTGAAAAGTCATGGAATGATGGATGAAACTGTAATGGAAGGTGAAAGGAAAACATTATATGCAGGCTGGAAATCATGTAAGATTTGAAAAGGAATCACAGACTTGGGTCTTCTCTACGGCCAGGATTTATACCCACAGACAAGGAAGAGTGGAGGGTGGGACATTTCTGTTAGTGGAAACAAGATGGACAAAAACGAAATGCACGGCAGGTGTATGAGGGGACCTCAGGGCAATTCAAAGAAGAATGTTTGATAAGGAGAAGATACATTAGAAGTCCTTCCAGACTAAAGGGGGCATAAAGAAAAGGCATCTAATTAACCTGAAAGCTCAGGGAAGTTTCCTGGAAGAATCTGTGCTTGAGCTGGATCTGGGAAGAGACAGCATTCGGCCATCTAGACAAGGGTGCTTTGGGAGGAGGGGGAGGTGACCTCTTAAATCAAGGGTGCATGGTGGGTGGTCCCCCAAGAACCTGGCACCACCCCAGGAGAGCATCATCTTTAAGGTGCCAAGAAAACACTAAAAGATTTTAAGCAAGAAAGTGACTATCACATTTGTGTTTCAGAAGGACCACCTGTAAGCAGATTAGGGATGCATCACAGGGATAAGGTCAACAGACCAGTTAAGGAGCTGTTACAGCTGTTTAAATCTATCTTCCTCATCTGTGAAATAGGAGTAAGGGTAAATTAAGGCAGTGGTGGTGAAGGAGATAAAAGACTCACTGGCAGGAATATACTAAGCAATAGGGGGCAAAACACAGGCAGGGGTAAGTGCCCTAAGACGTCTCCCGGACTTTTTAACTTATGGAGCAAATGATGGCACCTACCCTTCCTCGGGATAGGAAACACAGGATAGGGGGAGGTCTGGAGAAGAAGGAAGGATGATATTAAGTTGGGTTTTAGACATCGTGCATTTTAAGAAAACACAGTATAGTTAAACGTTTCAAGTAGGAGCCTGGAAGCTAGCCCTGGTTCTGCCATTTATTTTATATGCTTCTAGGACAAGGAACCTCTCAGCAGCTCAGTTTCCTCATCTGTAAAATGCAGCAAGAGCGCTAGCTATTGAAAGAGGTATTCAGCTACTAAGAAATGAAATGAGACCATGAATGAAGAACTGAGTGGGAGTGGCTGTCATTAACGTCATTTGAGACACCTGTGGGACGTCCAGGTGAGATGGCAAACGGGCAGCTTCAGGACATGGTCTGAGGCTTTGGAGTCCCAGGCTGTGCACTTATGGGGCACACAACGGCAATAAAAATTTCTTCAAAGGGAAGAAGTGCAGCACCGGGCATATATAGGTTTGCCAGTTTACTGGCCAAGAAGGGGAAATGACTGATGAGAAGCAAGGGAAGGCATAGTAATTAAACATCAGAGACCCACACTGCATTATGTGGACAGGGACAGTCCCTCTGATCTCGCAAGTAATTCAGTGAATTAGAAAGAGACACAAAATACTTCTAACTACCCAGAGAGAACTATTATCTGGAAGAATGGAGGGGATAAGAAAAAAAATTTTAATTGACTTCTAATGTAAAATAATATCAAATTGGGTGGGAGGGGACAATCATTAAAATAAACATGCTAACCTAGAATTTGTCGAATAAGTAGACAATGTGTAGAAAAATGGTAACATGCCTTACAAAAAAATAGGAAAACAGGAGAATAATATATGAGAAAGGAATGAAACTGGCTACTCCAGGAAGGTGGGTGGAAATGGGTCAGAAAAGTATACAGTTTGAGATTTCTTTCTATAGTTTTGATTTTTGAGCCATGATAATGATTTACATATTCAGAATAACTGAATCAACAAGAATAAGGAAAAAACAAAGACAGAATATGAATAGAAATGAATGATTCTATCTAACTGGTCAAACACACACACACACACACAGAATGCATTTGTGAACTTGTGAACACAGTACTCTGTCTACTCTCAGTGAAATCTATTTTAAAGACAAAAAAGGATGGGAAAAAATCTTGACCTGGGGCCTCCCAGGTGGTGCAGCAGTTTAAGCGCTGCACTACGGAGCTGTCAGCAATGGCAATTCGAGTTCCACGCCCGGCCAGGGAGATTTCCACATGGCGCAGATCTGCCTCTCCCGCTGCTCCCCTCAGCAGTGTTATTTTGGCCGATCTGCCTGTTCTGCTCCCCACTGTCTCTGGTGAATCCTCTCGTCGCCCCATGCCTCTGGCCTGTGGACCCCAGCTTGTATGCATCAATAAATAAAACTTAAAAAAAAAAATCTTGAACCTCACTCGGTAGGTTTTTGGTCTACAATGGCCTTGGTAGAGTAATTCCAAAACTATTTTGTATTAATCATAAAACACTGATGTGGTTTGGGAACCAAGGTGCTCTCCCTGGGAGAACAAAGCTACAAGAAATGGAAAGAGAGAAAAGAACCTTGGGATGCTGAGATTGGAACTGGAAGGATTCAGTATGAATTCATGATTTGAATGAGTAAAAATAAATTAAAGATAGAGATAAATGTATATATAATTGATATATTTATATAATAAATATTTATACTTACACATAAATAATAAATTTATCTCTATAGATAGATAGTTCTATCCACTGAAATTTCAAGTCAATAGCCATACTTAAAAATTAATGGAGATATATCAAAAGGACACAAGAGTCAGGCTGAAGAGGTTCCCAGTGGTCAAATGGGACTGTATGAAATATATCCAATTCAAACTTTTCTAATTCTATGACTCCACTATGATTTCCAAAAAAAGAAAAAGGGGAAAGGGAAGTTCTTTATGTAAGAATGCCTCTACCCAATGTAGAAGAACGATAGACTTAGAAAAATCACAACTTGATAAAATGAGTAATAATATTTGATACTGAAAAGGTTTATCAGTACACCACTAAAGCCACCAGGCAAGGTGATGCTACAGTCTAAAATATCCCATTAATTGCTTATTAATTACAAAAAGACAAAAAAGGAAAGTCTACCCAGACTAAGTGATGAAATTCATATTGTTAGCCACGGGTCAAACTTACCATCCCCAGTAACAGGACAAACTGCAATCATCTGTCTCTTGCTATGATGCTGTAAAGAAGGTGGCAAGGTCAGCTACGCTGGGTTCCTGCCCATATTTATAATACGAAGCCAACCATGAGGGAGGGATCGATCTGGAGAACTATGGAACATTCTGCAAACAGCAGGCCTGGATTCAGCAAGATGCTGCCGTGAAAGACACCTCCAACTCCTTAAAAATTAAAGATGGAGAGCAGGGGGATGGTACCAGATTAAAAGAAAAAAATATGACAACCAAATGCAATGGATTCTGGATCAGGGAGGACAAAGACACACGTCACCAAGAATAATGGGACAACTATGAACATCGGAACACAGCCTAGATTAGATAATATTGTTGAATCAACATCCAATCTCTTGAATGCAATCATGGTACTTAGGTTGTATGGAGAAATGCCCTTATTCTCAGGTGTTTTGCACTGAAGAACTCAAGGATGAAATGTAACTCTGACTGCAACTTGCTTTCACATGGTTCAGGGAAGAAAAGAAAAAGATGTGTCTATACATTGTTTTGTTGAAAGAGCCAAAGACAAAGCAAATGGGTAAACTGTAAACTTTTGATGAATCTGGGTAAGGAGTAGATAAGCATTCATCTTACCATTCTTTCAACTCTCCTGTGGTTTCGAAATTTTTCAAAATAATCTTCAGGAAGACAGGGCCCAACCTACCCAACTATGAATGTACTTAACACACTGCCTGGTATAAAAGCAGGCGTTCAATAAGAGTCATTTTTTAAATTCTCATTTTCTACCAAGTGCTTCTGGGTAGCTACAGAAATACAAGTTCTTTGTTTAAATATCATATATAAAGCATAGGAGGCGAGGTAAAGTA
This sequence comes from Scalopus aquaticus, assembly GCA_004024925.1. NCBI lineage: Eukaryota > Metazoa > Chordata > Mammalia > Eulipotyphla > Talpidae > Scalopus > Scalopus aquaticus. The sequence continues at coordinate 362,485 of PVIJ01000053.1, forward strand.
ATAGTCCTTTCTGTGTTAAAAGAGCCAGAAATGGGAGTTGATCATTGTTCTGTTTCTCTGAGACGACTGGGTGATTCCATCTACTTCCTAAAGACTTTCGTGTCCATGGGCCTCCCTGGTGGCGCAGCAGTTAAGCACAGCACTGTGGAGCTGTCGGCGGTGGTGATGCCACTGCAACACCCAGCCGGGGAGATTCCCATATGGCGCCGCAGACCTCTCCTGCCTCGCCCGCTGCTCCCCTCAGCAGTGTGTTTCCGTCGATCTGCCTGTTCTGCTTCCCACTCTGTCTCTGGTGAACCCTCTGGCAGCCCCACGCCTCTGGCCTGTACCCCAGCTTGTACGCATAAATAAATAAATCTTTAAAAAAAAAAAGACATTCGTGTCCAGGTGAGGTCTCAGTGTCACTGTTCTTCAGTCCCACCTCAGAGACAGTGGAATACATTTTGAATTAATCCTTGCAGTGTAGTAGTAGTAGTTTCAGTACTCCCAAAAGTGAAGGATTTTCATATGTGATTAGCTGTACTAGCAGTCGCAGGCATAACCTGTTGCTGAGTAGTGACTATTTAAATTTTAAAAGCTGTATGTAGAAAATGCTGCCTTTCAAGAACGTTCACATGTGCAACTTATGATATTTTGAATTCCTCGGCTGGTTGTACTATTTTTAACTCATGAACAAAGCACTAGCTTTTTCTGTTCTGTAACTTAAACTGGGCATTCTAACCTGCCAACATGGCCCAGAGATGGAGAGATTTGCTTCAGGAAAGGGAAATGAAGAGCAACCAAGGCTGTGTGATTACTGACAAAACTAAAAGAAAGGAGACAGAGGTCTCTGCACAAAGATGTGGGCTCACAAGATATGCACAAGGAAAAGTGAAGTTCGGTGTCATTTAAGCTAATCTCTACTTGAACCTTTTAAGAGATAAAACCATTTGAGCAGTAATTTAGTACTAAATTAACTTGTTTTTTTTTTTCTTCCTATCTTCAAAGTTTTCATTGTTTAAGTAAGGGCTTCTGCAAGAGAAATGAAGCAATGTTCCATTTCTATTCAGAAGAGCAAATCAAGCTGATGACTTGTAGTAGTGTCCGGCTGGCATGGCCTAGCACTGGCATATTCAGCAAAGAGCCAGAAACATACCACACTGGACACACAACCTTTTCTCCACAACCGTCCCCAGAAGAGTCCATGGTAATCAAGTTTTCATATCACTGGATCATCGGGCTGCCTAACCTTTGACTTCCCAGAACTCAACCTCACTAGGGCAGGATTCCAGAAAAGGAAAAAAATAAGGGGAGAATAGTGGGAGATTTTATTACTACCAGATAGAGGCATTTGAAAAGATCTTTATGCTAACAAGTTTAGCAGTTAGTCTGACAAAGGTTCCATTTTTATCTTAAGCCAGTGACAATTCACCTTCGGTGTGATCAAGGCAAATGTGATCAGCCAGGATGATGGCCATGACTGTGCCCCAACTCAAAACTGTTTAAAAGCTGAGCCAATAAAGGCCACATCTAAGCATCCGTCTCTCTGGATCCCCAGGTGGGTGCTTCTTAGTAACCAGATGTACCAAAGGAGACCCAACGCTCCTCTAAGGTGATATCTCCAGGATCACCTTCAAAGGGGCTGATCTTATTTATGCCAAGACAGCAGCTCCAGTCAACGCCCTGGTGGATATTTCCACAGACTTCCTAACTTAATTTTCTGTCTCAAAATCTTGCCTTGCCAGCCTATTAATTTTTAAAGTCAATTATGCCATTTTCATGGAATAAGTGTCCATTTCCAGCCAAACAGGTGCCGTATGCTTCCCACGTTCAAAGTTTAAGACTTTCACTAAAATAAATAACGGCCATGCTATCTAAGCGACAGGCTTACTGTAAAGAACACCCCCCCCCCGCCCGCCGCCGCGTACACCTGTAAAGCAGAAGAAGAATGGCCGTGCTGGGGTTATTGGAGACAAGCATGGGTTAAATTCAAAGAGGACAGGGAAGACCTTTATTCTCAAGGTGGGCAAGGAGAATCCGCCAAACTACACCTATAAACCAAAATATTTCAGTGCACAAGGGAGGGCAGTTTTAGGCCAAGGCAACCAGCTAAAGGCTGATCAGGAGAACTCTTTCTTCCTCGGTTTCACAGAGAATCAGTCTTCTAGTCCCCTCAGGTTTGGGCTGAAAAGCACTAAGAAACGAGGGCAATTAGAGAGGCAGCAGGAAAGCAACCAAGAAAGGAACAACCTAAAGACCAAACAGTGTGCATTTTGAATGTGATGTGAACAGTGAGAATTTGAGCTTAGGTCTCCTGAAAGGCAAGTGTCACAACCCTGTCGGGAAAACAATTACAACTAAATAGAATAAATAGAATTTGAGGTAGACTTAAATTCTGAGTAGCAGAGACCGGGGTCAGGGGAATTGGCAAGGAAGCTTCCGCTGGTAAAACGTGGTTTGGAGAGGACAGAGTCTTCCAGAGAATGTCACAGAGAAACAGTCAGTCCCATTTTATTCAGCCCAAGAGTGCAAGCTAAGAAGGGAATAAAATTAAAAAAGACTCCAAATTTATGGGCCTTGGAGACCAGGATGACGATGGTGTCATTTGCAATAACGCAGACTTCGAGAAAAATTGATACCTATGACAGAAGAGAAAGGTTTCATTTTTGACGTGTTCACTTTTAGGTTAACCTCAGCCAAGCGGAGCCGTGATACAGACAATGGGAGATGGGGGCTAGGAAACCCTTGGATTTTAGGCAGGCTCCTCCCTGCACCGTCTCCAGGGACCTCATAACTTAATTCCAACTTGGCATTGCAGTCCAGTACCAGAGAGCTGAGGAGGAACGGGAGCGCCTACCTTCTCAAGGAAAACTGCCAAGAGCCAGATACTTATTCTAGGCATTGTTAAAAGTCCATGTCAGTGGAGTATCAACTTCAAACACTGAGTAGCATTTAAATATATATCACAGCACTTTCATTTCAAGCCTATTTAACATTTCTGAAATATCTAGATCAAAATGTTGGGTCGAACGACAATATTCCGGTAAAACATCTACTGAAAGAAAAAATTTCCCCACCCCACAGCTCTTAAGATAATCACCCCATTCAAGACACCTGTCAATCCTAACAGATTTTCTTAGTGCTTGCTTTCTCTCAACCTTACGCCAAGTCTCTCTTTTGAGCAATAACAAAGGCCACACATCACTTCGAACGTGCATATATATAAATACCTCCATCTCCCTTTCTTCTAACCCTAGTTCAAGGCCAACTGCACCAAAGCTTTTGAGAACCAGCACTGGAAGATCTTCAAAGAGAAACTGCCCATTAACCACAACAGCAGCTGCTGGCTAGAGCCTGCAATTTAAATCTCTGAAAAAGAAACTGTGGCTTCTGAAATTTAAACAAGGAGGTGCCACTTGTAATTACAAACATTCCAGTGGGTTCCCTCCTTCATTGATGGTTTCTAAACAAAGGCTTTCTATTCGATTTTGGTGGTACTCCCCAAGTCATGAACATGGGCATTGCTTTATGCTTTTCTTGTGCTGCCACCAGCTCAGAAGAGGGGTGCAGGCGAGATGTCACGTGGTCAGGGCTGCTCAGACCTCTCAAAACCATCTCACGTGTAATTACTTGTTTGGCTAGAAACCAAAAACCAAATGCTTCAGATTTATAGTCCACATTAAATCTAACATTCAGGAAAGAACCTCTTAACACGCGCGCACACACACTCACAAAACCTCACATTTTACGGACCTTGGAAAATGGAACCAACCTGTTTTTGAGAAACTCAACAAGTTCAGAAATTAACACAGAAGCATTCCAATGTGTCCAGTTGAAACTAAAAATTCATCTTGCAAATCAGTGGGGCAAATATTGAGAAGTAAAAATAGGAACCTCTTCTGCCCCCACTATCCACATCTCCAGCCCACAAAAAAAAAAAAAAAAAAAAAAAAAAAACATATATATACATATATGGGTTTCACTCCCAAGGAAGCATTTTGTGATCACCTTAGTTACAAAATCCTGGCTGAAATTAGCACTTAGCCAGTTTGGAATAGGAAAAAACACTTTCTCTTTTAAGCCATATATTCACAAAGGCATTTGCACCACAGAGGCACTTACAGATAAATACACGAAGTAGGTATCTCCAAGGCCTCAAACAAAAATAGCCTTTCCTGCAGAAGTCCTCAGACGGAGAGTATTCATTATGAGGAAACTGGAAATGGCCCATCTCACCAAGGGTGCTCCCCACAGCCTGCCACAGTAGAGGGATTATCTACAATTACTGCATATTTACACAATCATATTTACACAACAATAAAACTCCTCTTATCCGATCCAAACAAAACCTTGCTCAAAATAAACCAAACCGCATGCAAAGGTCTCCTCAGTGCAGGCAGGCATCTGCTCTGGCTTGTCCACTTCCTTTCTGCCTCTGCATTTTTACCCAATGGAACAAGCCTGCTCCGATCCTCCTCAGTAAAGCAAGGGTAAGGCCGATGCTGTACATCAGATGAGAAGACATCAGTTCAGATAATGACACTGTGACCGTAAGAAGGGGGAAAAGGGATGTATCTTACAGCGATTCTTTCTAAAACAAATTATGGAAGAAATGACAGGATTTGTTTAAAATAATCTGGGAAGAGGAGGGGTAGGATGACCACAGAATCGGCACAGAGGATTACAGCATTCTTTGTACTCCTGTATATACCTGAAATTTTCTGGAATCAAATGGAAAACAAAAGACAATATTATCAATGTAAAGTCATCTTGCAAAACTCAAATAGTTTTTTTTCTTAAAAAAAAAAATATTCTCCACTTTTTCTCTGCTTGGTGAAAAAGGATAAGTACATGGTAAGAAAATCAAGATGTGTCCTTGTGCTTGACTTAAAGCGGCCTTCCTTTTTGTCCTTAGTTATGTGGAACCATTTCTACTGTTACTATTAATCCCCTCCCAAAACAAATGAAAAGCTTACTGGAGCTTGTGTTTTGCACCTCTGAGTTATTACAGCGACACAAACCCAGGGCTCTCCCCTATGAAGGTACTTTGGATGACATCTGCGTTGCAGCTGCCAAATGAAGTCCAGAGGCTTTAGAATCATTTGTCAACACCAAAGACAACCTCACCAAGAATGGGTCCTTTCTTCCCAGAGGTCACTCTTCTGATCCAAGGGTTTATTACCTAGAGCAACAATTGATCTTCGGCCTTCAGAATACAAACCATTCCTGGCCAAAATGTTGTCTACCTAGGATCCACACTCTTCAAAGGGTATCCCTGTGACGAGGTGGAACAGAAGGTTCCTTCGGCTGGACATCAAGGGACCTGTTCCCCATCCAGGATCCGAGCTACCGCAGCCTGGGATCCGCCATAAAACAAGGTTCTTCCCTCTCTGGGCTTCGGCTAGCTCAACGCAAAAGAATGGAATTTCACCGGTTGATTTCTAATGTCCTCCCCCTTTCAGAAATTCCACGATCATAAGAATTCCTGAACAGGTAATATTAAGAAAAGCATTTTGGTGCTAAAATGTTACATTTTCTATTAAATACTTTTAAATGTAAATATGAGTATTGTACTGGGTGAGATTCTACGTATGTGCACACAGATATGTATATATACGTATACATATACGTACACACACACACACACAGAGACGCACGCAGATACCATTAAGTGCTTATATGGGACTAATTGCTTCCAACTCAAAGCAGCAAATTTTCAATTCTGCAACAGATGTCGCTGTGTGATTTCTCCTTTCTGTGCTGGATTTTCAGTTAAAAACACCCAGCACAATGGTCAGTACAATTCTTCCCAAAAAAAGAGATAGAGCATTTGAATCCTTTGGACTTATTTCTGATAAATTTTCTCATATGCTGGTAATTTCCATTCAATTAGTTTCATCCAATTTAAAAGATCCCCTCACACAAAAATGGGCCTTTTGTTAAACACACACACACATTTTTAAAATGTAAATTCTAAGTGACTGATTAGGCATTAAAATGTCACATACAAAAACCCAAAGAATAAGACAGCTTACATTCAGAGCAATATTATGAAATTTTTAAAACCTGAAAATCATTTTCCAACTTAGTCGGAGGAATAATAAAAATAAACTTATGTATGGAGCTAAAATGTACCAGGTATAGGCAAAAGTCACTAAAAACACCAAGAGCACCTTAATAATTTTGGATTTCAATTCTCAAAACACTTTGTGAAAAATAAAGAGTAAGGTTAATACTATAATTACAAGACAGCCTACCAATCTGACAGTCGCTATCAACCACTTCCTGACACATGTCATAGAAAAGTGACATCTCTTTCCTTTCAACCAATATATCCTCCGGAGCATGTATCTCAACAGGTAGCTAGCACTTTCCTCTGCTGAAATTCAGAGCCTGGAGAGAGGACTGCAAAATCTCCCTTTAGACCCAGGAACCCGTTACCTTCTGGGGTTTTAGAGGGAGTGGAGGGAGGTAAGCAGCCAGGGAGTCCATAACAGCATGAAGTCCGGAAGTGAGAGAGGAAGCACAAGTGTCCTGCCCACGGGCTTCTCCTGGTCCCACTCTCCTTCCCCAGGAGGGCCACGGGGAGAACTGGATAAAGCATGTACAACATCCATATGAATAAAGCTCTTTGTTCCAGAGAACTGCCTGCTCTTTTATTCCCCCCTTTTTCCGTATTTGTTCATTTCAAAAGATTGCTCAATGGGTCTCTTGTTCCTCCAAAACGTCCCAGGCAAATAATGCAAGCTTGTCTCGTCACACAAGTCACTAAATGAAGCCTTGTGCGTCTTCAGTGACACACTGTAAATATAAAGTGGCATTAATGAGGGATATTTTATCAAAGCTATCACAGACAAGTGCAAGTCCCTCCTGTGGCTATTCAATTTGATGCAGGGAAAGGCAACAATAGCAGGCGACACTTTTGTAAAGTTCCCATCCTGGTGTACAAGCCCCAACAGGCCACAACAGGCAAAACTCAGCCCCCAGGCTTCCACCACGCCATCAGCCCCACCCATCAACAATCCTTTCTCATCCTGAAAAAGGTAAGGGGAGGGTGTTCAACCTCAGTCCACTCGGGAAGGGAAACACTCTATGCACCTGAAACGTAACAGGCACGATTTACACTGAGGAGCACGCCCAGGCAACCCCATTGTAGCTCCATTTCATTAACACCCGTTTCAGCCAAACATACGGGAGGGATGGAAATCCGCCCCCACCCCCACCCCCCCATGGATGGATTTAGGGCCAGGAGAAACTAGGACCTGCTACACAATGGTGCTCGGTGGCTATCCCAGGAAGGATGTAAATGAAACAAGCCTAATGAAGTTAGAAGGCAGCACCAACAGGTTTCGCTAATCCTGAGAGTGGGAACCGGAGGCCTCTGAAAAAGCTTTAACTAAGAGGGCGACGGAAGAAAAGTCTCCCGGTACCCACGTGAAATTTGCTCTCCAAATAAATTCCTAACGTGGGGCGAGGCCAAAACCCCTTCTCTAACTCATCCTGGAACCAGATACCTTAAAAGAAAAAAAAAACATTTAAAGAAAGTCCTCTCACCCCCTCGCTACAAATCAAACCCAATTACTTTCTAATTTGAACACAATCTGATAACCAGCGTACAAACAGGGATGTACACAAGCGCAAGGAGCTGCTTCCATGGTAACTGGCAACAGAATTTTCTTGTAGCACTGACATGCACGGCTGAGTTCCAGACCGCTCCTTTCTAAGTCAGCATATATGCCTCGCTGGGAAGGCAACTTCTCACCGCGAGATAGTTACAAATATAGTACCGCTGCTACTAGCCGGAGCCGTCAATGAGCAGGCTTGCCAGTGGAGAAAGAATCCTCTCCTACTCCGCTGCTAAGCGGCATCGCGCGGCTCCCATTTTTTAGTCGAAAAGCAATATCCCCGACCAGAGCTCCCCTCCCCCCCCCTTTTTTTTTTTTGCGGCCAATACAAGTCTATTGTTGCCTCTATTATGCGCCAGTTACCGAGTCTTTACTCACGCTCACGTTTAACGGGCACTGGCGCTTTTTACAATGCAGCAGCACGAGGGATCTGTTTCAGGAACATTTTATTGAACCCATCCAGTCAGAGACATCACCCGAAATTAAGTTGTAACCACACCGGCGTCGGCAGAACCCAATTATCTCGTAACTCATAAATTAAGAATTCACAGAGGAAAAACACAAACAACATCCGGAGACAGTGGCATGAAAGAAAAAAATCCTCAGCTGTGGAATTGAAGCCACCCTGTCCATCCCCACTAGGTTCCCCAAGCCGAGCTCCCTGCAAGCTTTGGGGGGGAGGGGAAGCAACCAACCCCCGCATCCCCCAAATCTAAACCTAGCACCCCCAGAGAACCCCATTTCCTACAGCGTGTCTCCTGCGGTGTTTACGTAACTGTGTGTCCTCTAGCGTGTAAACAAAAGGCGCAGCCCAAGCGAAGAGGCGCCCGGGGAGAAGCACCGTGGCCCCAGCACTGCGCCCGCCCTGGCCGGGGGCTCCGCAGGTGGGGGCTGCGCTCTCCGTGTCCTCCGCCACTTGTTGCTCCCGGGTCCTGCAGCTCCGAGCAGCAAGGAGGGGCTTTGCAGGCGCCGTGCCGTGCTGCATCCCCCCCCCCGCACCTCCTCCCCACCGCCCCCGACCCCACGCCTCTCGGTCTCCACTCCCGGCCGGGAGCCAGCCGCAAGCAGCCCAGCGGCGCGGGAACGCCGCGCGGCCGCCGAGCGCCGCGGTGGCGGGAAGGGGAGGCAGGGTGCAGCACAGCCGGCCTCTCCACTGGGGAAGAGCTCCAGCTCCCTTTTGTTAACAAAAGCAAACACTGCCCTCTTCTTTCCCGACCGCGCCAACGCGCCGGGCACACGGGCTAGTCACACATCGTGCTCCTGCTGAGTGCTCAGCGTCTTCAGGGAAGGCGCCGGGCGTGCAGAGACGCCCCTGGGCAAATTCCCAAGACAGCTCGGCTCACAGGGGGCGCATGGAGGCCCGCAGGGTGTCCGCCTGGCCGCAGAGGCCGCGGCCGCTCTCTCCAACACCCCCGGGTTGCCGAAAAGGACCGGCAACCTGGAAATCCCGTGTCCCCACTCACCGCGGAGGACGCCGCGGGGCAGGCGGGCTGCGGACTCCCAGCTCTTTCCCCGCAGAGGCGGCGACAGCAACCGCCCCCCGCGGGGCAGGGCCCGGGGAACTTTCCCAGCCTGGAGTCGGGCCAAGGAGACCCGCAACAGGGCGGGGGGCACAGAGGGGCCGCGATCCGGCTGGGGAGAGACACGAGGGAAGCGCAGTTCGGGGGACAGGGTTGAAAAGCAGAGCGCGGGGAGAGCAGGAGGGAGCAGACAAGTCTGGGGATGTCCTGTGGACCAGAAAGAAATCACGCTGGAAGCGGCAGCTAGTCAGCCATGGGGAGGTTTGGGGTAGAGAATCGGGGGGCCCGCTGGAGAGGTGGAGGCGAAGGGGCAGCACTGGGAAACGAGAGGACCTGCAAGTTACGGGGACAACAGCGAGTTTGGGAGGGTCCGGAAGGTTTGGGGGTGCCTTCGATCCATCCCTTCCCCCCATATCCTCCAGCTCTAGGGCTCCCCATTCTCACTCCACTCCGCACCCCGCGCCGAGCCGGGGAGAAAAGGTGTGGGTGCAGCCATCCCTAAGGGCTCTGATTCACACCCCGCTGGTGTAAATTCCGCTCAGCCCCTTCCCTCTCAGCCCTGAGTTTCCTCTCCACATTCCCTCCGCTTCGGATTTAGGAAGTGGGGGAAGGTTGTCATAGAAACGTTTCCCCCCTCCATGGCTACGGCTACTGGGGTGCCTCAGAAGATTTAGGGAGCCAACCGGCCGGTGCCCACACCTACCTGTGGGGATCAGTGCCGCCGCGGAGAAGAGCAACAGCAGAAGCCGAAGCTGGAGCCCGGGAGGCGCCGCCACCGCCGCCGCCGCCGCCGCCGCCGCCGCCGCACACTGGGATCCGCTCGGCAGCACAGCACTCGCCATGTCGGGCACCTGCCTCAGACTGGCGGCGGTGGCTTCCTCCGGAGCTCGAGCGGACAACTAATGAGATGCTAATGACATGCACTTAAGGCGGAGTCGGGGCCGACCAATCACAACGCCGCGAGCCCAATCAGGCTCTCCGAGGACTCGCCCCCTCCCCCATCCCGCCCCCTGGCGCTGGCGTTCGGCTGCGCGCCCGCGCCACCTGGGGGCGGGGCCAGGGGAGGGACGTATGCAAATATGTTTATGTTATATTCGTTTTCGCTTCCCCGGATCAAGGAAAAAGTGTTCTCCTGGGCGCATGGCGTGTGGGGGCTCCGGCTCCAGGGGGCGGGTCTAGCTTCCAGTACACCTTCATTAGGAATGTGTATATCAATCGCTTTATCAGACCGACGACTGGAGTATCTCCCTAGGAGGCTCCCCTGCCCGGTACACCGAGTACATCTGGCCTGGAAATCAGGTGTTGCAAATTTCCGTCACTCACCTTGCACGGAAGGAATAGATCTTTGGGAAACGAGGGCTGTTCGGGAGTGAAGAGTGAGAATGCAGGTCCCCGGATTGACAAAACAATCTGGGAGAAGTGCATGCGTGCTTTGCACGTCCGGCGGAGCGGGAGAGCCGGCTCAACAACCTAGCGGTAGACTTGGGCATAGTTAGAAGAAAGGAGCCAGAGTAGGGCTGTGGGATTTTCGAGTCGCTGCCTTTGCGGTAGATTCTCGGGAAGGGTAGCTCGAGGAAGGTCGGTTCTGGTTCCTCAGCTTGCTGAAAGTCTCCTTCCTGGCTCTAATATATATGTGTATTTAATGTATATGGCACATATGTAATATTACACATTTACGATTACACTCAACGAAAAAAAATCAGTTCTGTTAAGGCGTTGGGGTGCAGGGCGGAGGCTGGGTCTGCCATCTTCCTCCTTTAGGACTCAAACCCACTACGCCCTCCTCTTCGCCCCGCACTGCCTTCGAAAGCGGCTGGGGACCAACAGGTGCTCTGAGCTTGCCTGGTCTCCGGGAGAGGCGCTCCCAGCTGAAGGCGCTTGCTCCTGCGGACTTGCTCTCCCTCCCCTAAACTGCCTTTGCTTTCTTTTCAACCAGGCAGCCGGCTCTCTTGTTTGTCTGCTTTTTAATTACTTATTTTCTTCCCCTCTAGAAGATCGTGTGCGCTCTGACCCTCTGTTGCTCAAGCATCAAATTGAAGGACGAGCCATATTAAGTGTAAAGGTTTATAATAATTTAAGTATTCATAGAATGCAGAACAATAAGATGTAGGAAATACAATTTGCATAATAAATATCAATATCACAACAGCTAAAACAAACCATGACAAATTATCTGTGGCTAAATGACCAAGAGATTACTGAATGTAAATTGCTAAGTCTGAGCTATAGTCTAGAGGAGCAGACACCAAGTGACTCGCCAGGCCCTCTGTCCTCATCTTGCTAAGAATAAATAAATAAATAAATGTTACATATCAAAAAGGAAGTCAAGATCTGCCAACCCACCAAATGAGTTATACTTAAATACAGCCTCCTATTATCCATTATGCATAAACTAATTTCAAGACTGCCTTGTCTTCACAGCCCTGGATATTCTCCTCTGTAATTATAGGCCCCAACTCATGAACTGCAGGCAGTCATCCAGAAGTCGGGGCAGCTCCAGCAGGCAAACAGCACTACATGAAGTAGGAAACCATCACCATATGGTCACTAGGATAAGGCCCAGTCTGCAAAGTCCTAGGTATTCTTGTCTCTGGAAGTAGAGCTACCCAGTCAGATTAAATGCAAAGCAAAGTCCCACCAAAGAAATTCAAGGCTATGTGAACAGTGAAAAACATATTTAAACTATAAAGTAAGGACCTCTATGCTAGAAAGTCCAGCACCCTAGCACAGAGTGTAGCACATAGTAATATTAATATTTGCTATTATTGGGCCTCCCTGGTGGTGCAGCGGTTGAGCGCTGCGCTGTGGAGCTGTCGGCAGCAGCGACACGAGTTCGATGCCCAGCCGGGGAGAATCCCACATGGTGCAGCAGACCTCTCCTGCCTCGCCCGCTGCTCCCCTCAGCAGTGTATTTCTGATCTGCCTGTTCTGCTCCCCACTCTGTCTGTGGTGAACCCTCTCGCCGCCCCACACCTCTGGCCTGTACCCCAGCTTGTATGTATAAATAAAAAATAAATATTTAAAAAAAAAGAATATTTGCTATTATTATTCATACTTTTGCATTTATTGAATTATTATTTCACATGCATTATCTCATTTAATCCTTGAACCAGAACCCCATGGTACAAAATATTATCTCCCATTGTGTGTGTGTGTGTGTGTGTGTGTGTGTGTGTGTGTGTGTGTGTGTTTAGTTAGAATGATTAAGCAATTGCCCCAAGGTCAAAGTTTCTAAGACGCAGAGAGAGCTGATGCAATTAACCACTATGCTATACTGTGCCTCAGTAAATATTTAAGTGAATGAATAAATTTCACATTACAATGCATGCATCATAAGCATAAGAAAGCTACATTTTTAGCATAAAGGTGAAAATATGCCAGCAACTCAGAAATATTTTTTTAAATAACAGGATTGCATTCTATTCCTAAGGAAAAGCGTTCCTCAGGAGGCTGCATCTCCAAGCATCTTCAAGCGAATGTAGTCAGGCCCGGGTCCTCCCACACTTAGGAACACAGTATGGGGACATTGGAAGATGTGGAGTGTTTTCATCTCCCTTCATTCTCTTGGCACATCAAAGCAACACCTACTCAAATTTCCAGTTGGCAAAGAACAACATGGGACATTTCTGTAGGAAATGCTAATGCTGAATGACTTCCCTCACCAGAAGAATGCAAATAGCACTAGAAACTTCCACCAAAAGTGGCACCTGTGTCATAAGCCTAAGGAACTCGTAACACCCAATTTCCCAGGTCATGAGAAATCATTAGCACTGGGTCTCCATGGAAAGAACCAGAAAATCTAGGATTAAGCTGTTGCTACCCCACTGACAACCCCACTCGTCTCCCACCCCCAGCTCGTTCACACTAAAGAGCTCGCCAAGGGACTTAACATATGGAACATGTGAAGAACGTATCAAATCCCCACAGCCGCTAAATACAAGTTATGACTACTCTGGCTTTCTCATAGTAAAGCTCGTCATTTTCTGTTTCCTGGACTAGGATTTCTCGCCAATGACAAGTTCCAACATTTTTCCCCTTGCTACATGGATTTCACCAATTTTGAAAACCAGATGGTGTTTTTGCCATTTATAACTGATAATCAATTGTTTTGTGAATTTAATTTTTCAAGAAAGAACTGAAATACTTATCAGAATTACAATCTGGGCGCTGCTTGTGTTAGACTAAAATTGCCAGAAGCACCAAGAGCCCAGTTCTTTTTTTTTTTCCTGAGAAAACTTTAAAGAGTGAGAGGGAGAGAGACCCTATATTGTTTGCCTTCACTAAAACAGTTGAAAAATAAGGATAAACATCTATGAAAAATAAGCGTGGGGGGAATAAGTTTGAGGAATACATCAGCAATAATCACTGAGACTAGTAACACTGAGCTTTTTAAAATGCTAATGATTTGAGTATCCATATATGAAACTGATTAAAAACAAATTATTAGGGGAAAAAAAGCAAACAGTATTTTGAATCGGCATTTGCTCGGCTGCTAGTTTATTTGAGTACCAGAGGAGAGTGGTTTCATTCATTTATGACTGAATGTTGGTGTCCCCCACTTAAAAATTCTTATGCTGAAACCCTGACCCCAAAGGTGATGATATTTGGAGGTGGGACCTTTGGAAGGTAATTAAGTTAAGATGAGGTCACCATGGTGGGCCCCAGCGATGGGATAACTGCCCTAGGAAGAGATGTCAGGGCACTCTCCGCAGACACGGACACAGAAAGGCCACCAAGCACGCAGCAAGAAGGCTGCCTTCTGCAGGCCGAGATGGCCTTCACCAGACCTCCCCATGTTGGCACCCTGATCTCAGACTTCCAGCCTCCAGAATTATGAGAAAGTAAATGTCTGTTATTTAACCACCCAGTCCATGGTATTTTGTTACAGCAGCCCAAGCAAGCTAAAATAATCCCTAAACCTCACCTTCCCTTGTCAAAAGGTATATTAAAATTATATTAACGTCAGATTTTTATAAAGTAAAGTAAGTTAGGACTGTGTTAGAATAGTGGACAGGAGAAACCCTTGGTCTTTCTAGTAAGGAGTTCATCTATACTTAGATTAAGACTAAGTAGCTCTTCTTTGGGGGCATCAGCCTATGAATCTTTATGAAATATAAAGCCAGCTAAATCCATACTCCTAAATGAGCAATTAAATACTTTACCCACAGGTTTATTCTTCTAGAATCATAAAGTTGACAGTAAATTCTTGAACATAAAGAGTTGAATATCAATTTGAAAGAAAGGGCAATACTGCTATAGGTTGCAGAAAAGGACAACTAAATTAAGGAACAACCCTAATGCCACGGAAGGGACGTTTTTCATAGAGACCCACATCATAGTTTGTTTCAATCTGATGTCTAGTGATACATCCAGATATATGTGTATGATTCAAATATATATAGTTGATAAAAAGAAAATAACTTACAGAGGACATCAATGGAATAGTCACTGTTAAATTCTGAGGGTATAAGTATGAATGAGACTACCATCAAGGAACTCGGAGTATAACAGGGAAGACAGATGTACACTACAATTATTATATGTGACAAATGCTTGTACAATATGTGCACACAGCACTATACGAACAGAGAAGGGAGGCACATAACCATACCCAAAGGGCAGGTATGAATGTGTATCAGAGAAAAATTCACATAAAAGACTGTTCATGAACTGAGTCTTAGAAATTGAACAAGACTCCATAGGATACTCAGGGATGTGGAGCGAAGCTGTGACTAGATGGTAGGTCATTTATAAGACCCCAAAGTTTAGGAGAGCATGGTATATATTTGGGAAATGACAGATAGAATGGCTGGGTCACAGGTTTCCGGAGTATACGTGGCAAAAGAAGAAACTGGGGAAAATATAGAAGGACTGAGGACTGCTCTGAATGTCAGGTGTTTCAACTGGTTATTGTTGGCACTGGGAATTCATCGGATTGGTAGAATTTCATGGTCAGATTTATATCCTAGAAAAATTATCCTAGTGTCATCGTGGTAGAAAAGTCCTAAAATGAATCCTAGATTCATTGTAGCATTTGAGTAGATAGTGATACCATTTATCTGAGACAGTTATGAGAATGTGGACCAGTTCTGTCTGATTATTGTTTGCTTGGGGGATAAGCAGTGGGAAGGAGATGATGATTTCACTTTGATGTAAGTGGGTTTTGAGGTATCCATGACACATTTAGGCAAACAAAAATAAATCATCTGAAATGCTGATTTAGAACCCAGGAAAGTGTCTGAGCTAGAAGTCAACATGAAGATGGAAGCTGAAGTCATGGACTTGGACAGGGGTGGGAGAGGGGATGGTCACCTAGAGAAAACTTCTAAAAATAAGCCAGGAGCACTGCTCTAATGAGCACCTCTTTGTAGTTGTTGTTTTCATCCATTCATTCATTCACCCAAGATCACATTGGTTGACATCACTGCGTAGGATTCAGAGGAAAAGGTTTACACCTGCCCAGAGTGCATCACCATAACCCACCAGTTTTTTTCGAGAGCAGAATGAACTTGAAAAGGATGAACGTGGGGATAGGAATAGAACAAAAACAGTGGCAAACAAGGAAGATACAGGGATTATTCATGTCAATTGCTATAAAAATGTCAAATAAACAGATTCCACAAAAAATTATCAAGAGTTGACTTTAGAGATAAAAAGCTAAGGTCCAGAATGTGATCAGCTTTACACTCGGTGTAAACAGTTTGATTAAAGTTTGACTCAACAAGGAGAGAGAGGTGTGCTAATTTTGTTTATCTTGCCAGTAGGGCAGGAAGATGTGATTTGCTAGTGATTTTCTAATATGGGAGAAATAGCTTTAGAGTTTTTCAATTTGACATTCAATTTCATTGACACTGACAGACAGCCTTGGGTGGGATAGAAGGATTGTTACAACTGACCTAACTCAACTAATTATCACAAATAGACCTTAGTTTTTATTGACAAGCTAGAATATGATTGGTCATGAGGCTGCAAAAGTTTCTCCTATACTTTAAAAGTCCTATTTTCCTGATATAATATCATAATTGTCAGATCTAGCTTTGTGATAATTCCATAGCAATACAGTACAACTACCCAGGCAGCAGGATTTCAGCAAGATCCATTAAAAACAGATATTGATATCTATAGATTTTCATAAAGCTGTAAATATAAAATGGTCATATTATGAATATGAGATTATATCATTCACGCTGCTAAAGGTGAATAGTAAACTAGTTTTTTGTAATATGGTTATAAACAGGACAAGTTCAGAATAGAAATTGTCTTGATCTCTCTTGCAGTCCCAAATAGGAAAAATTTTTAGGGGAAAGGTCTCAAAGACCATCTGAAGATGGTCCTACCTAAGTGTTCAGTGTGTACTTAAAGGCTTCAAATGATACTCAAATCCCTCAACTGCATTTGAATCAGATATTCTACTTTTATATTGTCTTTCTGACTACCCCTGCCTGACTACTGGGCTACTTAGAGATTTTGTGTTTTTGCACCAAAGTACCCATGTTTATTCATTCTTCAAATTCTGTCAACTTAAATCAAACCATTGTCTGACTTCTAAAACACCAAGCTCTAAATTTCCAAAGGACTGCATGTAGTTTAGCCATGCAACTCACATTAAAATCAATGTCTGACTAAATCCCATGTAACTTTGAAAATGTAGGGGTTTGTCAAAAGGGTTCCAGAAGAGGAATAATCATCTCACTCTTTTGCAGATTTAGGAAGTGTTTTTTCTTCCTCTTTTTTTAAAGTTATTTCAGCTCTCCAAGGATACCCTTCTATCTGCTAGCAGGAACCCCACGTGTTGCTTTGAATATCCCCTTTTACCTGTCCCCAGACTGTGAAGAACTGAAGTTCAGTTTGTTTAAAGATCATATTTTGAAGAAAAGCAAGGCTTAATTTCAGTCTTTTATGTTCGTTGACAGCATTGTCACTTGCTAAGCTATTTCTCTAAGACTTTCGTTACAGTACTAATATCTCTCTATATATTTTATTTATGTGTCTTGGTCTGTAATGAATAACACATTTATGCAAAAATCTCAATATATCTACAAGATGCCAATATACAGAACTGGCATACTCTCCAGCACTGCAGTTAATAAAATGTAGTAAATAGCATATAGTTTCAGAGGCAATTAGTACAGTTCATGACTTCAATTACTAAAAAAAAAAAAAACCTTATGATTTCTAATAATTGTTGTTTATCTTTCACCTAAAGTGCTCCTCTTGTCTGTGTCAGCTTTGGCCCAGAAAAACATCGCCAGTGGGGAAGTATACAGCTGCTGCTTGCCATGCCAGGATGAGAAAGAGAAATCCAGGATCAAGACCCCAGAGTCCACTACTCTTCTTGGAGAGCTACTCCATGGGACTTTGAATTGATCTTAGTCTGCTGTGCCATCCACTTATGTCCTCCCACCAGAGTCAATTACCTGGCTTCTCAGTTCACACCACCAACCTGAGGAGTACAATTTGCTTGCTAATGCAAAGGAGGAGAAAAATCTTATGAAGTCAATTCAAATTTAGGTAAGGTTAGCGATTCCGAGTTGGTAAGGTCTCAGGCATATTAGTCTCCTAAGAATCACTTTGTAAAGCAAGATTGTCTTAATGTCAGATGCTACCAACTCACTTCATCTGATTGCAGTCCCCTCTGAGCATGAAACAAACACAAGGGGAGTCCCTGGTCCTTTTCCCAGCCTTCCATCTCTAGGCAATGCCAGTGGGTCTGTGTTCTGCTTCTAAGAGAACTCCCCAGGCAACAAGATGTCCAGAGAACCTAGAAACCTCATACTTGATATTTAAATTATTCTGTTCCCTCTTCTCAAACTCACAAAGCATCCATCACACTTGTACTCAGGGAAACGATGTTATGCTGGTAAATTACATATGTTCGGCATCTACAGCAAATAGAATTTTTGATTTACAATTTACAAAATTATCTCTTCCACCCTCTGGGTTTGCATTGTGGCTCATCCAGGGGCTTTTACTCAATATGTGTTTTGTTATGAAAATGAAAAAGAAAAAAAGAAAAAGCCCTCCTCCTTTCTTCTCCCCCTCCTCCGTGGAACACACTAATAAAACAGTCTTTTGATTTAGAAGAAATTCTATTGAGGACCTAAAGGCAAGTCATCAAGGAAGCATCATTTCTTCATTATCTGAATCTTTTCCCAATTGGCGGGGCTTTCTAGAGAGCCATATTCTTTCAAAACTAACGAAAAAGGGATACTTGGAACAAATAGAAGAGCCCCTAGTCAGCAAATACCTTCGATTGCCATGGATTGTGACTTTTAAAGTCAGTTCCTAGGTACTCAGCCTTTTTATCTTCAAATGTTCAAAATTAATTTGCTGAACCACGCAGATGGGCTCTCTTCCCTTACTAAAATTGTCTTTAAAATCACTGAAGTTTAGACTTGTTTTCTGCATAGAAACAGAGGGTAGGTTATTTCTACTGCTTTTCTTTTTAAACTATATCACTGATTGATTGATTTTGAATAATTGTGAAAAGAAGGTGTTTTGCAGAGGGCAAGAAGGCTGCAGCTAATGCACCGACAGCGAGCGCACAACACTACCTCAACTCAATTATCTGGGGTCTGGGAGACTCAAACCTGCCAGTCACTGTTTCTCCGAGGCAGGCTGAGAATCACCCAAATGGAACTGGTTTGCTGAATCAGGTCACAATGGCCAATTCCATATTCTCATCATATCAAAAAATCGTTCCTCTACTCCAAAAGGCATTGCAAATAAACAAAGAAAAGAAAAAGCTCACCTTCTCCCCAGAAAGACTCAACCTGAAAAATGACTTAGCATTCTTGTTCCCTAGCAATCCCTGCAAAGCTCCAAAACTCAGAATTACCAGAGGAACCCTGGGAGAAAAATCTAGAATCAAATCAAGAAGACTAGGAATGTATTGGTCTTGCTCAGAGATTGACTACCAGAACACGCATAAAAAAAAAAAAAAACACAGAAAATCTTCTGGGAAGAATTTGAGGCTGTGACACCCTTTCAAGAACGGCTTGAGTGTGAGGGAATTCAGACACCAATACATTTGGCTGACGTCTTTCTGAACTCTTGCCTTACAACTTAACAATTTGTCTCTAAGCTGTCATTTTTGTTTACTCCTCTCCTTCAAAAACACCCACCACCCACATGGTTCTGACCTGGGACATTGTCTATAATTAAGCTTCACTCCTAGCCAAGACCATTCCCCAAATACCTTTAGCTTGTAAGAAAATGTATGAATGACATCTGTATGTAATATGAACAGCCCCTACGCACTAATAAATAACCTTTTTATTTCAGAGTATGTACAATATGTTTCTTTAGCTCTCTGCCCTCCATAAAATACATCATTTAGAGATACTCTGCATTTCAGTTGAACCCTCTAGTCTTGATGGAATTATTTTGCTGAGGGTGAGAACCAGCTTGGTGAGATGCTAATTCTGTTGACTATTAAGCTTGCTTATTAAGGTAAAAAAGCAAAAGGGAGAACAGGAGGAAACTCCTCTGTTAGAACTCTTAACAGTGCCACAATATGTGCTGGTTTACTTACTTGCATATGGTACTCTTATTTAGACGTTCTCTCTTTTCTCTCTCCACTGATAAGTATATCATGCAAGGGCCCTTTCGTAGCAGAAAAATTTGCAATAGGCTTATTTTGATCCTAAAAAGGTTAAGGGGACATTATTTGAATTTTTGCTGAGGGGATCCAGATTGTCAAACTACTTCACTGGATAAAAGGAATGATGCAGATAGAATCTGTATTCAAATGCTCTATTACTGTTTCTGTTTGGTTTGAAATGCATTTTGACAAAGGTATACACATTTTAATCAGAGCTGAGAAGTATGGGATAAGAGAAAAGCATCAATATTTCCCTCAAGGTGTAAGATATTTTTTCCGAATAGCTCTCTCCATGAAGTTCAAATGTTGAAAGGACCAGCCTTCATATTCCCTCGCAATTGCTTCCCTCAGTATTTTAAAATTAATCAGTCAGACAAATATGTCTCGACCAATACACTATACCTGGCACTAAGAATGATACAAAGATGTATGAAGACACGATCTCTTATCTCAAAGAAGTTGTAATTGAATCAAAGAGGCAAGGTCGGTGAAAAGTTAACTGTTTGGGGCATTCTATGAACAGCACCTAATATGTAGAGGGAAAAAGCTAAGCAAATATATTAAAACCCTGCTAAATGATTCCTTATTGTACAGATACAGTCACTTTGAGAAACAGCTAAGTCCCTTGTCATAATAAAACCAAAAGATCTCATACAACATAAGATCTTATTTAACCAAATTAAAAAAACAACAACAGTATTACACTTCTACATGTAAACCTTACGCATACTAAGGTTTTTTAGGATCAATATTACCTGCTAAGATTGATGCCTTGTTCATCTCAGATGCCAACTTAAAAAACTAACTTCATGCTAAATGTATATTTCATGTCATATAAACAGGTATATTCTCTGTTTGTGCCCTTTTCTCATTTCTTCTCTGCCATTCAAAAACCTGAAGGATATGGTAGCAGACCACTCGATGGTCCTCCAAACACCCAGGACCTAATCCATGGAGCTTGTGACTGTTTCTTTACAAGACAGCTTATATGGAACAGTGGCCTTTGCAGATGTGATTGAGGTAAGGATCTTGAGATGGGGAAATAATCCAGGGACCCTCAATGCAATCACAGTTATCTTTCTAAGAGGAGGCTGAGGGAGATGTTCTCTCTCTCTCTCTCTCTCTCTCTCTCTCTCTCTCTCTCTCACTCACACACACACACACACACACACACACAGGAGGCAATATGAATGCCACGCAAAGGGAGATTTAAAGATGCCTGAATTGCAGCCGTCTTTCTGCCCACCTGTGCCTATGCATCAACTCTGTTCCTCTGCAGGGCGGCGGCCTGCCTACCTGCAACCATGCAGGCCTCTCTCTTAGCAAACCTGGTCCCTCAAAGGGGCAGCTCTTCCTGCCTGCTTTTGTCTATGCAAGCGTCCTTTACTTCCCTGTCTCTTTCCCTTACAAATCTGTTTAAGTATAAAAAAAAAAAAATAAAGATGCCTGAATGTTGCGGCCCCAAACCAAGAAATATCAGCTGCAGCCAGAAGCTGGAAGAGGCAAAAACAGATTCTTCCCCAAGTTTCTTCCGCCCATATGTGCCTGCTAACACCTTGACTTTGGCCCATGGATACTGAGTTTGGACTTTTGGACTCCAAAATGGTGAGAGAATAAATTTCTCTTGTATTAAACTGCCAGGTTTATGGTGACTGGATACAGCAACCTCAAAAAATGAAGACAGATACTAAAGCTGACTGGGTGTTCGCTGTGAGTCAGTTATGCTCTCTCAGACATCCTTGTGATAATGAAATTACTCTTATTATTAGTATCCTCCTCATCCTCTTCCTATGGATGGGAAGACTGCAGAGCAGAGAGGTGACGTAACATGCACGATCTGGTTGACTTCAAGGCCCACGCTCTTGGCCCACTGCCATTCCGTCCCTGGGCTTCTCCTTTCTCGACTGTCAGTCCTGGTGTCAGGTTAGGAGAACCCAGGCCGATGTGATGCATCACCAGCTTCAGCATGGACATGTGAGGAGTTCTTGCCTTTTGTCTGCGCCACAGGCTGCGTTCTAAGCGAACACATACGCTCAGCTTCTGACTTAGCTTAAAACAAAATAAAACAAAACACAGTTGCCTTCTTGCTGGGGAATCTGACAGTGATCTGGGTCCACAAGTCGTCCTGTGCACAGACCCTGTGACTTAGCCACGACTGCCTGGGGCAACTGTATTTCAGTCCCAGACTGAAATTTTCCCCCTGGTTTCTGCAGCAAACACTTACATCTGATGTGCGGCTAGTTAACATTTGGGCAAAGGAGGATTTCTCAAAGAGGAAAGGAGCTGCGGTAGGGAGGGGGAGTTAATTTTGTCTCTCTTTCCCCTTCCTTCCTTTGATGGCTGCCCTGGTCTTTGAAGTTGGGTAAATACACAGCATGGTGGGAGGGGATGCCAGCTGCCCAGACACCACTGGCAGAAGACTGAAGAGCTATTGCCTTCCCTCCCCAGCCTGGGAGGTGTGCCCTGTCGCAACACTCCTTCCCCTGGGGCATTAGCATGGGGAGCTGTCAAATAACGAGTCCCAACCCGCATACTGCTTGTGAGGCCTTGCGCTGGATCAGCTCTGGCCAAGAGCCTTCTGACTCCTGCATTGCCTGCTTGTAGACAATTTATCATCTGTGACCTGAGAAAAAACTGGGAAAGGCTGTCCCCCTCTTTGTCTTTTCTGCTCCTTTCCCCCCTCTTCTCTGCACCACCTCCTCTGCAAATCCTTTTGCAGAATCAGAGCTAACCTCTCCATGTCATCTTCTTTCTTTTCTATTAAAATGTCAATTTCTTTCATGGTCTATTCATGCCACAAGCATTCATTAAGCACCTACCACATACAATGCAACATGTTAGGGTTTGTGCTACCATAAGGCTTCGCTTGGTGCCTAAGTGTGAGCCACAGCAGCTGCATGGCAGAAACCACACACTGGTAGCAAAAGGTTATGGGTAGAATCTAATCTAGATTTTCCTGCAGGAGAAAAAAAAAATACCTCTTAAGGATAGTTTCTCAGGGAAGCAGACACGCCTAGGTGCCACCAAAAGCATTCTAAGGATGGCAAGACAGAAACACCACCAACCAACAACAAAAACAAAACCTCTGAGGCAGTTCAACCTTGCCGACTAAATGATAGGAAACACCCAAAGCAGGAGAGTGAAACATGGAGGCAAAACACAATCTAGTGCAAGAGAAGAAACTTGGAGAGGGAGAAAGACATGGAGACTGGACTAAATCCAGCAGTTAAGAGTCTGGGAAGGCGCTGGTGGAAGGGCCACACTCTGCTGTCCACAAGATCAGGAGACAAAGATGATCAAATGCGTGTCCCCTCATAAAGAAGATACACATCAGCCAGGAACAAGCTCAGGTAGAAACTTCTGGAACTTGTTACTGATCTATTAGTACCACCCTTCTTTCCTTGGAACCTGCACTAAAATCTCATCTTTCCCAAGAAGCCTTCCTAGTTCAGGAAACACTATTAATATTGCTACCATGCCTATTAAGGATTATAATAATAATTAAAATATATTTATTACTTACCATAGACATGCCAAGGTTTACACTAATTCTTACATCCAATCTAATACTCTGTTACAGGGAGACAGTCTTCTTTTTTCTTTTTCTTTTTCTTTTTTTTTTTTTTTTTGGTGTAGAAGAACAGAGGTGCAGGGATTCACCAGATTCACCAGAGACAGAATGGGGAGAGCAGAACAGGAGGATTTACAGAAATACACTGCTGAGGGGAGCAGCTGGGGTGACATATGTGCCATATGTGGGTTAGCTCCCTGGCCGGGGATCAAACTCAGGCCGTAGCAGTGGTAGTGTTGAGATTTAACCCCTAGGCCACTAGGGAGGCCCCAGGGAGATGTTCTTCTTCTTCCCAGTTCCTTGCCTACAGATAATTGGGTTGGAAATATTAAACAGTGTACCCAAAGTAACCATTAGTTACTGGTAGGACCAGTAGTTAAGAGCTCAGGCCCAGGTATGTCTAATTCAGAAGTTCATGTGAGATATATGGGAAATACTATGGATATAGAGAGGTTCCCCTTTAGTGTCATCTTTATGGAGATGGGTCTCTGCAAGCACTCTTTAGTTCTTTCTAAATCCTCTGATGTCATGACATGCTTTCAACCAATTTTTTTCCACTACTCTTTCTAGAAATGCAGGCTCACTGACCCCGGAAGCAGTGATGCTTATCGTGCCACCTGTAAAATAGAAAGTTTCTATTCTTCTGTAATTCTGTTTCCTGGACTGTTTCTTTGAACACATCTTTATTGTCTGGGAAGACTTTATTTTAAGACTCAGCTAAATACTATTCATCCTTTCCTCATGGTAGATTCAGGACTACTACATGCACGGATTTTCCTTAGCCATAAAGGTTCAAAAGCAGAACACAAATGGCAAGAAGGCAAACCACAGGTCTGTCCACAGGCTCGGCAGCCGAGCGCCCTGCGGGCCAGTGCACTCCCAGCCATCACTGAATTCGTACCCTCTGCCAGCTTAGCTCAGTGGTTCTCAGTGACTCTTCATCTTCACAGTGCCTCAGCATCGCCAGGGGGCTTGTTCAAACACAGATTACTGGATCCTGCCCCCAGAATTTCTGATTCAGTAGCCGGGGTGCAGCGCTGGGATTTGCATTTCTAACAAGTTCCCGGATGCTGCTGAGATTGCTGATCTGGATGCCACATAGTGAAAACCTCTGGTGTCAAGAGAGAGATTTATATACTCACTTTAACACTAAATAGTATGATGACAAATCTGGGCCGCATGGGACAGTGCTCAATGGCAGGGAGGAAGGGAAGAGGACGAGAGAAGAGACAGTGCACACATACGTGCATCACAACATACATGAGCAGAACATGTTTATACAACTGTATATAACACGTACATATAACTGTCCAAAGCCTTTTCACTCAGATTGTTTATTTTCCATCCTTACAACTTCCCCCCAAACTGGGTGTGTAAGACATAGTGCATGATGCAGCCCATGGGCTCTGAGGTCAGACAGACCTTATGTAAATGCCCAGTCTATCAACCACCAGCTCTGCCACTTTGGACAACCCACTTTAAGCTCTTACACTGCATTTCCTCATTTCTGAAATTGAGAAAGAGAAGCTTGTGCTCCGTGGCTTTGTGATGGTTAAGATAATGCAGGAGAAAGGCTTCGCACACTGCCTGGCGTCGGATGACTCGTCTCCAAACACACTCGAGCCCTCCAGCCAAGGCACTAAAAGAATGGGGCTTGCTCAAGGCCTCCCACCTGCTGGGGGCAGAGCAGATTCCAGTGGATTCTCTAGGCAGCCTCGGGAAGGTGGTACCTGCGTTAATGGACCCTCTAGGAATGGAGGTCTTTTATGCCCCATTTTGAAAGCAAACAAAAAAACTCTTCATAAGTCATTTGAAGGAAAGCTGCATGTACTCACAGCTGCCCAGGGCAAAAATGCCTCTGAGCTCAGCTGCTATTTGTCCCTTCCCAGCTGAACGTAAATAGGGCTCGTCCTATAGGCAAATCTGTCAAGACCGAGAGGATACCTTTCTTCCACCTCAGTGGCAAATGTCAGGTGTTCTCTTGTTCCTTTTCCTTTTCAAAACAAGAAAGTGTCCTGCTATTAGTCATTTACTCTTCATGGCACATGGAAGTCAATGGGACTGAGTTTCAACATACAATCACCCGTGTATTTGAAGTCATTTCAATTCAATTATGGGAACCCAAACTTTGTTTCATTAATATAAATTTCAGGCATTGGCTGGCAGGCAGAGAAAAATGAGGAAGCGGAAGCGAATGTGGATAGCTTCTCTGTTTCCCGCAGACATAATGGTGATCAACTGGGAACTGTCAAACTCTTTTCTCCAGATTAGTGATGGATATGTGGGGAGTGGGGTAGGATGGGGTGGGAGTGGGACTCCCAGAATCTCCATCACCATCCCCCCACGTTCTCCAGATCAATATACAAGTAAAGTTGATGCGTTTGTCTTGCACACAGAATTTCAGGACAAGCCTCCCAACTGCACTCAACCAGATTACCATCCCTACACCTTACAGAAGGTCTAGAACAATCAGTCACCAATCCCGACCCTCTCGCTGCCCTCACCCTCCCTTTCTTACCTGACTGCACATTAAACTCTTTTCTCTCATCTAGCACATGAACTCATAAGAATGATTTAGCCTTCAGGAATCTTAGGTGCTCCAACTTTGAAACTGAAGTAACATCTCTCACTGGGCTAGTCAGAATGATAGCAGATCCTAGAGAGAAGACTCCCAGGACAGAGCCTGCACCGATGGACACAAATGCTTCTTCATTCGCTCTGTTTGTCAATCTGCCATTTGGTCAACCGTTACAACAAATGTCATCGCATCCACGATGGGCCGGCCACTGAGCCAGTCACTGGAAAGCCTGACCATAAGGCACTGCTCTGCTCCTCGTGAAGCACAGGGGCCAGCGGCTCTCGGCCCCGGATGGCACACACCTCTGCACAGGGAGCTGCTCTGGCCCCCACGCCAACCTCCTGCTTTGGAGTCTCTGGGAAGGAATGTATTTTTATTAAACACCTCTGATATTTCTGAGATATTCTCATCAACGCTGAGAGCCACTCCAGAGCTTCAGCCTCTCCCTGGCCTTCCCTCCCACCCTCCCACAACATCAAATCTGATTTTGCCCCTTCCTTCCCTTTGCCCTAGGAGACAGCACAGTTTGGGCTTTCTGGTACATTCTTTGTTATTTTAGTTACTCTTTTATGTATTAGTTTGTCATTGCATCTTCTTTGTTAATAATGACCATGCATGTAGACTTCACTGTGTCGTCTGGCTTAGAGTTCCCATTTTCCTAGAACATGGATGCCCTATCCTAGGGGCTGCTTTCCTGGGGTTCAAGTTAATTAATGTAACACATTGTCATCATTTGCAGCTTAAGGTTCCCATCTACATCAGGATAGTTACTGGTTGGCAATAAGATCTCTTTGGGTGCCAGAGGCCTTATGACTACTAAGTTTATACCAAGTGCTATAATTATTGTAATGATTTATCACTCAAAAAACCCTCGATAGTACAAGCAAGTCCTTCAAAGAGCCATCCAATTTAGCTCTGAATCAATACCAAATGTTATCCAAAAGTCAAGTTCTGTTGTAAGACACTAGACCCATGACTGATCAATAGACAGATAGACAGATATGCAGGCTGGAGGCTGGTCAGTTATAATTCTAAGCTGCCAGTTTAAAATAAAAAAAAAAGGAAAAGAAAGGAAGAAAAAGGTTAAAATCCCTAGATTGGATGGAATGAGCTGAAGTGTTTTCAAATGGATTTGAGAAACTGAACTGTTCCCAGGCGGAAAGATAAAATGTGAAGCTGTAGTCAGTCTGGCTTGCTGGCTCGCCTAACCTTTTTACTGCCGGATAATGAGGAATCAGCTATAATTTAGACACAGTATTCTTTTCACAGATTATATTGAGGTTTGGGGTGAAGGGAGAGAGGGGAAGAGAGAGAGACTCACTTTATGGCCTCGAATCATCTGGCTCCAGCAGAAAAGACGACTCAGCCCTCCCCAGGAGACACACGGGCGAGCATTGCCCTCTGTGTTGTTGTGACAAATTTCAAGACAAGAAGGTGCTTGGATTGGATTTATGACAACTGGAAGAAAAGAAATTGTAATCTTTATGAGCCAACAACATGGAGCCTATAAGATGAGAAGGAGGGATCCTTTTGAATTTAAAGCAAATGAGATTACTAAGGTCAAATCCTTTAGCAAAGACACCAGATCTTTGGAATGCTCTTCACATTTGACCTCTCCCCCACCACACCCCCAGTTGGCGTTAACATTTAAGTGTTTGTTTTTTAAACATATTTAAGGAGTGAAATGCCCCAAAGGTCAAATAACCAATGGATGGGAGACAAGGACTCTACTGAAACAATTCACCGGTTCACGAGTAAAACCAAGGCTGACCTTCATTTGCTATGAGAACCAGAAGGAACTTTGCTGGGTCATGTCATGTGGTCAGGTGCCAAGTCTCTTGGTGGGTGCACACCCAAGCCATTCCTGAAAAGGTGTCCCATCTTCAAATTCTCCCAGGGAGGAGATTTCCTGACTTTTTCATTTGCTTGTTCTGTTATTCAGTCTCTGAGCAAGACCAATACATTCAGCCTTATGTGTTTCTGAACTCTGGCTTACAATTTAACTTGTCTCTAACCCATCATTTTTCTTTGATGAGTCCTAGTCCATCAGAAACACCCACCACCTACGTGGCTCTGACCTGGGATGTTGTCTATGACTAAGCTTCACTCTTAGCCAATGGCCTTGCCCAAACACCATTAGCTTTTCAGGAAAAGTATGAACAGACATCTCCATGTAACATACCCATCTTGCGATAGATGGGTTCTTTCTGTTCCTCACCCAAGGAACCAATGAGCCACCCACCTCCAACTTCAAGTCCAGCTCTACATCCTTGTCCCCATTCATGGCCACGATCCTGTTTCTTAGGATCTAGCTGCTTCTTTTCCACTTTCCATTTCTTCTGTCTCTCAAGAAATTGGCAAAGTAATAAGAAAAAGATTCTAGTTCTAATCCAGCCTTAGTCAGTGACTCATTGCAGACTGAAATAAAGAAGGCAAAGCCAGTTTTGGTCACAGAATTAATAGAATTTGGGAATGCAAAGATTAAATAGATGACATTTCCTATCCTCCTGCAGTTTCAGGCTGAGAACAATGGGTGGCTGAAGCTCAAAGGTTTTTCTCTTCTAGCTCTGTTGAGTCTGTGAGTATAAACAGCAGTGTTTACCTTCTAGTCAAGGGTCTCAACACACCTTATTAACACATCTCAATAATTACCCCCATTGCAGAGGCTGAGAGTGAGCCACAATCATTAGGAATTGGGCCAAGTTGTTCTCAGCAGTGGTGACCAGAATTAAAGGCTGTGTCTAACCCTCCCCCACCCTGATTATTTACTTTTCAGCCAATTCATCACAAAGGGACTTCCCTTGCCCCTCTCCCCAGTAACTCCTTTGAAACACACATGGGCCAAAAAGACCCATGTCAGCTCTGGAATTGTAATTTCTTTGCTCCTGAGAAAGGTCTCTCTGGAGATCCTTAGTGCCAAGTGGACGTTTAGATGATGCAAACATTTAAGTGCATATTGATTGCAGTCAGATACTGTACCCTGACCCGCATCACAAGCTCTGGACTGTATTTCTCTGGAATACTAGCTTTTTATGTATTAACCTTCCACCAGCTCCCCGTGAAACAGAGCACAGGCCAAAATCAAAGGCTTGGACAGGGGTCAAAGTTTTACCTATTAAGCTGTGTGGGAGCTTGACCTTGAGAACTGAGTTTTGCATTAACTTAATATTGCAGCAGATTCTTTAAAGAACCTAAATAACTGGTAACCAGTCTGCTTACTCCACTATTGTTTTGTCATTCCTTTTTAAAAAAACAAGACTAAGAGAAAAAAAAAAGACACCAGAAGTACAGGTCTTTCTGTATCCTAGTGGTGAGGTTATGATTTACTCACATTCAACTCTCACTGTGGGAGGTGGGGATCTCAGGAAAGCAGACTCTACAGACAGAAGGAAGAAAGGAGCGTTCAGGATGGAGGCGTGAGAACGGGGGTGTTAAGGTATCACAGAATCATACCTCCTTGAGCTCTAAGAGACATTAAAAAATCATCTGGTTCAGCTGTGTGCAATCAGACACGACATTAGAATTTCCTTTCATCTGGGCAGAACTGGGCTCTAGAGGAGGTAACTGGTTAAGTGACTTACCCAAGGTCACTCAGCCATGAGCCTCAGCAGGGGCCTAGCTATCTGGGGACCAGCCCCCAGGGACCGTGCTGGCAAAGGAGAGCTCGGCTCACCCCCAGGAAGACTGCAAATATCTGTTCCTTTGTCAGACACCAACTACCTACAGGCCAGATGGCTAGAGTTTTAAAATTAATATTAATTTCATTCCAAGGAGTTCTTTTAAAAATGGAGAATGGAGCTGTGCAATTGAAAACTGCATCCTAGAAACATGAGCTGCACACAGGACACAGCGCTGTCACGAACGGGCTGGCACGAGGTCTTCAGGAAGCTTCATGGACTTCAAACCAAATTATTATAGTGATTTCAATCAGCAGATGGGACTCTGCAAACAATAACATTTACAAGGTAATCTCCATTCTAGGTAATCGCCATTTCCCAGGAGCCAATTGGAGCGAATGGGTAGAACATCACAAAGAAGGTGCACCTGCTTCGGAATACTTCCCCACCTTGGAATAGCCCTTTGGTTCAATACACACACACAACATATCCTGGTGTTAACCTGCACACTCACACACAAGTGTGCACATGTACTTATGCACATATGAACACACGGAAGCCCTCAAAAGGCCACAGGGTAGCCCATCTGGAGGACAATCATCAGAATATGAGGAAGTTGCAGACTCGCTCTACCAACAGCAAAGAGCAAAACAGTGCAGGGCAGCGGTGTTCCCGTATCAAAGAACAAAGTTGAAACTCCCATACAATTATGTCTGATCACAGTAGAAGGTGAAATCATTAGATATTAGCGAGGTGCAGTGGAATAAAAATGATGTGTTAGCGGGGGTTCATTACACTGTATTTTCAGAGCCAGGAAGATCAATGTGTTCATGCATCATGAATTAGGCTCTGGCTTTAGCCTTCCCTGCTCTCCGGAAACCCAACATGATCTATCACCAGCCATACATCACCGTTTCAGGACTGCACATTAACGAGAAAGCTGCAGTTTCCGCCTGTCAAGCTGACCAGCTGCCTCTTTCCCTGCAGAAGGGGGTCTATTTCTGGTTGAGGATTTTATTTCTAAAACAAAAAGGGCTATAAGAGGTCAGTGTCAGATGGACAGTTGGACGATCTGATCTGTGTCGTCCCAACGTTTGGCCAATGGTCCTGCTCCTTTCTGGCCTCTGACCAGCCTGGGCTGGAGCTGCAGGACCTCACCCGAGTGGTTTTAGGGAGCAGACAGGGACAGAGCCCGCGGGACACACCCAGGGTCTCCTGGGGAATGCCTCTATTCCCCCAGGGTGCTTAACACCATTGGGCATATTTAGAAATCTCAGCGGGAGATCCGTATGTTAACTGTTCCCCTTTTCCAGGCCCACTGCCCCTCTCTCCACACCCCCCTCCCCCGCCTCTTCCCTTAATAGAGGTTCTCTCACTACCAGCAGTTTGCCACTAACACTTTCCCTTCATTTATTCTCAGTCCACCTCACTTCCCCCCTGCCTGACCCCACACCTGCCAGTGAGGCCTCTTCCCTGCTGGTGTTCAGATACCCGCAGACAGTTCTGATCGCTGCTTTTAATCGGCGTTTAGCCAGTCTGTCCATATTTAGTTCTTTTAATCTCTCCTCATCATTCAATCCCTCCAGCCTCTTCATCATCTTTTTTTTTTTTTTTTTTTTTGGTGTGTTGCTCTTTCCTGAGTTTTATCCAATTTGTCTACATCATCCTTCTGGCGTTGACATGCCCACCGGCCCTGAACTCTATCACCGCAGGAAGAGTGGCTGGGAGGACCTCGACCCCGCCCTCTCTCCTCCAGCACCGCCCTGCTCTATTCCTTACCAATAGAAGAAGCAGGAGAAGTTCAGAGGTGAATTTGAGCTGGGCAAATGCCCTGTCAAGTTCATTCTGAAACACAAGCAAAAGCAACGTAAAAGGTAATGTTAGAACAAAGAGACTGAGGTCAAGTCCAAGGAAAATCTTCTTAATGATCATCCCTTGGGGAACAGAAGAGACTAACCCCATTGGCCTGAGCGCTGGGTGAAGGAGGCTGTCTTGAAGTAGGAAGTTCATGAGTTTGCTGCTTGGAAAAGAAAGTTGCTAAGTTCACTGCTTGGATACTGCTGCTTGCTGGGGCAGAAAGCTGCTGGGAAAGTCTCTGTGCTGTGCTGCTTGTCCGCAATAGTAGCTGTGGTTACCTTGACCCCCTTCCTAAACAATAAAGTTTATGATGGATGGGGTAGGTAAGTGTCCTTATGCAAACTGTATAAAAACCTGCAATTCCTGTAATTTGGGGCTCAGATTTTTGGGAGTTATCCCACTGGGCCCGCCGGTGCGACAATTAAATCTCTCTCCCCACCTCTCTGAGTGCTGCCTGATTTCTCTGGGAAAGTTGCCCTAACAGTCTCAGGAGGTTCCACTGTTCCCCACTTCCAGCCACTACGGCTTACAGTGAGAATCAAGGGTGACGACGTGGTGATCATCTGTGATCACCTGTGATCATCTTTGGCAAGGCCACGCTCCCCAGAGAGCACGCGCTGCTTGTAGCTGGGAAGGGCTTTCTAGCTCCATCTGGGAACACGAGTAAGAGCTCACTTGACGCCTTGGAGGGTCTGTGTTGAGGATCATAACTTGATCAGGAACCTTGAACTCAGCAGTAGGATTTATGAACCACAGATTGAAGAAGGCACGGAGCAAGACCCCAGACAGAGGTGGCTTACCTCCCAGAGCCTCTGGAAGGCAATTTCGGGGAAAGAGGTTTGGGTGGAGGCTGTTTGGAGTTGGGCAGGATTTTGACATTTGCCCAGGTAAAAGGAGGAAGCATATATTGGTGAGAGACTTGCTGTTTATTAGGACTTTGGAGTCTATCCTCTTATTTCACTCAGGCCTCATCTCAAACCTCACTTTCTTTGAGAGAATGCCTATGAAAACACCATCTAAAACAGTGTCCTACCACCTAGATTTCCCTCCATGCACCTGCAAACAAGCTATGTCCTATCTGTCTAGCCCTTTATTGTCTGATTTCCCCACCAGAATGGAAGCTCTGTGAGAGCAGGGTTTCCCCCAAAGCAGTAATGGCTGTGCTGGCGCTGGCCCAGTTTGGCTGCAGGCCGACGAGCAGCTTGCCCACTTCCGTGTCTTGAACCCCGCAAGTATAAAGTCCACAGATCTCGGGCTCTCGTCGGATCCAATGCTCACATGGCCAGGCTGGGTTCTGCCTGCTGCCCCTGGGACCTCTAATCAAAGCCCTGCTGAGTTCAGGGGGGTTGAGCACACTGGGAAAACCTGCTCTATACTGTTTCCTCTATACTGTTTCCTTCTTAACTGCTGGAAGTGAGAGAAGAAAGCACCAGTTGCAGAAGGCAGGCAGGACGGCTGCATTCCCTCTCTGCCTCCCACAGGCCACCGGCAAGCACGGGCATCGGTTTCACTTTTAAAAGGCTTGCACCCAAGGGTGGTGTCATTGGCTCTACCCCCATGAAAACATAGTGCTGCATCTTTCAACTACCACCCTGGTTTCAGGGATGGTTTAATGCTCAAAAAGAGATAGGGAAAAGAGTACTTCTCTACGTCACCTTGAGCTCTGAAAGCTAGGGGGTCCCCCAGGTCTTCGGATCCCAGAGGAGTGTAGTCTGCTCATGTTCTGAAAACCTCAATCCAGGCTTCCTGAGACGTAGGCACAAGTTGTAGATGTCCATTTTATAGGTCTTATAGTTGCTCTAGCTCAAGATATATACTATCCCATGTCTTCTTTCTCATTTCCCACCAACCACTGGAAACTCCATGAGAACAGCCCCTTTAGTTCACTGCATCTCAGACTCAAAGACCGATGTGCCGTGGGTGCGCAATAAACACTTGAATGAGTTCACAAGTAGAATTCTGCATAGTCTGGTCCCCTTAGATCTGTCATTCCTAACCTCGGATATGCATTAGAGTCACCAACACTTAAAATTATTCCCAGGCCTGGACCCCACCCCACACCACTTACCACTGCACCTCTGGGGATGTGCCTAGGAATCAGCATAGATTAGGCTGGTGCAACTGCAGAGGGAGGCTGCAAATCCAAAATCTGCAGTGCGGGTGAGGAGCCTGGAGCCTCTGGGGAGCCCGTGCCAGATAAAGTCTCAGAGCAGTGTGCTGAAGGGCTCCCCCAGAGTCCGCATTCTTTGAAGTTCCCAGGTGAGTCTAATGTGAACAAACATGGAGACGCATGGGTGCTTGGAAGTGATCTCCTGGCCTGGGTGGGACCATGTTTGTGGTTCAGGGAGAGAGGGAGAGGACTAGCTTAAGATTCTGTGGTCCCGGCTCATCACTCAGAGTGCAGGCAAGGGAGAGGAGGTGGCACTGGTACTTACTCTCTAGGACACGCGATGTGGGAGCTGTCTCATTGGCTGGAAGGACTGAATATTTGTCTTGTTGAGCTGCGGGGCGCGTGTGCAGTCAGTAACGGGGGTGCATGGGAAAGCTCTCAAGTTACCTGCCAGGAGGGAAAAGAGCACGGTAAGAATGAATGGGAGTGGGAGTGTGTCGAGGGGTCTCTGGGAAGCCCTGGGGTCTCTACAGAGCGTCAGGGCCCCAGACAACAGTTGGTCTCTCAGGCAGGGCCACTGACCTTGGACAGCGAGGACAAGGCAGAGTCTTCTAGGACAACTGAAGACCGGTCAGGCTGGCAGAATAGGAACTCAGGGTGGAGATGAAACAGAACGAGGTGCGGCCAGCGAGCCGAGATGCAGGAAGAAAGCAGCGGCCATGAGGCCCTTGGTCGGCCCTGGGAAAGTGAACTCGAGTGGTAACAGAGGAATCCTCTATGCAAAATCCACTGACCACCGAAAGAGGAGGTTGAAGCAACTTAAAACATTCCCACCCTGTAGATTCTGTTCATCCAAGACTAGCAGTGTAACTGGCAAATGAAAGTTTCTCCTTGAGGAAGGAACAGAAAGAGGCTTGTCTGCCTGGTGAGGTCATTAGTAAACCTCGCTGTTTTTGTTTTTTAACAGCTTTATTGAATTAGAATTCACATTACCATACAGTCTGTTGTTTATGGTGTACAATTCAAAGGGAGTTGGTGTGTTACATTATTAATTTTTAAAATGGTGGTTATATATAGATAACCTAAGATGGGTCATTTCCACTATTTTTTGGTGTCTAATTGGGTGGCATTAATTAACTTCACAATGCACAACCATCACCACCAATGTAGGATCACAACCATTACCATCTCCAAAACCACATTATCAGCCGAAACAAAAACTCTGTAACCATGAAGTAACCCCCAACCCCGGTAACCTCGAATCTACTTTCTGTCTCTACTAATTTGCCTATTTTAAATGGGATCATACACTCTTTGTCCTTTTTGTGTCTGGCTTATTGCACTTAGGAGATCTAACTTTGAGGATCAGGGAAGGCTGGAGGAATCGTGTGGCAATGGGATGAAAAATTGACAAGTACTTCTCACTGCTGCGGCTTCTGCTCATAGAATTGTGTTTTGTTTCACTCAATCTCCGGGGGCTGGTGTTAGCTCCCCCACCCTCCCTGCCTCTCAACCCCCATCACGTTGGATTTTCTCTTCAGAGTCGCTTTCAAGCCAGTAAGAGAGCAAGTATTAAGAAGCTGTTGCAGACTCCCAATTAATGCACATCTCCATAATTAGCTGAAGGGGTGCTCTGAAGTTCTGGGATGGAGTGTTAAAGTCTTTCTCTTTGTGAAGGAAGGGCCAGGGTTTCCTCAGGTTATCAGCCCGAGGGAGGGTCACTCGGGGTTCAGATCGTCCTAGTCCGTTCACCCCAGGCTGCTCCTTCTCAGGGGCTCCCTCGCAGGGACCCCTTCCATCTGCCCCCGACCTCCCCACTGTCTCCTCCTGCCCTCTCAATCCTTCCATCTCCCGGGAGAGCTGCTGGGGGCCCAGGTGGGCTGCTGGCATTTACATTGTGCCCTTCGAGACGGAGATGTTCTCACTGCACTTGTGGCCTCAGTGGAGAGAGGGCCACAGCAGACAGTGTCCGTGCAGCAGAAGGTCAGGGTCCTTCCTGGCATCGAGTCTACGGGCTTGTCCCTTGGGTCGCTTCTGGAGAGCAGGCTGTGGGGCCTGCAGCCCTTGCTTGTGAGTGCTTGGGTCAGGCCTCAACCTAGAAATGTGGGTAAAGAATTTGCAACTCAGGCTGGAAATCTGAAAAGCACAGTATGGCTCGTCCTTTTTTAACAGATCTTGGTCCTGGGGCTCCAACTTCTTGAGCTCTGAGGCCCAAGAACCTTCAGAAGACAGTCTCCTGGTATTGTCTTTCTCAAAAAAACCAAAAAACAGATTTTGTTAAAAAAAAAAAAGTGCTTTCATTCAAGTCGGTCAAGTCGGCAGGGACCTATTCTACGTGTAACAGAGTGGGAGGCTGGGCTCCTTCCATGGAGAGGCTCTAGTCAAGGCGAGCCAAGGACTGGTGATAGAGAAGAGGATGGGGAGACACGGGGAGACTGAGAGATGGAGTGGGTTGGGGAAAGAAGGAAGAAGGCCAAGGAGCCAGAGTTCAGAAAGGGCTTTGCTTGAGTCTAGGTAACGCCACTATTCTTACTTCCCAAATCACATTTGTTGCTCAAGCATAGAATTGGAACTCCACAGGGCTATTTATAAGGGGGGGGGGGGAGGAAATTTGATCATCTAGAGATGCTTTGTATGGACTGATAAAATATGTGCAACACTTTCACAAAATAAAACCTGGTGGGGTTTTCATTCTTTGGAGGGCAGGGGCTTTGCTCTCCCCTCTCTGGAAACTTGACTGCTCTTTTCAATCAGGTCTGTTGGCTTAGGTGTCCATCCCGAATGGTGGAGTTAACTGTAGACACAACTCAAGGAGCAGATCATATTTCACGTGGTTCTAATATCAGTGTCCTTTTCACTAAGGAATTTTAAAAATCTTTAACCAAGCAAGCTCTGTTTGAATTCTTTTCTCATCTTCTTGCTTCTGTATTTCTGACTAGATCCCCTGTGGCTAAAGACAGTCCACCTAATTTTGAATGGTTGCTTCCTTTCTTTACTAATTGTAAGAAATTCCCAGTCTCTCCTGTGGCCATTTCTTAAAGCTTTGCCTCCCTTAAATGTATTTCTGTAGCCCTAGTTACTGCCATTTATCATGGCTACTGCATGAGCCCTGTCATACTGGACCATTTATGTATTTATTCTATGAACTATCTATGAAATTACCTATAATCTAAGAACATTGTTTTTTTAAAAAAAGATTTATTTTTGCATAGAAGAACTGGGGTGCAGGACAGAGGTGTTGGGGGGGGGAGAGGATTCACCAGAGACAGAGTGGGAAGCAGAAAAGGCAGAGCTACTGAAATACACTGCTGAGGGGAGCAGCAGGTGAGACAGGAGAGGTCTGCTGCATCAAAATTGGGTCAGATCCTTGGCCCAGGATTGAACTCAGGCCTTCGCAGTGGTATATCTGAGACTTAACCCATAGGCCACCAGGGAGGCCCCAAGAACACTGTTTTATATATACCATAGCTGTTCTCAGTCTCCTTGCCTTTTGTGCTCTTTGAGCTAATGTGAGGCACAAGCATCATATAACTAGAAGAGCTTCACAGTCCCTGACCTGGGGCTGGGGGCGTGGAGTCAGAAGACAATAACTCTTTGGTTAGTAACAACCAGAAAAACTGTACTCACCATAATGAATGCATCGACTACTCATTAAGTCTTGCACTACTTCACGTCTGGGTGCTTTCACTGAACAATTTCAAGTTCAAATTCATGTGAACACGTGAACATTTACGTGCAGCAAGAACACAAAATTAAATGACTGAGTTTGTTGCTTCTTTCAATTAGAGATTTTATTTTTAATTCCATAAATGGGGCATTAGAACAAGCAGTCCAAACTGTTCCAGAAGAGGAACTGAGATTCTTGTAAGGGGGAGGATCTACATTCTTGCAGCAGGAGAACTTTGGAATGAATCTGGAGAAGGTGGGGCTAAGGAAGCTATGTAATAGTCAGGACAAGCAGACCCAATTATTCTAACAGTATAACCCCCTGAATCTCAGAGGTTCAACACAATAGAAATGTATTCCTCACTCACATTATACTTCAGCAAGGCTGTTCCAGGTCAGTCGGCTGCTAGGTGATCATTGGGGAACCACTGTCTACCCCTGTGGTTCTCTTCACTCAACTGGAAGAAGGGAGGGAAAGGTGACTGGGGATTCGAAGGGAGAGGATCTACCAGCTAGACCCGTAGGTGGGGGACATGTCTTCTGCCTACATTTCTATGTTGGGAATTCCGTCACATGGCGAAACCCCACTTGGAGGGAGCTGGGAAATGCCTGCTAGAAGGACAGGAATTGGGATTTGATGAGTCCAATTGATCCTTGAACAGCATAGGTTGCAACAGCGGGGTCCACTTATGCTCAGATATTTTTATAAATACAGTGGAAACTTAGAGTATTGATAATCTGCTCCCATTCTGTAAATGTATTTTCTCACAGATTGGTCAACATTTTTTCTCCAGCTGACTTGGTTGTAGACTATAGCATATAAGACATAGAAAATACAACGTAGGTGTTAACTGACTGTATGAACAGTAAGACTTCTAGTCAACAGCAGGTTATTAATAGCTAAGTTTGAGGGGATTCAAATGTTTGAAGAAGAGTTTTGATCGTGGGGATTTGGCATTTCTAACCCCCACACTGTTCAAGGGTCAGCAGCATGGCGCTGGCCTGGGCTTGCCTTTTGCTCCCCTCAAGTTAGTGGTTGGTCTCCTTCTCCAAGCCCTTCAGGGAAGGCCGCCAGGGCAGCAATGAATGGGTTCTTTCTGCCATTGAAATGTGACCATGGCCCTCATGAGGGGAATAGTGTCTGTGTGTGGAGTATCTCTGAGGTGTCAGGGGATGTAGACAGTGGGAAACCATGTCCCTGAATAACAGGATTTAGGAACAACTCAGTGAGAATGGGAAGACACCTCCTCCTAACACTTCCTGGGAGGTTGTCTATGAAGAACCAATAGGGAAAGAGATTGTTCCAGAACAAACTCCCCCCCTTTCATAAAGATTTGTTTATTTATGCATACGAGAGCTGGGGTGTAGGCCAGAGGTGCGGGGGGTGAGAGGATTCACCAGAGACGGAGTGGGGAGCAGAACAGGCGGATCTACTGAAATACACTGCTGAGGGGAGCAGGGGGCAAGGCAGGAGAGGTCTTCAGCCCTGCCGTGAGGGAAACTTCCTGGCTGAGGACTAAACTCATGCTGCAGTGACTGCACATAGCTTCATAGTGCTGAGATTTAACCCCTTCCACCACCAGGGAAGGCCCCAAACTCCCCTTCCTAAAACCCTTCCGAGGGCACTCCCTGCCACCTCCCATTCTTGCCCCACCATTAACAGAGTGACAGATCTAAATGCCTGAAGCCAGTTTATAGGGACATTCAGGGCCTGGCCTCTGCTTCCTCCTTGCTGCCTGCCCTAGAGCTCCCTTGGGGCTCCAGGCTTCCCTTTCACTCAGGGAAATGCTCTCCATCCTTCCTCTTGACATTTGCTTCTTTGACTGGTGAATTTTCTTTTTTCTGGCTCAGCCTGGATGTCACTCCCCCTAAGAAGGCTGCCTGGATCCTGCTCCCTGCCCTCAAGTTCGATGTGGGTGCTCCTTCCTTGTGCTCCCGCAGGACTGTGTTGGCTATCGCAGCCCTTCCTGTTTGCCTTTCGACTGTCTGAGTCTCCAGACCCTGGGCCCCACCTGGTTCCGGGGTGTGCGCTTAGCACCTGCACAGGGTCTGCCCCCAGTAGGCCATCGGTGAAGACGTGAAGCACAGCCAGGGCCCTGCTCTCAGGGAAGCAGCTCTGTTACCTATTGTTTCCCCCACCCTTTGTAATTTATACCCACAAGGGAAATCAATGGAATTCTATCACTAACCCTGATTTTCTGTTTAGTCATTGGTATTGCTTTTTTTTTGCATTTTTGTTTTTCTTGAAACATTTCAAGTGGCAAACATTTCAATTAGCAACCGTCCCCTCTCCTCCCAGCCAGCCCCTCTTCCCAGGCAGCCATTCTTCCCGGCCCCTCTCTCAGGACCCTGCCGGCTGGCTGGGGCTGACAACCCTGGGACCCAGGGAAAAGCCAGTCCTCCCCACATGGATGGTGTTGCTTTCCAGCTGTTTCAGATTCTCACAGACACATCTGGGGAGCCCAACTCAAAGCTGGAGAGCAAGGAGGCAGCCTATTGACATAGGCGTGGGGCCTGGTCCTGGTGGGGCTTTCCTCCCTCACGCAATCCGAGCAAGGCGGTGAATTATTTGTGGGTCCAGCACTCCCAGAGCTGTCAGACCAGCTGGGGCCCAGGCCCTCTGGGAACGATGGAACAAGGCTCTTTTTTTTTTTTCCCCTGAATCTTGAGACGCAGTCAGCACTATGGCCGCAGACGCCAGGGCCACTTCCCTGCTCGCTTCCTCCCTCTGCCCCTCCTTCCTCCTTCCTTCTATGCTCATTGGGCCTGTGACAGAGGTTACAGAGAACAAGCTCGGAAAAGCCCTTGCTCTGTGCTAATGAAGAGGAGAGAAGCTAAATAAATACAGAGGAAAGGAAAACAAGAACCCACATATCAACCTATTTCAGAGGGTGAGAAGTGCTTTCTCATTTTGCATGGAGAGGCCGTACTCTTGCTGCAGAGGGAAGCCTTTCGCCTCTTTTCTGAGTTTGAATCCGTTCTCTCGTTCTCTCGGTTGGTGAGGCCCTGGGTCCCAGGCTCTGCACCCCCCTCTCCCTCAAGCTGAGTCCACCTGGCTGTTGCACTGCAGGCTCAGCTCTGCCCAGGCCCCCGATCAATTCTGACTTCATGCTGGAAGAATTCAAGCTGCCGCCATTCGATAGTGTTGATTTGCTCTTGTCACCTGGCTACTTGCTTGTTGTCCCTAATCTTGTGACTCATTCTGACAACTGGATAGTTTGATATATACTTCTGTCCCTGAGTCCCAGCCTTAGTTATTTTCCTGGTATTCAGGTCCTCAGAGGCTGAGGACATTCCTTGCTTAAGTGGCCTGGCTTGGGTTCTAGTTCTCTTGGAGACTGCATATTGACCTTTGACCTTGTTGCCTGAAACAGATACCCCCACGGTGGCTTCCGACCTGCCGGGAATTCTGGATAATTTTCTAAGTACGTCCCTGAGACATCCACCCAGCAGGTGACCCCCAATATTTCTCCTGGAAGCCCCAAAGCTAACCTCTTGCCCCCTCTCTGATGTGGTTCGTTTACCCTGTCAAATTCTTGTCTCTTCCCCCACCCCCACTGGATTGGTTATTCGGCTCTGCCCTTGGTGCTTGTCCCACCAGGTGAGTCTAATTCTCGATCTCAAAAATTCCTGTCCTAATGCAGTGAATCAATTCGTGCCCAGCTGCCTTCTAAGATATGACTCTGCCGCCCCGTGGGCCCTACCATCCTTCTTCCATCTTTTAAACTCCCCCAGAGGTCTCAGTTGGGTAATCAAGAGGCACTCAGGGCATCAGATAGCCAGAGTATAGAGAGAGCGACTGATGGAGTCCCTTTAGCGATGGCTGGGGAAAAAATTCAACAGAAGGCCAGGGCAGCTGTAAGTGAGACATGGCAGCCTTGCTAAGTAGGGATCTCAAATCCCTGTGGTCTGAGGACAGATGTCCCATAAACCCACACGCAGCCTAATTTATATTGGATTGTTTGATCATTGGTTCTGCTATGGGGAGGTTGTCTTGCTTGTGCTGGAAGCAAAAGTGTCCAGTGGGAGACCTCTCGAAAGCTTTCCCTGTGCCCAGGAAGGGAGCCCCAAACCTTCCCTCAAGGGACACTATTGGAATCTAGCATTTGCAAGCTTTGTCCTAACAGACCTGTCCTAACAGGTCCTCGCTCCTGAACTGTGCCTGACCCCAACTTTGTCTTCTGGTTCTAAGTTTCCAGATTTGGTGTCTCAATTGCCCATTTTTTCCTGCTTCCAGCTAATCGCTGCCTCTTTGGTCTTCTTTCCCGGAATTTTGGCATTCATCATTCATTCATTCATCCAAGAATCTACTCTTAAGAAGCATATAGTCTAGAAAGAAGGCAGTAACATTAGTGGGTTTTGGGTACAATTGTGAGGGATGCCACATGGGAAAAAGGAAGACGTAATGGAGCAACGACCAGCTTCATCTGGGGCGGGTGGGAAATGCTTTCTGGAGGAAGAGACTTGGGAAGCAAGGTGAAAGGGCTGGGGGGTTGACATGGGGAGCCAGGGAACTGTGGAGAGTATTCAGGCTCAGTGATAAAAACAGGGACAGAGGCTCCGAGGCAGGCCCCATTGGCCTAAGGTCTACCCAGGAAAACACTGCAGGGCTTCCTCAACCCAAGGGCCTGTGGGGTGCTTTGCACTATGTTCTAGAAGCCCTGTGGGAACATTCTGGAATCCCCAAGATCCATCTGTGCCCTGACATCAGCTCTGGGTGTGTGTGTGTCTGTGTGTTGAGAGCTGTAGGGATTGCACCTGGAGAGTCCGCATCTTTGTTCTCCTAAGTGGGTAGGGCGTGAGGGTTTGTGGCTTCCGGAAGCTTATCCAAGGCTCTGGCTTTCTTTGTCCCCTCAACCCTGACTCTATGGGCCCAGTCTTTTCTCAGGACTTGGTTCCATGTCTAGTGCAGTGCCTGGCTCACAGTAAGCACCGCACAAATGCTGGCTGATTTGATTAGATTTGATCTGGGTCAATGTAAATAGGTAGAGGAGGAGAAGCAGAAGAGAGAAATCAAAGGCTGATGACTATAAGGGGAGCAGTGATGTAATTTTAACCTGAAAATTATCTGTGAATAGACTGCACAGTGTATTCAAACCTCAATCTTTCATAATCTAATTATATGCAAATGCCCCTGTGGTCTTCCCTACCATCTCCTGTGCTGGGATGGAGGGAGCATTTGGGAGACTCCGAGTGGAGATCCTTGAGGTAAGAAACAAAGACAAGAGATTTCGAGTGTGAGTTGCTAGGAAGCAGCCTCTCCCGCAGCAGAGACCACCCTCTTCAAACACTGCTGAACACTTCTAATCGGGTTACATGCCCGGCTTTACTACATTATTGGAAATCTGCAATTGGTAGGAATGCCCACTAATGGGGCACACTTGTCATTTCTCTTGTTAGTCTGTCTTTCAAAATCCCTTTGAATAAAGCTGATTCCTTTCCCATAGGGTTTCCGCACAAATGTTGGCATTTCTGCCCTTGTCACGGAGCTCGCCTGCCAGCTCAGCTCCCCGGTCCTGCAGGAAGGGCGCTGCGGGCAGCGGACCCTGGCTACTGTGCTTGCGCTGTTCTCCCAGCACCATCGCTAGGTGTCTGCTCAAGGGACTGAGTCAGCCCTGAGGTCCGGCCCCTGTGACAGGCGACAGGGGCTGGATTATTTTCCAATGCTGAGATCGCTGCTTCGGCTCCCTGCTTGGGACCGAGTACTTTGGACCCGCGCCTTGTCTTGCCTTGCCAGGCCTTCCTAGGGCTGGGCCAACCCTGTCCCTCTGGACCAGCCCCAGTGCTTAAGCCCAAGTGCTTCTTCTCGCCCTCGACTGCTGCCAGACTGCTGGTCCTTCCTCAGCCTGCCTTGGGCTAGGAAGGGGGTGAATATGTGTCAACGGACTACGCGGCTCTTCTGGGGTCTCGCTGAGAAGTGTGTTCATGTTTGACCCAGGACTTTGCAGTCACTTGTGATGCCCCCACTCGTCCCTGGAGGGTCCCAGCCAGGATCAGCCTAGCCCACCCTCCTCCTCCCAGAGCACTGTTTCCAACCAGCCCTTCTCACTTTCAGGCAAAGCCTCCCCTAGGTAGCCAAGCTTCCACATCTACGTTCTGCATTTTCTTAGTTCTTGGCATACTTGCCAAGCACTCGCGCACCTTTTCAATGACGTGACTTGAAGAGTTTCGATATTGTAGTATTCTGGTACATTCCTTCTCATTCATTAAACAAGCAGGCACTAAGCACCTGTTTTGTGCCCTGCCCTGTACTACTTGCTGAAGGCGACAAATATGTCTATGATATCCTTCATGCCCACAGTAGCTGATGGTCGATCAACCTTCCTGAAGTGTGATGTGACTGTTAACAGGTGTTACACAAGGCAAAACAAAGCTTTAGGAAGACCTTTAATGCAACACTGCTCTCCACCTTTCCTATGCTGATGTGTACTGTGAATGACCACCAAACCCCACTTAACATAGAATAGTCCAGAAGACACTTTGGAAAATGTTATCAGAGATCAGAGAACTCTAAATCTGAAGTCACCACTAATCTAGACATGAAAACCCTGTTAGTGTGACTCAAAGTTGCTCTGGCATTTTGAACTGCCCCCAGCTCTGTTGCTCCCTAGGAACTGGATTCTGGCTAAATTACTAGGGTCTCTTCTCTTACACCGATAACCCTCCAGACTCTCCCTTTCTGAATCTGGGCTATAGATGTTTGGGTAGCTGGGCATAAGACCGATCGAGTTCCCCTTTATTGGAATGGCCCATAGTTAAAGACTGTTGAGATCTTTCTGATCTGAGTCCTGAACCCTCCCACAGATCAGCGAGGTCCCCAGCTCTCTGTGCCCACAGCTTCCATCCGTGGCCTTCATCCCAGCTTCTGAGGACAAGTTGAGTGAGACAGATCCCTGTGTTATACCACTGGGGACCATCTTTGGGATTGGCATTGATCTTTTAATCAACACTATTTGGGGCTAATTATTCAACAAATCCACCCAATTTGGTCATGACTGAGCCCATAGCTTTCCATCTCGGTCAAAGGATAACATGGGAGATTTTGGGAAACACTTCATGGAAATCCACATTTCCTGGAGTTAGCAGCCTTGTGATACTGCCACAGAGAATAAAATAAGGCTAATTTGTCTTCGAAGGTGAATAAGTTTTTCAAAGAGGAAGGTATTTTATTTTTGAGATTATAAAGAGAACCTATGCTTATTATAATGTGGAAAATAGAGGAATAAAACCTAGTATTAAGCAGAAAATTAGAACCACTCAGCATCTAACTTCCTAGAGATAATCTGTTAGTTTTTGCTGTGTCTCCTTCTAGTGCTTTATTATGTGTGCACACTGATAGAGTCAAAAATGTTGAGTGTCATGCGCCACACATTGTTCAGGGCACTTAAAAGACCTGCTCCCAAATCCCTGCCCACATGAAGCGTACATTCCAGAGAGGTTTATGAATGAATGAATGCATGCATGCATGATGAATAGATATTTTGAATATAATCTTCATTAAAAGATTCTTTAAAAATGGGCCTATCTGGTGGCGCAAGGGGTTGAGTCTCAGCACTATGAGGCTATCGGCAACCACTGCAGCACGAGTT
Organism: Scalopus aquaticus; assembly: GCA_004024925.1. Classification (NCBI taxonomy): domain Eukaryota; kingdom Metazoa; phylum Chordata; class Mammalia; order Eulipotyphla; family Talpidae; genus Scalopus; species Scalopus aquaticus. The sequence continues at coordinate 407,200 of PVIJ01000053.1, forward strand.
TGATCCCTGGCCAGGGAGCTGACCCACATGGCGCAGCAGACCTCTCCTGTCTCATCCACTGCTCCCCTCAGCAGTGTGCTTCAGTGGATCTGCCTGTTCTGCTCCTCACTCTGTCTCTGGTGAATCCTCTAACCGCTCCCCGACCCCCCGCCGCCCCCATCTCTGGCCTACGTATTTATGTATATAAATAAATAAACCTTTTTAAAAAAGATACTTACAAAAAAATCTTTTCTCTCCCAACTTCACATCATATCAGAACACCTACCCCTGGAATGGCTTGTGTTAGTGAGCTCAAGACAGCTTCTCATGGCTCCTATTTTCCTTATACATGTTCAAAACTACTCTTTACTAACGCAATCTAGATTTTTTTTTTTTGAGGGTCGTTGATATGAAGGTCCCCAGCTTATAGTTTCCCGAGTATAGCTTTAAGTAGCTTTGAGTGTTGGGACAAAGCTGCTCCTCACTACTCACTGGACACCCCTTCCTTTCCACTCTTTCTCAGAGATCACAGATAGCAGTTCCCCAGTTGCAGCTGTCTGGGGGGCAAGTCGTTTAGGCTTGAGGAATTGAATTCATTTTTATGCAGTCTTACCATCTCTCCACCCATGGTGTACTTCAGTCTGTTCCTACTCAAGTTCATTCTACCCCAGAGTGAGGTGAGTCTCCTGGTAGAGAACTTTAAGGAGTTGAGAATTTCTCTCTCCCCTCATATCTTTCTCTCTCTCTCCCGTCATATCTTTCTCTCTCCTCTCTCCCTCTCTCCCTCTCTCCCTCTCCCTCTCTCCCTCTCTCCCTCTCTCTTTCTCTCTCTCTCTCTTTCTCTCTCGTCTATTATCCTGATGTCATCTGCCTCAAGTAGTCCTTCCCTTCCTTCTTTTATTTTTGCACTCAACTTAAAAGGGTAAATTTAGGAAGGAGTCTGGAGGAAAACCTTTTGATTTTTCATTATTCTCAGTAAAACACTTAAAAAAATTCCTGAGACTATTTATTGCTGAGGGACTGAGTAAATTTTTCTATTTGTCTACGCCTCATTTTTACAACTCAGGAAACTGAGGCTTTTATTTAGTACAGGCAATTACAAAAATGTGATCCCAAGCTAGAATGATAGTGTTTGTTTGAGTCAACCTTGCAGTATCTGGGAGGAAAAAAAGATGTCTTGTAAGAAGCAGATCACTAGGGGAGGAAAAGGACCTCAGGAGAAATTTAATTGAGAACCCCTCTCATGGGGAGAGGACAATGGATTTCACTGAATGAGCCCCAGATTGTAGCAAGTCTCCCCTGGTTGCAGACATCCCATTGGGACCATTCTGGGCTGTTCTGCTCAGGGGAATGGCAAGGCCCGGTGGCCTTTGCCTTCAGCTCTGGGCTCCCACATCGGAAGTCAAACAGCTGCTTCTGCTCCACGTGTGGCCTCCCAAGCCTTACTCTCTGCGTTTACTGAAACCCTTCTCAGGGGGGCCACTGACAGCCCCCTTTGATTGGCTATTGACAGTCATGCTGGGGCTTCTAAGCAGCTTCTTGTTAACCTTGAAAGATGACTATTTTCATTTTTTGGAGTCTCTGTCACCACCCGCAGACAGAAGCAGGTGATTTAAGAGACAAACAAGTAGGAATTCTGTGACCTTCAAACAGATATCCCCAGAATCAGTGGACACAGTTGAGTCGCTACCTGACTTGTCTGTCCCCAGGTCACTGCGCTAGATAAGAGGTTTCATGTTCCCCTCTGAAGGGCTGGGATTACCAGGCCAGCGCGGAAGGCACCGACAACACTGCTCTCTGAAAACAACCTTTGCAAATGCTGTGTTACTACAAGACCTGGGTCGATGCCATTTTGGCATCAGAGTGCCATCTTTTAGGGCAAAGGGCAGGAGGGGTAAGTACATAAAGCAGAAAGATAAAATTAATTTAGCCTATTGAAATATACAAATAAATTAAGCTGTTCCACTTGTGCATTTTCTAAACCAAGACCAGGAAACATAAAATTCTCTTCAATAAATAATAAAATATAAACTTTAGTTTCATTTTATAGCCAGGGGAGTCAGAAGGCGGCCAAGAAAAGGAGAAAGAAAGCAGGGGTGGAGCGAATCAGCAGGGGGGTGGGGGTGCAACTGGATGGCCAGTGCGGAAGCCTGCAAGAGAAGGAAGGGGACAGCCCAACTAGGTTCCGCTCCCCTGAGCTTCTCTCTCTGAGGTCACACCATTTGCTCCTGATACTTGAAGGGGTTCTCATAGGCACTTACAGGGACAACAGCGGGGAGGGCCCATTCAGGACGGGCTCCGTAGGACGGCTGTTATGCTTTATTTCGAGTTACCTGCTCTACCTAGCACACCAGTGGGTCTCTGGTGAGCCCTGTGTTAGACGCCCCTAGACACTGTCCGGATAGTCTGAGCCCTCCTCTTATCCTGCTGGATCAGCCCTGGCCACAGTCACTTCTGCATCTCCAGCCAGAAGAATGTGGACCTATCCCTTGCAGCAGAGCTGCAGCATTGCCAGCCTCCGACCGATCACTCCAGAGTATACAGATGTCTCTGCTTTAGCTGTTTCTGCTCCTACTTGCTACCGCACATGTTCATTCAAATGCAGGGATTTCGGGAGGTGCAATTCTCTCCCAATGTATACCTGTTCCATGAGTGCCTTCTGTAGCAGAAGGCCGCCACACACTGTCTGAGGGTGTCTTTCCCAGCTATCGAAGAAGGGATTTTATCATCTTCCATGGAGTTAGACAGGAAACGAGTAACTCTTGGGTGACGAGCGGCCCGGAAGACCCCTGCCCCCACCCCCGCCTCCATAAGCGGTTCTTTCCCCCACGGTTGCTGCCCGTGTCCAGGCATGAAACGGCCCTCGGCCACAGCGGCTGTGGCTGAAGGTGGTTTGGTTTTAATGAACTGTTTCCATGCCTTCGTCAGCAGCCTGTGCTTCCAGACTCTCTCTCCCGAGCCTTAATCTTGTTTGCCACCCACCAGTGGTGTTTCTTTCAGGCATGCCAATCTCATCCCCCCTATGCCAACAGCACCCACCGTCACGACAACCGAGCCCAGCGCCTGGCTTGTGTAGCACCGAGAGCCTCCGCCCAGTCTCCGGCCTGGTCCATAAATACACTGAGGCCACGATCATTTCTGTACTTGCAGCTCCTAGGACTTTAACCAACGCACCCCCGGACCACACTAGTTGAGCAAGTCGGTTCTAACAGTTTCACTTCATGCCCTCTCTAGCACTGCTGTCCAGTTTGGAGAAGCTTTTTAGTTTGAATGGACTTCACACAATTTGAAGCTTTTCAGCTTGGCCACAAGCGCCTGCATGAACACCATGGACAAAACCACCCTCTTGCCTTTTGTCCCTGCCCTTGTCCAAACCAAGTGCTGAACATGCACCAACATCATTCCCAGCTGGGTCTCCTGTGAGGAGGACTTCCCTATGCAGCAGAAACATGTGGGTGCGACCTTATTCACCTCCACGAGGTGTCAGGAGCAGGGTGCTGGCTGGGAGAGATGTATTTACCAAAACCTAGAGGGATTCCAGAGGATATGAAATCATGGAATTCTCAGATTTGGCTCAATAATCCAGTTCCCTCAGCCACTGTACAAACAGCACTAGACCAACTTTAATGAGGAGAGGAGTCCCTGGGGGTCTGGTTTACAAGCAGATGCTGAAGAAGCTGGTCAGGGGCCAGCTAGTGGCCACGGGAGGCCACTAGTCTGCGGGCCACACACCGAGTGCTCAAGGGCTCAGGTTTCTCTCCTACATGGTCTAGACTAGTTCCCAAACCTGTTTCCACTTCATTGCCTGAGATTCAGCATTTGTGAAATGAGAATAAGGAGCTGCCTGATCTCTCGGCCCCGACGGTGTTGCTATGTCCCGCTCCGTGTCGTGTGCACATACCTGATCAGCTCAAATGCGCCTCTTCTCTAACATCTCGCTCGCGCCTCCAGGGCGGGGGTTCTTACCCTGAGCGTCCTTCCTGTCTCACTGCAATGCAGTTTATAAGAGTTGAGTTCAGTATAACTCAAAAGCCTTCCCTGAGCATGAGTGATGCGCCATGCAGCGAGTTTCAGACCGATGCCATTGACCGATGTGGAAGGTTGGATTATGCAAACGTAAGGGAAGACTTGGGGAAAGGATAACCCAGTTTGCAAGTTCCTTAATAGGTATCATGTGCCTGTAGAATGCAGAAGAGGACAGGCAGCATGACAGGGTGCCTTCCAGAGCCAGATCACCTGTGTTTGCAACTCAGTCCCTTTGTTCACCAAAGGGCCTGGCTGTGTGACCTTGGACAAGTTACCTAACCTCTCGGTGGCTCAGATTCCTTATCATGAAGATGGGGATAATGAAGCATCCACTTCATTGGGTTGCTATCAACACACTGTTAGAAGGATTAAATGAGTTAATATTTGTAGAGCAGAATAATACTCGTATGTGGTATTTTAGAGAAATGTTTGTCTAACATAAGTTCTGGAGGTGTCACTCAAGAACACTCTGGGTAGGAGACATGGATTTGTGAGCTGTCAGTATGTGTGTGTTGTCAGGGCCTAGGAGCAAATATTTTCCAGGGAGAATGTAAGCTGCAGAAAGAGTGGCAAAGAGGAAAGGAATGTATTTTTTAGGGTGTACCAATATTTAGGGGTGAGCTGAAGAAGAGAAGGCAGTGAAGGAGACTGAGAAGTGGTCTTGGAAGACCACCCAGAGAAAGTGAAATTAGAAGCCAATAGAGCAAGAGAATTTTGAGACAGGAGTAGAGGTCAACAATGATAAGTGCCATAGCGACATCAAGTGAGATAAGGAATAAAGCAAAGCCATTTGTTCCTACGGCTAATAAAGCATGTTCAGGCTTCATATAATTCCTATTTACGTTTGTGTTCAACCACTAATGCCATGAGTCCTTGATGTCAGGGACCACGCTTATTCTTTGGCCTTGTATACCCAGGGGCTAGCACATGCCTGCAACCTAGTAGAGCTTGCTTAGTGCCACTGAAATATTATTTTGTTACAGACTCTTTTAGGACGCCTGGCCCTCAGCGATCCACACTGCCTGCTTCTCTACTGAATAATAAGCAAAGTGGAGAGATCTCAGTTCCTGGCCTTCCTGTCTTCCTAGCGGCCCAAGGACAGGGCAAAGCCAATGTTTCTTAGTGCCTGGCATTCTTTGACCTGAGCTTGGGCCATTGCCAGAACAAGATGAAGTCTTATGAGGTCTGCGGTGCAGGGTAGTTGAGTGGGGGAACTCTTAGGAGATCATCTTCCTGGTGTCCCCAGCATGGCCAGCAGTCGCAGTTCTACCCTCAGCCTGTGGTGTTCTAGCAGGTTCCACAGCTTGTATGCTGATCTGGACCTTGGGTCTGTCTGCTTCCAGGGGTTCTTAGCAGTCATTCTGGCTTCTAGAACACCTGGCGGCATGTGAATGGTCTGAGGCTGACATCCCTCCACAGGGGGCCAGACGGGCTAGCTGACCTGCCCAACATCGAGATTCTAGGAGCCTGGGACACCACGGAAGGTGGTCAGGAGAGCAGAGCTGAGAGCACCTCTGCTGGGGTGCCCACCGTGGGGTGGCAGAGCGGGAAGTCCTGGGCTCGCTGGTGGCTGCTGGGAGTTTATGCCCCGCAGGGTCACAGGAGGGACTGAAAAGGGTAGCAAGGGGCATGGTGAGCTGGAGGGAGGAGGCAGGCCTGGGGGCTGTGGGACTGCAGAGCCCCCTGCTGAGAAATTACAATCCCCAGGCTGCTGTGGACCAGGGAAGAGGAAGGAGGTGCAGCTCGGGGGTGGTGGGCTGGACGGTGGGTGTGGGGCGAGGAGGGGGGAGCTGGTGGGACAAGGGGAGGGCCAGGTGGGGACTGGGGCGTGCGAGGGTGGAAGGGGAGAGGAGGGAGGCGGGGTGGGTGGGTCTGACTGAGGCTGTATTGACAGATGGGCTGGATTCCTTTCACCCCTCTGGACTTTGCCCTTTCTGGATGCACAGCCAGGTCAGCACACTGCTAATGGGGCTCTGAGAGTCTCCTTTTGATGAGCTCGTCCCAGAAAGCAGGTATTAGCCATTTCTGCTGGGGAGGCAATGAAGGCATTTGCAGCTGAAATCGGCTTTCCTGGATGTCCTAATAAAGCAGAGACTTTCAAAGCCCCATTAGCAGTGTGCTGACTGAGGCTTTGCATCCGCGCTGCCTGTGCAGGAGGGAGACGGGCACTCACATCCCAGCCTAAGGCATGCACTGCGCTTAGGCTCGGGTGGAGCCAGCTTCTTGCCCATCCACCGGCTGTGGCTCCTTAGGAGACAGACCTTGTCTCCTATCCTGGAGAGTGTATGGTGTCACAGATGAACAGATTCTCCATAAATGCTTATGGACTGGTGAACTTTTTGGGTAAGGGGCCTTTTGCTAAAGGGAGATGAAGCATCACATTATGGACAAGAGGGTGTGACCCGCGGCCAGTGCTCAGTATGTTCATGAGATGGATGAATGGCAGGAAAGGCTGGGGAGGGAGGGACGGGGCGGGTGTGCGAGGGGCAAGGCACGGCAGCTCCTCCCTCTGCCCCCCACCCAGAACAGGACTCTCTCTCCCAGTCAGAAGTCATGGAACTTTCCCACAAGTCCTTTCCTACAGCCTCCCAGGTCTCCAGACAACCTTGCACTTGTGAGGTTTCAAAGGTGGGGGGTGGCGTGAAGAGGGAGTGCCCTGTAGCCAGATGCTTTAAAACCATATATGCCAAGCACTGAACATAGACAGGAGAGCTAGCCGGCCGCTCAAAGTTGTGGGTGGTGCAGATTCACATAATGCCAAGATGGAGCCAGAATTCAAACCCAAGTCAGTCTGCCCTCCCGCCCACACACTCTCCAACCTCCCTTTTGTTCTCATGACAGAGCCCGGCTAGGCTGCCCTTCTGAATGTCAACTGCTTATGGACAGAGGACCTCCTGTCCTCCCTGACCTGGGGACACAGGACCGCCTGCCCTGTCGTACCTGGGTGTCTGTGTCAGGCAGTCATCTAGAGCTGGATTGCCCCAATCGTCCATCACTTTCTCCTCCTCCGTGACACAAAGCAAATTTCCCGGGGTGAGGTACAGGGTGGCAGATGGACCAGCAGCTCGTCTCCAACCAACCAGACAACTTCCCCCAGGTGGGTGTGCTCTCTGCACCTCTGCTCATCTTCTGAAACAAAAGTGGTCTCAGACAAGTCCTTCCAAGCAGCTCTGGAAGGAAAACACACACATGAATGGAATGACGTCAATACTTACAGACCCAGGTGGCCAGAGCTGCCTGCCCTGCTAGCGGATCTGGGTTCTTGGTTGACTCATTCGGGCCTGGTCTCAGAAAGGCCTCTCGTGAGCTGCTGGGCTGTGACCGGCTCGTGGCCCCTTGGTTGTGCCATTTGAATATTTCCAGTCAGGATTTAGTCAGCGCACATCTTTGAGAGTCCTCTAATCAGAGAAATTAACTCTCATCAGACACAGGAATTAATCTTTGTTAGTGTTGTTGTTAGTAACTTTGCCTTCCTCAGTGTCACACTTAGAGAGGGATGTTCTCAGGAGGGAGCGGCCACAGCCACCCCCAAAAGCCTCAGTGGGGACATGCAGGGCTCTCCCTGGAGAATGGAAGCTGCCCCTCCTTCTGCACAGGTTTGTGGGGTCCGAGGAGTCCTGTGCTGGTGTTCTGCGCCAAACACTACTTGTGTTCTCAAAACAGAGTGCTAGAATGTGCGAATAATGTGATGGCACAGAGGGCGAGGCCTTCCCGGGCAGGACGCCAAAGTGGCAGCCAGCTGGGCACCGGAGACCACAGCGCGAGATGGGGATCCGTCCCCTACAGTCACTGGTTTCTTGAAAGTACAGACCATCCCTCCATGGTAAGGTGGGGTGGGGGAGGCCACGGCGGGGGCAGAGGGACAACAGCATTTGTGAAAAGCCCGGAGCCAGTGCGAGGTTCACAGCATCTGACCAACTCCAGGCATCGAGACAGTATCCTGCGAAGAATATCAGATTGCTGCAGAGTAAATAAACATGACATTAACACCGTCTTCCATAATATATATTTCATATCCTCTCATTCGCTCATGAAAAATATATTATGGAGAATTGTCTGGTAACGCCACACTTGTTCACACTGCAGCCCTTGATTTTGTTAGTGTCAAGCAATCTGTGTCCTCGAGGTGAGAGTCACCAGTGGCTGTCATCACTGCGCTGCTGCAGTTTCATTTTAAGTTACAATACACTTTTGTGAGTATTTTTTTATTTTTGCATAGGAAAATTGGGGTGTAGGCCAGAAGTGCAGGGGTTGAGAGGATTCACCAGAGACAGACTGGGGAGCAGAACAGGCAGATCTATGAAGTGCACTGCTGAGGGGAGCAGCGGGTGAGACAGGAGAGGTCTGCTGCCCCATGTGGGAAGCTCCCTGGCTGGGGATCAGCCCATCTTGGTGATAGTGCTGAGACTTAACCCCTAGGCCACCAGCAAGGCCCTACACATACTTCTGAATGTAGGGTTTATTTTTCAGGATGAGAAAATGTGAGTCTTTGTTTCTATGTGAGGGCGGTTGGGTGAGGAAAACACTTGCCCAGAACTAGGAGACATGCCTTCCTTTGCTCTGTCTTAGTGTACTCCGTCACCTTGGGAGGTCGTTTCCCCTCTCTGGCCCTCAGTTTCCCCATAGTAAAATGCAAGATCTCTAGTGCGTCTCTGAGTAGCTGCTGAGAAACTAGAGCAGGGGAACAGCCTCCACTATCTATGGCAGCAAAGAAAGAGGATCAGGGTTTCATCATAACATGGGGTGCAGCGGCCAGAGTTTATGCCGCTTCCATGGCCAGATGTCAGAGCTGCAGGGGGGTCCCACTTGCACCGGGCTCTCTGTTCCACACTCTCCATTTCTTGCATGACTGCTTTCTCTGCTACTGGGATTTCAAAGAAAAAGAAAAAAACCTCCAAGACAAGTCACTTTCTCATTGGCCTGTGACGTGCTCCACGAGCCATCTATGTTATGGACGCAACCACGGACGCCGCCCAAGTCGACTCAGACCTCGGTGACCTCGTGGGTCCCTAGCAGCCATGATACCTGGCAGGCTGCCTGGAATTCGCTAGGGTGTCAGAAGCCCCGGGTGCCCCTGCATTTTGCAGGCCACCACGGGCCCGGCAGCCACCCTTGGGCTTCAGGCCTACTGTTGTCAGTCGAAGGAACAATCGCATCTTCAAATCAAAAGTCAGGAATTCTAAGAGGAGCAGTGCTGCTCGCAGAACTGAGTGGTGACTTGCAGAAGTACAATGAGATAACAAAGTCTCTTTCAGACATCTTTTCATAATCCAAAGCCCTAGGTAGCTGATAAACAATGCACTGGCAGCCAGCCTGAGTCCTTGCGATCGTGTTGACTGAGCCTTCATTGTGAGGCTTCCTGGGCATCCTATTATGGGGGAAAGGAGGCCTCGGCCACTTCTGCATAGTGTCGATTAATCTGCCGGCCACATGACACCTTTTCTTCGTGGTCTTTGTCTCATCGGGTGTCATGAGGGAGGGCGAGTTGCTCTCTCTGGTTTCGGACAATTGCTTTTTAATCTTTTTTTGCTGCCTTTGATTTTTACTTTTGGCTCCGGGGAAGGCAGGTTGTCATGGATAGAGCCTGGTGCCGGGCTCAGCGCACATGTGTGCGGGAGGTGCGTGGCTTTGCCGCCCCGCAGGCCCAGGCCCAAGGCCACCAGCCTCCGTGCACGGGTGACCTCATCAGATCAGACAAGGAGCACAGCTGCCCACCCCCCCACCACCAAGGCCACCTCCTCCACCACCTGCCACCCCGAAAACTCCGCCCACACGGTAAGTTGCAGGAGCTTGAGGAGGAATGAAAGGAAGAGAGGCCTGAGCCGCACAGGCTCACGTTCTGAGGACACTGTCACTTAAAGGCCATTTGGTGGCAGAAAGTCACCATTTCTCAAACTGACAAATAGCCCCTCCCATTTAGGGCTCGGACCTTAAAGGAAACAGTGCTACCCACTTAAAAAATATAATAGCATTGCGACTAAAATGTCTAATATATTTTTTCCTTTTGGTTCTTTTTGCATGGTTTTATGAGAACCAGCAATCAATGCTATGGTGGTTTTGAAATCAGACTGGAATTTGTCTGGGGCCCTACCCCACCTACAAATCTGTGAGGTGAGGATACTAACACCTTCTTTGTTCTTGCTGTGAGGTTTGTAAAGAGCTGCGCATATAGGAGGTGCTCCGGAAGTGGAAGTACTACCTATATGGGGAAATAATATCTTCAGAGAAAAAAATGACTCCAGACTGTTTTTGTTACTCTCATTGTCCAGATTTCCCAAGGATCAACAATCTAGGCATAGTGACAGATTTGGTCTGTGGGTGGCAAAATGGGTCGATTTTTTTTGCCTGGGACAGGGGAGGGGGCTCCCATCGATTTGGCAGGAAGATGGGTGACGCCCCCCAGCCAGCAAGCAATCAACCCTGTTTGTTTTTCTCTAGTAGGAAGGAACACTGGTGGCTTGGGTCCTAGCCTGTGGACTTGTCTGGCTTGAAAAAGAATACTGGTTCTTGTCCCTTAAAGAACCCTCTTGGGGCCAGATGTGTTTCAGAACTTGGAATTTTTTAGATATATTTTTAAGACTTATTTATGCATACAAGCTGGGGTACAGGCCAGAGGCATGGGCGGCGAGAGGGTTCACCAGAGACAGAGTGGGGAGCAGAACAGGCAGATTGACGGAAACACATTGCTGAGGGGAACAGCAGGAAGGCGGGAGAGGTCTGCAGTGCCATGTGGGAATCTCCCCGGCCAGGCGTCGAACTCGCGTCGCCACTGCTGACAGCTCCACAGCACAGCCTAATCGCTGCACCACCAGGGAGGCCCTAGAATTTTTTAGACTTTAGAAAAGTAATACGGTAGAATTACCATACGTCATGTACCACCCGCTCTAGAGTCTGTAGCAGCAACTTATAAGGAAAACCATCCAGATTTCTGCAGCAAATATTCATCCTACACGGGATAAGCCAGGCCCACAAAGAAACTCAGGTCAGTTTAGGTCAGGTTTTATTGCCAAATGAGTTATGAAAAATCTTTCAGTATTCAGAGCTTTTCAGCTTTCAAAACTGCAAATTGTTGATGTGTAATAACACTAGAGATGCTGATAAATAATAAACACTGCATTTAATAAGGGTTTTCCTCATGCCAGGAACTCTAAGTGTCTAACATATATTTTCTTGTGTGTTCCTTAACAGCAGCCCTGTGTGATTGGTCTAATTGTCTTCCTTTTAATGATGAGGTGAATTAAGGCTCAGAGAAATTAAGAAACTTGCCCCGGGTCACACAGCCAGTAAATGGCAACCCCAGGATCTGGATTTAGATCTAGCTGATTACAAAGCCTCGGTGAAAATAGATTGTTTCCCCCCATAGAGTAGAGATTGGCTCGCCCTGGAGTCCAGAGCATTTATCTTGTGGATGATAGAATATTTTGTGATTGAGTTGGACTGGAAATATCTTAAAACTACCTCGTAGCTGGGAGACACACAGGGACTGCCAGTGACATCTCCTGGTCTTCACAATATTGGTGAGCAGGTAATACTAATGCAAACCCAGCCCAGACAAACTTGAACTTGAGTCTGACCTTCCCCCACAAAGAAAAGTTTCTAGTGCCCTTCCTGGGAACTCAGCTGCCTGGAAAGGCTCAGGGCCCCCCCCCCCCCCCCGCACCCTCAGACCAGGCCTCCTCGTGGTGTGTGACCTCTATTGTGTGGGTAGAGTACTACAGAGCGAACAAATCCTAATGAGCCTTAATGGGGGAGGAAATGGCCATCCTAAAAATAACGCCAGGCCCTGTGGAGTAATGACATCATTAGCCAACTCCAGCCCTGAGGGATTCTAAGCACTTTTGACTAGACATTTTATTTTAGCACAAGATGTATCAAGTAGATCTATTATGCTTGTCAGCCCAAGCAAGGGTTGCAAGACAAGAATTAAGTGAAAGGCCCATGTGAAGGGCCGTGACACTTCCTTTAATCACATTTTACATAATTGGAATAGTTGCTATTTCCGAATCTTGGGCTGGGCAGTCTACATGATCACAACAAAACAGATCTGGAAAGAGAAGAAATTCTATCATCTGGAGAGGACCTGACATTTTAACTTAATTCTAAGTCTTGAGGAGGAGAAGGGGTCTGAGGAACTGGGTTGGCCAAAAGCTGCTGCAATAGACGGAAGAAGAGGTCGTGGAGAATTTGCTTCCTCAAATTAGCCTTTGCTTTTTAGCTGATGAGTGTGCAGGCTGGCTCCTAGGCACGTTCCTGGTCCTCATGGGGGTCTCAGGCCTAGGCCCTACAACGGGCCGACCAACTCTGGCCTGGGAGGACCTTAACCGGCCCGCAAGACCCTGAGCTTTGCTAGGCCAGGATGGGCCGGCCCAGCCTTCCTCCCTGGCAGCAGTGGAGCCCGCAGTGGGAGTATGTTCACTTCAATCGAAGGATGGTGAATTCATTTCATAAATGGGGTGGTTCTTTGTAAGGATGGACGAAGAGACCTGTCCTTCTAATGGAGGGGAGAGGGGTGATGTGTGCATTGGTCTGGGAGTAAAAAGGCCCGGATCCTGTGGTTTCAGTCAAGTGACTTCATCAAGGCAGGCCCCTTCCTGTGAGCAAAAATGGAAACCCTCACCCCGCCTGCTTCAGGGGAACAAATGCGCCTACTATTGAAACTCAGACAGGAAGGCCATGCCCCTTCCCCGTTGCCCCATCCCGTGGTAGGCTCGGGGTTCTGTGGGTTCACCTCCCCAAGAATGCAGGGAAGGTGGGGTGTGACCACGCTCAGTGTCTGGCCACGTACTTATTTCTCCAAAGAACAGAGTCGGTTTCCGCCGCTCGCGCCTCCCTCCCGCCTGTGCCCTCCTTTCCCACTTGCAGCCCTCACTCAGCCTTCCTCTCTGCTCCGGCCCCCTGGGGCCCGTCATAATTAGAAAAGGGGGAAGGAGGGGAGTCATCCTCGCCCCACCAGGGCCTTAGAGGGAGCTGGGACTGCATGCTGGGGACTCCGGGCTGCAAAGGTTCCAGGTCTCTCTCCTTTGCCGACCACAGGCAGCCCCGCGCTCGCCAGGGGGGCTCCAAGGAAGGGAGGCCCTGACTTGGCATGTCAGTATGTGGAGATCGACATGTATGAGTGTGTGAGTGCATGTGTGTGTGTGTGAGTGCACGTGTGTGCGCACACGCACGCGCGGTGCATACGGCTATGGATGTGGGCTTGCGGTGTCTTGTGCTTCTGAGGTAGGAATGATGTTCAGAAAGTGGTTTTTAAGCTGGAAACTTGAATTCTCATAGAAGTGGGAGTACAGACTCCCTAGGGAGTCCCTTTGTGTTGTTCCTTCTTTCTCCCCGCACCTGAGGCGCCCCCAGGGCCTCCATTCCAAAGCCAAGTAGGAGTTGGGGGAGATGGGCCAGAGCCTCTCCGAACCTTGGGTCCTGCCCAGCGCCAGGCGCGGGCACGCGGCCAGTGCGCTTGTGCCGGCGTAGTCGGGCGTGAACACGTAGGAGATGAATGCAGGTTTTTCCAGCTTCCGCTGCACCACGGTCTCACTTGTGTGCTGGCATTTTCCTGGGTAATGCTGAGGGGATCATTAATCTGTCTCCTTGCTATTTTTCTGCCCAGCCCAGGGGATGACTGTGGCCTATAAATCAGCTCGGTACGGAGAGGGGAGAATCAAGGTAGAGGTACAGTAAAGAGGAAAATAGCCACTCAGAAAGGCCACAGATCTGGGTGGGAGACCCAGAAAGTCAGGGGAAGAAGGAAGAGCCATCTTTTGAGTAAATGACATGAAGAAAAAAAATGGCCACGACCTTGCGGGGCCAGATCTGGGACAAAGGAGATCCAGAATCTGGTCTTCAAGATGTTGCTCTAAGCTTCTTGCTGCAGCTAATCTCTCCAGGCTACAGCTAGGTCGTGTGGTAAGGTGGGGTCTCCCCACACCCTCACTCAGCCTTCTGAGGAACGAGAGCACGGGCGCAGAGACGCAATACATTCGACCACGCAAATTACCCCTCCCATTTCTCCTGACTCTTCCGCGTCTTGGTCATGATTCATAGGCCCCCAGCTTGGGGGCGGGGGCTGCCTCCGTGGCTCCCTCACTGTGGGTTCCATTCCTGTCCACTGCTGTCTATTCTTGACCGCCCCCTTCCAGGGCCAAGTCTGCCCTAGGGCCCTTCCTGTTTTGAGAGGCAGCTTGGTCACTTAAAGAGCTCAGGATCCAGAAACACCCAGACTTGGGTTTCAAAGTCATTAATGAATGACGTGGCCCCTGGGGAGATCCTTAGTCTGTCTGTGGCCTTGTAACCACATCTGTCAAAGGGAGTCACAAGACCCGCCTGTTGGTTTCTTGCAAGCATTAAGGGCCGGGTGTGGAGAAGGAAGAGTGGGAATGAACCTACCCCCGAAGACAGACATTGCACAGACCAAGGGATGTGTGTGTGTACATGCGGGGGTGTAAATGTGTGAGCAAGAATTTGTGAGAATATGTGCATATGCGTGTACAAGTGAGTGTGTACACATGTAGCTGCGTAAGTGTGTGCATGTATGTGTGCTGGTTCTCCAAATGGACTTGGTCTTGGACATACTTCCCTCTCTACCTGGAATGCGTTTGTCTCCCCTCCTCGCCTCTCTTCTCTTCTCTTTCCTACCCTCTCCCCTCTCTCCCCTGCCTCATCCCTCTCACCTCCCTGCTAATTTATCCAGATTTAACCCAGATCATTGCCTCTTGGCGCCATCCCTGAACTCTTTGGTAAGAGCTCACAACAGCCTCAGATGTGTACACACTCACTTGTGCATGCGCACACAGTGCACATATTCTCACATGCCCCTAAACTTACTCTTGCGTGTATACTCACAATCACTAGTGCACACTCACTTTACATTTCCCCTGCTTTCCTCCGCCTTCACCCTAACTAGGGAAGCACCGCAGATGGGGGCCGGCTGTGGGCTCCAGGTGCACAGAGCATGGATTTAAATTTCAGCTCTTCAACTTGTACCTATGTGATTGCAGATGAGTTGCCTGACCTTGACGTTTGGAAGCCTCAGCTTCCTTATCTACAACATGGAAATGATAACCGTGTTTTCCGAGTAGGGCTGACGGTCTAACACATTAGAGCATTTTGCATGATACCTGGCCCATCATTGTGAGTCATCACCACGACATGCCACGTGGTGCTGTAATATTAGAACGGTACTTTCATATATTAATTTCCCCAAGTCTGTGAACTCTCCGAGAGGAGGGCCTTTTCCTCTAGCACTTACCCCGCAGCCTGACATCCAGCAGCAGGTTAGTAGATGTAAAGGAAAGTATTACTTGTTTCTTCTCTTATCTAGTTCTCGTTTTCCCCTGCTAGGTCTCTCCAGACTCCCCTTCATTGTACCATCAGAAGGCAGACGTGGGGGGGGCTACAGTGCAGTCTCATCCCAGACAAAGACATCTTCAATCAACACAAAAGCTCCACGCTGTATCTATACTTAGTAGGCATTCAGCTCTCACATGTATTACATCACCGAGGCTATTTTTTCCAGCACTTGTCTTCAATAGACTCAATTGAAACACTAGAAAGCCCCTTCTGGCCCGTCAATGAGTCTGAGGTCAAAGCCTCTGGTAGGACAACACCCTACTGTTGTTGGGCCATTAAAAGCGCTCCAGCCTTCCTCATTTACTCATCCCCCAAACATGCAACACCAATCCAAACTTCACCCAGGGAGTCACAAAGCCCAACTCACCGAGAAAACCACCTTCTGGGCATAGCGGCGCGGGACACACGAATAACTGTTGTGTGGCCCACAGGCTGTCAGCTTCCCTGACTTGTTAGCCTTAGTTTCCTCCTATGCCTCCATCTTCCAGAGGAATCTACAGGTGAGCCTGAGGCTCCCAAATCTAAGTCTGTCTTCACTGAGGCAGTGACTCCCATCAACCCCCTAGTCAGGGCTGAACTCAGCTGTCTTCTTGGGCCCAGGGCTGGGTGTGCTTGGATGAGCCCTGGGCTCCCAGGAGCCTGCTACTCAGTGCATTTCCTGTGCTTCCATGATTATCCAGCCCACAGGTCAGGATTTTGGCTTTGATGCCATGCTCTGGAAAGTTCTCCCTTGCAAAGACCTTCTAGATTCCTGTCTGGTGTGACCAAGCACCTTGTTATGGGTCTGCTGTCCCCAAACTCATCAATTATGGGGCTCTTAGGGTTCCTATTCGCCGTCCTTCCTGCAGCTGCTACTTCTTTCCATCCCTCTGCCCATTGTAAGAGTCTCGCCAAAGGTGGGTAATCACCAGTGCTCTATCTCTTCCCTTGGGCCTGGCCTGCTTTCCCATCTTTAGGATCTCTTAGACTTGGGTTCACCACTGCCCAGTTTTGTGTTTGCAGACATTTATACATGAGACTCTCTAGGTAAACCCCAAGGTCCCAGCCAGCGAGGTTTGGCCAGCTGCTCTCCGAGCATCAGAGCAGCATAGCAGCTATGTGGCTGCTGGCGCCCAGGCCCCACATCCCTCGATCAAGGCAGTTACGGCGCCATTTCTGAATGGAGGTCTGGGCAGAGTGCGCATGTACACACACGGATATGAAAGAGAGAGAGCAAGGAATGCAGTTTTGGATGCGTTTAAAATGAGGTACATACAGAACACTCTCAGAGAGGTTTCTCTGTCCATATAGATGATAGGACCATGAGGGTAGAGTTGAGGGAGAAGTCTGGGCGGCAGACACAGACTTGGGAACCATGAGACATGGAAAGTCATGGAATTCTCGTGTCTGCTTGGTAAGATCATGTGAAATGAGAAGAGGTGGGCGCTGAGGCCCAAGCCTAGAAGGTTCCCAACATTTCTGAGGTGGCCAGTGGAAAAGGAATTTTCACAGAGCCTGAGAAGTCGCAGGAGAAGTAGACACAGAATTTGAGAAGACTGGGCTCCCCAAAGCCAGGGGGAAAAGAATGTCAAGGAGGGAACTGTCAGAGGTAGGACTGAAAAGTGAGTTTTGTCGCAGGGTGTCACTCGGGACTCTGGAAAGAGCCGTTGCAGAGATCTTGGGGCAAAAGCCAAAATAAGTAGGCTGCAGAGTCACTGGGAGGCCAGAGGGTGGATGTTTGCAAGAGCTGGCTGAGACGGGAAAACGGGTTATGGGAAGGCCAGTTTGGTTGTCTTGTTTTAGTGGAAGAGATGAGTATGTTTGAGTCCTGAGGGAAATAGAGAGAGTTAAGTATGATGGTTACCGAGGGGATAACTGAGGGACATTCCCGATGAGGCAGCAGGGACTAGGAGGCCGAACACAGGTGTGAGAGAAGCCTCAGACAGGAGAGGGGTGCCTCTGCTGTAGCCTGACCTAACCTCCAGCGACGAGACGAGCAGAATGGCCAGAAGGATGTTGGGTGGCAGATCGGTGGCCTACAATCTAGCATTTGGCAGCGATCACCCACACAGACAAATGAGAGTTGCCTGAACTTGAAATACCGAAAGTAATGAAACACTCAAAGAGGCATTTCAGGGGCTCTGACCCACATTCGCCCTGACCCGTGATGGGATGGGAGGGGTTGCCAGTGACCCCGAGATGCCACATGCGCCTGCCTCCCGCTAACGGAAGAAGGAAATGTCTCAGAAGAGGCCACCGGGCAGGCGCTTCTCCCAAGGGGAGTGCCGGGCAGGGGGCTGCCCTTTGGGGACTGGTTGCAAGGCTCCTCCGATGGGGCCTCTCCTTGCCCACTACCATTTTTCTTCATTATTTCTGTTATGTCAGCCGTCATGTTGTCAGTTTCCTCTCAGAACGGCGATAAATGGCGCCTCTCATGTGGTGTCCTTAGGGGACACCTGTTATTTATTTCGATGATGGGCAAGATGCCATGGCTAATTAAGAAAAATTGTAGGCTGCCCACAGCCAATCCGTAGTTTCTAGTCAGCTCAGACCCACAGTCCTTCACCCCACATGGGAGCCATGTCCCCCACCCAGAGCTTGTGGGGGGCAGGAGACAAGGAATAATGAGCATCACTCCCTTCCTCTACCCTCCTCCTGCTGAAGTACAGGGGCCTAAGCTGGATTCATCTTCTAGGACTCAGGCCTCTGGGGACTCAAACAAAACCTTCCCTTTTTTTCCACCCTCAGATAGCTCGAGACACAGCCGGGGGAGTGTTTTCTTCCTCATGACATGGCAAATTGTGTGGCCAGTGCTGCTGGACACAATGACCCAGATTACAGAAATGAAATGACACCTCACTCCTGCCTGGATTACCTCTGAGTTTATCAAAACAAAAGACACCATTGGTCCCACCCACTTGTGGCTCATTTCTTCCGAATTTCCCAGATTTCTGGGCCTTGTCCAAGATGGTGGGAAGTTTTGCTTGTGGATGGAGATCTTACTCCTGAGAGAGAGTTCCTACCCTCAGCGGGTAGCACAGGAGGCAAGGGAATCACGTCCAGATGGGAAGAGTTCTGCGGGGTCCATGCGTATTAGAAAGGGTACCGAGGGGAGTGAATGGATCTTTTTCTGAAGACTTCCTTAACTAAGGGAGGGTAGTGCATCCAGGAAGGTTTGTGGGGAAGTGTAGCCAGAACCAAAGAAATTCCTGGATATTCCCAGTGCCCTCTGTCCCTGCTTAGTTTGGAATTCTGGGCAGCCAATTTAACTTCAGGTACCCAGATGGCCTCTGTGCCTCCTGGCCTCTATAGGCCTGACAGACGAGGCAAAGCGTGCTGGGATTCATGGCAGGGGCAGTGGGAAGGCCTGAGGGGCTGGGAAGGGTTGGCTGGAGCTTGGGTCAGGCCCGGCATGAAGGCACCAGCGCTGTCTCAGCCCTCAGGAGAGCAGGAGAGACGAGCCCAGGCCTTGGCGCCGCCATATTGGGCTCAATGCTCTTTCCTGTGTGTGAAGGCCTGTGCTGCTCCCAGCCTCTCAGCTGGCCAGGCTATCAGAGAACTGCCTGAGGAGAAATTACATTGTATTCTGCGACCTGATAACTTAGGAGCAGGCTGTTTCCTTCACACCGGGACAGTACAGCCTCTGCTTCTACCCCGTCTTTGGTTTCACATCGTTTGTTAAGGCAGAGTCCAGGGGACAATGGCCCCCTGTGTGCGCACCCTTCTCCCGCCCACCCTCTGTGGCCGCTCCCTGCCCTGATCAGGCAGACACCAAGCCAGCGGAGATGCGATCTGGGGTTTGCATTCCAAGGACCTGATTGCTTCAGGAATTGCAAAGGGCTCCGATTAAAACCAGCAGGGCTAATCGCAGCACAAGTTGCTACAATACTGAAGGAAATAACAATTTGCTGGATTTCCTGACTCCCCTGGTCCAGGAAAGAAAACATTCCTGGGGAGAAAAGGAACAAAGAAAAGGGAAAGAGACACAAATTCATGGGCTTAGATGTTCTGCAGGTCAGCGGTGGTGGAGGCTCCTTTCCCCCACACCTGCTTCCTGATCTACTAGAAATTCCTGGGAAGTCCCTAGAGGGCCCCTACATTCTAGATCCCTGAGGTTGGGTTTACCCCCTTCTGGGGTCCAGACCAACTAATACAGGTAGGGAGGAATACTGGGGCGGCCGTTGATGAAAAAGGGAAACCATACCCGATGGAGGTTAAAAGCGATTATGTTTTTAAGGCAACTTGGCCCCGGAGCACCTAGCTATTCTTGTGAGGTGTACAGGGCTGGCAGGAAACCACAGAAAGGGAGTATGCCGAGCAAGGACCCAGGTGCAGAACCCAACAGGAACTCTAGGAACCTGAAACTCACTGTGTGGACTTGAGGCTGTAATCACAAGCCATCGCGAGTATACTGCAGGGCTAATGTGGACTCGGGGCAGAAGGGGCACCAGCAGAGCCCTTCTCGGCGCTTGCAGCCCTCCTGGCTGCTGGGTCTGGGAGCCTTGCCTGTGTTGGCTGCTCTCTGAGGTGTTGGGACACGGCCTGCACTTAGAACCTCGCACTTGCAGCCTCGCACAGTCAGAGGGGTTCAGACAACAGCTTACCCTGCAGGCAAGGTCACCTTCAAGACCCAGATGACATCACTGTCTACATGGGAATTCACATGTGTAAATCCAGGCATGAACGGGAAGTCCAATTTGCTGGAGTTTTTCTGAATACCCACTATTCTGGAAACATTTCTCGGAGCTAGGGATTCACCATCCAGGACTCTTATTACTTCTCTCTTAAAGAAATCTGTATTCAATTTTCTCAATTCAATTCATTTAGGGAGAACTGGGCCCTAATGCATGGCTAAGAGTTCATTGGGCAGATGGTATTTTTGCTTGATTCATTCAGCAAGCGTTTACGCCCGATTCTGAAAGCCGAGAACTATACAGGTATTGGGTTTTACAAAGATGAGGTCACTGACTTCAAGAAAGATACAATTTAAAGCAGGAGCAGACATAGAAATAATTAACTATGATAGAAGGCTGAATGGAACAAGAGCTAAATAGCAGCATTTGAAATGCCTCCTGCCTGCAGATGTGATGTGTTGCTGCCAGAGTTGGGGCTGAGCTTCTGGCGACCTGAGAAGTGTGGCTATTGTACTCCAGTTCTCCCGACCTGACGCAGTATCACTCAACCGTTAATTCCCGCCTCTCAATGTCTCTCATTCCTCCTGCCAAGAATGCCTGGATGGGATCTTCTTTCAACCAAATGACAATAATAATTTCTGAATGCCCAGTGCTTCACAAATATCTTTAGGCTTTGGAGACGTCTTTGTATTGATAAATGGGAGAACCTGAATTTAACCCCCGACAGTGTCTCGTTCTTCAGTGGTCTTATGACGACATCATCTCTTTTTTTGGTAAAGGTTTTAGGGTTGCATTTAATTACTCTAACCATTTTGGAACAAGATGGCATAAAAATAATTTTTTAAAATCTTTGTTATAAAATCCTAGGAGTTAGGTAATATACTTTCTATATATTTTTATATGAGTTAGATATATAGTTTCCTGGAAGTATAGAGTCTTCCTTCTTTAAAACTAAGAGTGCTAGTAGTACCAGACAATTCCACAGTGTCTTAAATGTTCCAAAGAGATTGTATTCCCATTATACCACTCCATCCAATTAACCACTTACATATATAGTCACTGGGCACCAACATTAGTCATCCCAAATACATCATCTATTCAAGGAATAGTGAATAATGGCTACTTCTTATTCATCACAGGCACTTTTTTCCCCCTCAAATAGTATGAATTTGCCAGTAGTTTACATAACTATTATTTTAGGGGTATATTTTCACATGCCATGTGTGCTCACACTTTATCCACCCTCACCCATGCCTCGTGTGCCAGTGTCCTTTCCCCTGCCTTCTCCTATCCTTATCTCCCACCCCCTCTGGTAAATTGAGTATTTTTTCAGTCTAAGAATTATTTTTGCTGTGCATTACCAGTTTGATTATTTATATTCTACAAATAAGTGAAACCATCTGATTTATTTCACATAGAAGAGTCACTTCAAGAATTATCCATTTTGTCCCGAAAGGCACTAATTCATCTTTTTTTAAAATAGTATTCCACTGAGTATATGTTCCACAATTTCTTTATCCAGTCATCTGTTATTGGGTTTTTAGGTTGGTTCCAAGACTTGGCTATTGTGAATACTGCAGCTATGAACATAGGAGTGCATAAATATTTTTGTATTAGAGTTTTCATATTCTTTGGGTAAACACCTAGCAGTGGTATTGCTAGATCATATGGTATTTCCATTTTTATTTTTATAAGATATCTCCACACGGTTTTCCAGACAGAGGCTGCACAAAATTACATTCCCACCAACCCTGGATGAGTGATCTTTTTTCTCCACCTGCCCATCAACGTTTGTTGTTTTCATTCTTTTTGATATAGGGGTGAGGTGATATATTACTGTGGTTGTGATATGCATTTCCCTTATAATAAGTGGGGTTAAAAGTATTTGTCATGTGCCTATAGGACATTCGAACATTTTCTTTAGAGAAGTATCTATTGAGGTCTTCTGTCCATATTTTGATTTTTTTTTTTAAATGTTGTTGTTAAGTTGCCTGAGTTCTTTTTATATTTTGGAAATGAACACTTTGTTAAACGTGTGATGTACAAATACCCTTCTCGCTGTGTAGGCTCCTCTTTTGTTCTCTGGTGGTTTCTTCTGAGCTACAAAAGTTTTTTTTTAATTTGATATAGTCCCACTTGTTTATTTCTGCTCACCCCCACCCCCGATGTTTTAAGCACTTCAGGGTTTCAGGTCTTATATCCAATTCTTTAATCCATTTTGAATAATTTTATGTATGTAATTAAGGATCAAGTTGCATTTTTTGCATGTGTTTCCAATTTTCCTAGCACCATTTGATAAAGAGGCTTTCCCTTCAACAGTCCTGGCTTCTTTGCACGACAGCTCTTTTCTAAGTGCTTTACGTGTGTTAATCTATGAGAATTTGTAAGGAGTCCTGATGACCAGTTCAAAGATGAAAAAATTGATCCACAAAGGGTTAAGGAACTTGCCCAGAATCACAGAGCCAGTGAATGCAGAGCTGGGATTTGAACCCAGGCAGTTTGTCTCTTAGTTGCAAGGCTGTGCCAAACACAACTACTTCAGCTATTTTTTGAGTCAGTTTCCAGCGATAAGGGGTTAGCTCTTTATCCCAGTTCCCAGCTAGCTGAAGATCCAAAACATGTACCTTTGACATATTTCTTTGAAGTTTCCAGGGACAAGATGTGTTATAAGTCTTGAGCAGCGACCAGGTGGTTGCAGGCAAAAAGGTTAGACATAAAATTTAGACACATATAAGAGCATGGCATTTGAGGAAACAGTCTGTATTCAGGAGGATGGACTGTAGGAGCGAAGGCCAGATGCTGTCGGTGGGTATGGAAAGTCATGCAGTGCCACGTACAGGCTAAGGGATGATCACGTTACAGAGTGACAGGGCGCCATGGCAGGGTTTCATGGAAGGAACTGACACTACTAGATTTGTTCCTTGGGAAAGTTGTTCTGCGTCAGCATGGATGATGAAATGGAGGAAAAGACAGCTGGTTCCCGGAGGCGACTGTCAAGGTCCAAGCAAGAGATGATGAGGTCAAGATGTGAGGTTGAGACTACCTCCAAGCTAAGTGGAGGGAGAACAGAGAAGGTGGGACAGACTGGGGGCTATTCACGAAAGAAAGGACAAGACTTTGTACTTGGGTCAGAGGAGAAGATGTGTTTGTTTTTCAAATGTGTCTGTCTCGGCCAATTTGGGAGACAATGATACTATTAACTAAGAGAGAGAATACAGGGATAAGTGTTTTTTATGGGGGAGATAATCCATTTGGCTTTGGAAATTTTGATGTTGAAATGCTCTGGGGAAATCTAGTTGTAGTCATCTTACGGGTACTTAGAGTAGGTGTTTCTCACATAGCTATAAATAAAAGAGCATTGTTATAGATTAAGATGACAAAGAAAGCAAAAAGGCAAATACAAAAAAAATACTACCGAAATAATTCAGAAAAACACACAGGGAAGTTTAAGAACAATGTTATTATCTATTCTTGGCAAGGGCTCAGGGGCTGCTGGGAATATACAGTGGCACCATCTTTTTTGAGGCCATCTGTGGACAACTTTAAAAAAATGTGTGCTCGCTCTCAGAAATTCAGTCACAAGGACGGTCACTGCTATGTTGTTTATTGTAGAGGAAAATGTTGAAATAAGACTAATGTGCAAAAATTGGAAAGCAAATTTAAAAGAATTTTGACATAACTACAATGAAATACTGTACAGCCACTAAAATGATGCTGAAGAGTATAGTTAGTGATTTGTGAGGTGAAAATTTAAAAAAGGATATCTGAGTCATGTGTAAAGTGTGATCAAAGAAAAATGGAAATTTTTATTCCCAAACGCACTATTTTTCACAGGAAAAGTCCAGAGAGTTTGTTAGGTATATACCACTCTATTAAGGGTGATTATCTAAAAGTCTGAATCTCAGGTTTTTGCAATCTTTTTGGTTATTAGCATTTTCCAATCTTCAGTGTTACTTGTCTAAAGTCTCAAGATTTAATGTATATGAGCCTCCCTGGTGGCGCAACAGGTTAAGTCTCAGCACTATGAAGCTATCCAGAGCCACTGCAGCACGAGTTCGATCCCCGGCCAGGGAGCTTCCCACATGGCACAGCAGACCTCTCCTGCCTCACCCACTGCTCCCATCAGCAGTGTATTTCAGTTAGTCTGCCTGTTCTGCTCCCCACTCTGAATCTGGGGAATCCTCTCATTCTCCCCCCCACACACCTCTGGCCTACACCCCGGTTCTTGTATGCATAAATAAATAAATCTTTTTTTTAAAAAAGATTTAATGTATGGGCCCACTAGGATCATTTTTACAAATAAACAGACCTGAAGCTTAGCATGTAAATATCCAAGATAAGAGAATGGAGAATCACTGTCTTATCATTGAGGGAAGCTTGAAGGATGGTTTAGAACCGCCACCATAAAAATAAGACAGGGAGCTCCTGGAACCTGAAGAAGGAAGCATCAAGTATCTGACGGATCCAAACAGCTAGTTATGTGATTCTTGCCAGTCATTCTGATAGGAGGCAGTGGTGAAGAAGACAAAGCTAAATTAATACAGTAAGAAAAGCACAGTTGAGAAGAAACAGTGTCACTGTAGTGGCTCAGGGTCTAGACTCTGGCATTAGGGCCTGGGGTTCAAATCCCGACACTCATGAATTAAGAGCAGGGCTGGGACAAGCGTGGGACAGTGCCATCGCCAGAGCCCTGCTCTCAGGAAGTCCTGCTCTGCTGACACTGTCGTGGTTCTTAATATTTTTACCTTTGACCTTGAGTTTGTTAAGTCTGTTGGAACAACAGAGCACGTACCCATGCAGAAGAAGCAAGCACACGAGCATGCCCAAGCTCTTTCCTTGCTGCCTCATTTGTGTAAAACATTCTGGAAGATTCCCTGCCTACTTTGTACTCACATGGAATCTTGCTGAACAATTTTGCATTGTGGGTCCCTGGAACTCTGCTAATGTTTCATATCGACATGTCTATCGCCGAGTAAGTGCAGCTGACAGCCCAAGCAGGCCATGCGGTCCCTTCAGCCAGAACTTCCTTCCCACAAGGAGGCAGTGGCCTTCGACGAAACATAATCCACAAAGGGGGCCTGGCCCATCCTTGTTACTTGCGTGACTTTTGTATTTGCCAACCATTTACAATGGAGACCCGGATGTACCAGGGAAGGGAAAGGGGGCAACATGAATCCTTTTCCTTCCAGTCTTTCTTTCCTCACCAGTAAGTTGAAGATAAGGAGTGTTGATAGAGTGGATGCATCTCAAGGAGTGAAATAACTAAATCTGTGCAGTTGTCACTGTTTCAGTAAGGAGAAAATAAAAATGCATGTACGAACTACATAATACTGGTGATTCTGTCTACCAGTTAAATATTCTTATACTTGCATGGAAGACTGGCATCACACAATATAAAAATGAACAAGAACATTTTAGCTAATGTTCACCTTTCTTTACTTACTATGATGATTTCTATTATGTTTTAAAACAAATGTTCTTAAAGGAAAAAGCTGTATATTTTAGGACATTCAAGAGCATTTCCCCCTCAATTTTTTGAGCAAGAGGTCCTGCATATTTCCTTTGCACTGGGGCCTGTAAATGATGTAGCTGGCTCTGTCTGGGAAGGCTTGGGCAAGCTACTCAAGTTCACTTCTTTTCCTGTAAATTGATGAAAAAGATGAAGAAAGTCAATATACAGAAAGGGCTCTCATAGGCTCTAACACACATATTGCCCTGCGTTTACCATTCTTCTTAAAGACACAGTCACACGGTTGAATGTGGAAGTAAAGAAGCAAAGTCAGAAAGACTAATCAAGAGAAGATGGGAGACGTTTAAGAGCTTGGAGTTCCCGGGGAGGGCAATGCATGGTTCCCAAGGAGTCACAGATGGAAGGCTAAGAAGTTGGGTTGGAGAATGGGCTTTTCCAACTTAAGAGCTTGTCAACGAGACGGTCGTAGGTGATGACAAATTCTAGGGCATTGCCATGGGAGTGGGTCACTTAAATGGAATAGAGGTTAAATTTATTAAAGTAGAGGAAATCAAGAAACTTGGAGGTTAAGTTATTAGATGAGTCATCCTCTTGAAAACTGCAACCATTTGGGATGATGACAAACACTCAAGTGGGGAGAGCACTTAGGAGCCTGGGGTCAAAGATCTCTGGGGTTCTGTGAAAGTGACTGAGGCCTGTAAAGCTGGCCGCAGAGGGACTAGAGATAGTAGCACAGTTGGACTAGCTCAAAAGCCTCCAGAGAAGAGGAGAGTGGAACACAGCTATTTGTTCCAACCTGAAGCTAGGTTTCCAAAGGCTGAAAATGAGAGTTGCTACAATTTAATATAGGAAGGACCAAAAGCATATACTCAGCCCAGGCAAGTAGATTGAAGCCAGAGGCTGATGGGGAAAACAGGATGATCTGATTGGGAGGTAACAGGCTCACGGGCACCAGCATGAGCCAAAGCTCAGAGCTCAGAGAGCAGAGAGAGCAACGGCACACCGAGAGGCAGGAAACGAGCGGCCCGATACTTGGATAAGGCCCACTGGACCAAGAGTGGGCCCAGCTGAGTGCCTGGTGGCTCCTGCTGCCCACATCCTCAAGCAGCTCCTGGGGCCTGTGGGCGCTGCTCAGAGTCTATCTTACTCTTGCCCAGAGGGTGGCCATCGCTGCTGAGTCCTCTGCAGGCATGCAGCCCCCACCAGCCCATGGGGTGATGAGCATGTGATGAAAACATGCCCCAAGGTTACTCAGGTCTGCATGCTTCCAGGGCGTACACATTTAATAAAAAAAAAAAAATCACTTGGGCTTCTCAGGTCTTCAGAGGCCCCGTCTGGCCTATGTATGTGGGGGCCACTTAACCATGCTCCTTGCCGGGCCCTCGTGGGCAAGCTGATGCTGTCGATGCGAACTCTGTAGGGGAGGCCTCCCTGAGGCTGTCCAAGGTCATGGCCGGGTGCTCCATCCTCACGGGCACCCATGCAGCTCTCCCCACCACAGTCCTCCCTCAGAGGTGTTGTCTTCTCAGGGTTCAGGTGTGTAGCTTTCTGGGAGCTGCAGGACTCTTCTGTCTGCTCCTCAACCTTCCTGAGGACGTGGTCCCCTCTGCAGGGGTGACCTCCTCCTTGACCAGTCCTTTTCATCCCCACCCCTGCCCTACAAAGAGGCCCAGCTCTTCCCCTAGAGACAGCGCTCATTTAATCGCTCGATTGTCCCTGAGTTTTAGCAAAAATAATGGCACCTGGCAACTTCTCCTCGGTGCTGTGAAACAGAGGCTTTTAATCGAGCAAGGAAACTTAGACCTCAAGGACCCAGAAACCTGGGGAAGGGGTGCTGCGAGCGGCAGGAGAACAGGCCTTTGTGCCGAGCCACTGCAGGGAAAAACAAGACCTAGGTGATTTCTGAGTCAGTTATTCTGCTCCATTAAAGTCTCAGTAAACTGTCCCGCGCTATGCAAATTCTATGGAATGTGACATGGTCTTCGGGAGGCTGGGGAGTCATCCCAGGAGGGGAGAAGGATGAAGAGATAATGTCCCGGCGGCCTGTCACCGTGGCTGGGAGGAGGCTGCTGGGCCTGAGACAGGCGCTGACCAGGCCCTGGGCAGCGAATCCCTCAGAGGAGCCGAGTCCTCCCTGCGCCCGGCGACGACCTGCTTCCTGCAGTTACCCAGAAAATGACATTAAACCCAATTGCTCCATGTGCTCAGGCATACAAATGGAGAGCAGAAGGCATTTGCCTGAGGTTGGGGGTGATAAAGAGAATGTATTTCCGAGCCAAATACAATAAGCAAAGTGCACAAACCTTCTCCGGGTTACTTATTAGCCCAGGGAAAAGGGAGTTGGGGGTGGGTGGCCGGGGCGGGAATGAGGCTGGAGTCCTACAGCCCGCCTGGGCTCCAGGCGGATCTGGGGCTCGCACTCTCATTACGGGTAACAAGATGGAGAAGTTAGCATGCTTTCTGGGTTTTTTTTAATGGGAAAACAGCCCTCTGGGGGCTCTCATTCCCAGTTAACACTCCACGCCACCTGAGCTCTTAATTCAGCTCCGGGGTCAGGACGAGACTCAGAATAATGGCAACTGTGTGTTTTGCCCAGACAAAGAAGCCACGGCTTCCTTTCCTTTGTGTCGTCTCTGTTTTTATCTCATTCATTTCCAGAAGTATAGCAGGTCCTTACCTTTAGCTTTCTGTGAGTGTGCATGTGAGTGGGCATGCGTGTGGGGTGTGTGTGTGCGCGTGCCTGCATGTGTGTGTGTGTGTGTGTGTGTGTGTGTGTGTGTGCGCGCGCGCGCGCGCGCACGTGCGTCTCTTATGACCCTGGCAAGGGGCATTCGTAAAGAAATCAATATTTGTTTTCAAACGTGAAATTTACAGGAAGGGCCTGGGGGAGGAGAGAGAAGTCGAGGCGTAGAGCTGGAAAGCTCAGGAAGAGGAAAATGGCAGCCAGAGCTGCTGGGAGCACTGGCTCTGCAGGAAGCAGCATCACGGAGGGAGGCTGAGACCGGTGCAGAGGGTGATGCCCTGGAGGAAGCTGAGGATGGGGCTGGTCGTGGCCGGGTGGGCCTATAGGGTTTCCTTTGAAGTTGTGGGGATGTAGGCCCACTTCCCAAGAGGTGAAGTCAGACTGGTGCAGACCTGGCCTCCAAGGCAGGAATCTGCGGGCAGGAAAGTCTTGAAATCTGTCAGAAAGCAGAGTTTTGCTTCAGGAAATTTCCCGTTTTTCCCAGAACCCTCGTCAGTGGCTCCACACAGGGACAGAGACAGTCCTTGAGGGAGAGGGCTGAGGGTGACTCAGATGATGGAACCATGGGCAAGTGGGCAAGTCTCAGGGTCATTCATCAGCCAGGAAGCAGAGCAAGAGCCCCTGGCACGGGTTGGACTGTCCTGAGAGGGGTGAGTCTGGTGGAACCAGACTGAGTTGAGGAGAGCAAAATTCTGAGCACACCCAGTGCTGGAGACAGCTTCGGCCCAGAACCTTGGGGAGCCTGCAGGTTCCAGGTCCTGGGGCCACCAATTGAAGAGAACTGAAAATGCGCAGGGAGCGAGAAACACAGAAAGACAAGGACCAGGCAAGTCTGTATTTTGGGTTCTCTGAATGAAGCAATAGTAGGAGCTCCGTTTGCCTCCGCAGATGGAGGAGATGAATTAAAGCAGCAGAACTCCAGGGATCTGTGACCGGCTAACTGTGGAATCCTCAGAGAACAACCCAACCTTGGTAGGCCTCAGTTTCTGGCTCTTAAGGAAATCATATTCCACGGAGATGACTCATCTACAAGTTAGGAGTATAAGTAACACTCTAAACATTTCTTTAACTCACCTTGAGCCCAATTCTGTGTTCTCACTCCTCTGAGCAGGATGGAAATTTAATCTTAGTCATTAATGGGATTCCCCACCCTCAGACTGTCAAACATCAGGGGTCTTATGCAGTGCCAAGGCATCTAGAAGTTTCTTTTATTCATTTGGCAGGTGCTTTTTCACACCTAATTGAGCCAAGCACTGGCACAGAAGATATGAGCGAAGGAGGTAAAGGTCTTGTTCTCAAGGAGTTTATATTCTGTAGGAAGTGGAAGGGAGAGGGAGGTGTGTGTGTGGGGGGAAGGGCAGACAACAGACATATAAACAAATGAATCAGCCAATAAACAGGATGATTTCAGGAACAAGTCCAGGTTGTGGTTTAGTGGAGCCCATTAATGACAAAGTGCTCCCTGCTTCAGATCTGAACCGACAGAGAGACAGACATATGACTCACACCAGCTTTGGGGCTCATCAAAGCCAGGTTGGAGGATGTGCTCAGGAGGATAGCAAAGATGGGCCTCATGCTGCTGTACCCTAGAATTAGACAGACTTGCAGATCCAGTGCAAGGCATCCATCACAGGCCTTCCCCCAGGAGGGGCAGAACCTTTACCACTAAGCTTTCTTCTTGGTCCAGAACAGACCAGTGCTGATGCTTTCTGCATGAAACAGATCCCAGAAGACAGGAAGAGACTATTCCCTGCAGTCCCAGCTACTTCTCTGAAATTGCCATTCAGATAGGGTACACGGCCCTGCAGAGAAGTGAGGGCAGGCTGGGGAGAGATCGCTCGTGTTCCTCTGTCTCAGGGAAGGAGCCTCCATAGGGAAAGGCCCCTAAGTCCTTGTAGAAATAATATAAAGTCAGAGGCCAGAGTTTGGGCTGGGGAGGTGGGAATATAGAGATTATTTCAGCCAGGGTGGTTAGGAAAGCCTGCCTGAGAAGGTCATGTTCAATCGGAGTCCCAAAGGATGGGAAAGAATCACTGTGAGAATATTTGGGGAAAGAAGCTCTCAAGACCAGGGACAGTAAGGGTGATGGGGCCAAAGATGGAGCAAATTTGGTGTGTTCAAGGAACAGAAAGAACTAGTGTCCCTGGAGCAACCAGCAAATCTGGGGGTGATAGAACATCAGACTTAGTTCACTGAGCATGATCCCTTCCAGCTCCATCCATGTTGCTGCGAATGGCATGAGTTTATCTTTTTTGATTGTTGAGTAGTATTTCACTGTGTATATGTACCACATCTTCTTGATCCAGTCATTTATTTTTGGGCATGTGGGGGCATTTCCTTATCTTAGCTATTATAAATAGTGCTGCAATAAACATAGGGGTGCAGGTATCTTCTTGAATTAATGTTTTTGTGTCCTTTGGATGGATTCCCAGGAGTGGAATTCCTGGGTCATATGGTAGCTCCATTTTTGGTAGTCTGAGGAACCTCCACACAGCCTTCCATAGTGGTTGGACCAGTTTGCATTCCCACCAGCAGTGTAGAAGAGTTCTTTTTCTTCACATTCTCGCCAACACTTGTTGTTTCCTGTTTTTTTAATGTGTGCCATTCTCACTGGTGTGAAGTGGTCTCTCATTGTGGTTTTGATTTGCATTTCCCTGATTACACTGGTCAACAAATTTTTACAAAAGTCATGTTACTGAAATAAAATTAGTCATTTCCTATCAATTTGTATGTGCTCAACGTGAATATGACAGTCAAATTCTAATTTTGGATCTAGTTTTTTTTGGAATCTGCAATAAATTGATGTTTACATCACGAAATGCATGCCAATAGTAATAGGCCTACGGTTAATACCTGTAAAAAATCAAGTCATAGACTACTTCTTAGATTTCTTTGCTTGTCTCTTGTACAGCTGCTCAAGAATAGAAGAGACAGAAGACGGTTTCCATTGTGCAAAAGCACAGCCTCAAGACTCAGTTTTGAAGAGTCTAGAAATAGTCTCCATTCCTGTGGGTCATGAGTGATTTCTAAGGCATTCATGAGGCCCTCAATATTGGAACAGAATACCAGAGTCCTTTCCTTTCTGAAGAAAGGCTCCAATTGCTGATGGCACTTTCGCTATAAAGTAATTATGACATCTTCTTCTAAGAAGATTCCATTGTTGGAGTCCTGATCCTAGCAATTCTGCCTTGTTCTTGGATAAGTCCAAATCATGAACTAGGACATTTAGTTCTTCCTGTGTTAGTCTGTGTGGGGTTGATGATGCACCACAGTGAAAATCTGGATCACTGCATGCTGACGGAACAGGAGAAGAACAGGTCGGCTCACCCTTGTCCTCATCAGATGAACCAAGAGAATATTCTGCTGGAGGTTCTGGAATAGGAAGTCCCTCACCATGTGGAACTGGTCTCAATGCAGATGGAATGTTTGGGTAGACTATTCTTGATTTCTTTGGTTTCGTTATTCTGCTGGAAAGAGGAGGAACCAAGCAGAAGTAACAGTCTTTTCTGCGGTTGCTTGGCTCTCTCCACACCATGGGGACTGCAAATGGCATTGATGGTCTTTTGCCATTTAACCACTGTGAAAGCTGTGTTGTATGTAGCACAGCATATAGGCTTGTCTTGGTCACCAAACTTGCATCCAAAGTTAAGGTGACAAGCCTTCTTCACTTGAGAAGTGATACTTTTCTTCTGTTCTTCTAGCAATCATCAGCTTCAATCTTTCACTATAATTAAAAGTATCACT
This sequence comes from Scalopus aquaticus, assembly GCA_004024925.1. Lineage (NCBI taxonomy): Eukaryota > Metazoa > Chordata > Mammalia > Eulipotyphla > Talpidae > Scalopus > Scalopus aquaticus. The sequence continues at coordinate 439,115 of PVIJ01000053.1, forward strand.
TCTCAAGTGAAGAAGGTTGGCAAATGTCACTTCCCCACAAAGATAGCAGAAATTGTCCACGCTATTAACGCACTTTCGAGGCATTACTGTTCAGTATTGTGCCTAAATGGATAAAATAATAACAGTTCTATGGAACAGTAGCTTAAATCGTCTCGCACAAAGTCTGAAATATTTTCAATGCTCAACCTTTCTGACAGGGCTTTCTAGAGTGTACTGCTGACGTCAGCTTACTTCAGCAGCCGCCTGGCAATAATATTGCATTGCATCAGAAAACGATGCCATCAATTCTGGATGATGTGTGCATGATGGTATTATGCAATGTGATGCAATACTACATCATTCTAGGCTGATTTAAGATGTTGTTGTAGTCCTACTGGATAAATTTACACGGTAAAACATAAAATGAATTATATGAAATATCTTCAAAATGAGAGCTAATAAAAAATTTTAAGGGTTATATTCATGTTCAGCACAGCAAGATACTTCAGATTAGGGCCTTTTTAAGTCAGTAATGATCTCCTCACTGTTGACCACTGTAACAGTTCTATGCAACAGTAGCTTAAACTGTCTCCCACAAAGTCTGAAATATTTTCAATGCTCAACCTTTCCGACAGGGCTTTATAGAGTGCACTGCTGACGTCAGCTTACTTCAGCAGCTGCCTGGCAGTAATATTGCATTGCATCAGAAAATGATGCCATCAACTCTGGGTGATGTGTGCATGATGGTATTATGTAATGTGAGGCAATACTACATCATTCTAGGCTGATTTAGGATGTTGTTGCAGTTGTTCCTACTGGATAAATTTACACGGTGAAACATAGAAAATGAGTTATATGAAATATCTATGAAACGAGAGCTAATAAAAAATTTTCAGGGTTATATTCATGTTCAGTACACCAAGATACTACAGATTAGGGCCTTTTCAAGTCAGTAACGGTCTCACTGTTGACCAGTGTTATAAGTGATGTGCTTCAAAACAGGGAGAAAAGAGCACAAGGGACTATGGTGATGGCTCATGGGTGAATTGGTGATGGGAATTTTATGGGGAATACACAATGATGTAAAAGATATAAATAAAACACATATATTTAAAAAATACAAAACTATAAAAAATTAAAAAGAAAAAGAAGGGAACATCAGAAAGGTAGAGTCTGGACTTGTGGGCCTCTGTGGGCCCAGGTGACGAGAGCGGACATTCGAAACGGAGCAGCAGCCCCTAGAACAGCTCTAGCGGGAAGAACTCAAAGCGAGGGAACCTGCCAGCCCGGAGGAAAGCACAGCTCTTGGTTCCTCATGCAATGTCCTTCCTATTCTGTGTGGTTTTTCCCCAAAAGGGAGAGATTTGTTACCCCCGCTCTATGTTCCTCCACCAGACCTAGTATAGATGAAGACATAGCACCGGTCATGGGGTTTTGGAAAGTTGCAAGTGTCATTTGCAAATGTATCAGCTGGAACCCTCCAGTCCTTGTCTGGCTGCTGCAGGCCATAGCCAGAGGTTGAACTTGGCACTGAGCAGCCTGGGGAGTTGAAAAGGGAGAAGCCCCGTACCCCCAGAACTGGAAGTCTCTCCAGAGATTACAGACCTCAAACTTCCCGCTTTCCGAGGAAACCGGTCTGGCAAAGTGAGGCTGCCTGATCAGGGGGTAGCCAAAATGGGAGTACACCTCAAAAATTTGGGCCCCTTTTCTAGAGTTCTTTCCATTGTACTGTGGTAAGGCAGATCCCTGTTTTCCTAACACCTCATTTTCCTAAAGACAAATAAGAGAGAACAAACAAGCATCCATGCAACATCTATTATCTTCCAGAACTTTCTTTGTCCTGATTCCACCTTCACACCATAGTTTATATTCTTTTATTCCTCCCTGTAGGTCACTCTTGGTTTCTCCCTTTCCACCTTTTTTAGTTCTTTCCGAAGAACCTACTAAGTGCCGCAGTCCCTCCAGTTCTTGAGTCGTCCTGATTCTCAGTTTCTTCTTCCACAAGCAGGCCACCCATATCTGCCTTCCCTATGTCACCAGGTGGTGGTGAGAATTAAATGAGGTAACAAATGCAGAACACTTTGTAAACTGTAAGATCTTGCTGAGCTATAAGGAGAAATGTTTTTATCATTAGCCGACGGAAGGGAAGAAATCTTCAGGCTCGTCATAACATGCCGCCTCACCCACACTTCTAGGCAGGCCTCCCCATCTCTCCCCAGCTCCCTGCTCTGCAGTTTATCTTCCCTGCCTCTGTTTTCTCTCTGCCCCCCTCTGCCCTGCCTCCCAGGGGAAACAGCCTGAACACAACAGCTGGTAGTCAGCCAACTGCCTGCTTTTTTGACCTAATTATCTCAATGGGCTCGCCAGGGGCACAGGAGGTCAGGGCGTGGATGCAGAGGTCACACCACAAACCTGCAGTTCTGCTGGGGACAGGCTTTCCCCTGGCAGCCTCCCAGCACTCTGGCCGATCCCACTGACACAGGATGCTAAATTGAGGCCGGCCAGGAGGAGAAAATACAGAGGAGTAGGTTGACAGTAGAGTGTCCTAACCTACTATAATATGGGCCAGATAATTCTTTGTTCTGAATTATTTGTTCTGCAGTGTCCCTGGCCACTAGATGCCAACAGCACTCCCCACAGCTGTGACAACCAAAAATTATTGCAGAAATTGCCAAGTGTCTCTTTGGTGGTGAAGGTAATTACCCCCAGTGAAAATCCTCTGGTCTAGAGTATTGTAGATTTGACTATAATGAATGGTGAAGTAAATACCAGTTCAACTTTTTCATATTTTAGTGCTAACCTATGGGTCTATTTTTACACTCTACTATTAATGTACTCTGTGTGTGCAATAGTAGGTGACTGGAAGACTTTTCTCTGATTAAAGGTGGCTTTGTTTCAATGTGATTGGCATATTAGGAAACAATTTAAGCATAATGCAAAATTTGCTTTGCTGTGCTTCATTTAACCCTCCAGAAACAATGGATGAACACAGAACGTGAAGCCCAGCTGAGCTGAGGCACACAGAGACACACAAAACACACAGACACATCATGGGTGGGGGAGCAGGGATGGCACTTTCCTTTCCATTTGGGCGTAACTGAGACAAGACGTTCTCCCCCTTTTCTTTTCTTTTCTTTCCTTTGCCCAGTAGATGGGGACAAAGAGGACAGAAGATGACTGGAGGCAGACAGAAGGGTGGAGTTAGGTTTGAGGCTGGAGAAAATTTCTGGGTTGTTAGTAAGAGGGATGAAGATAATAGAAAGTAAAAATATATGACTGAACCAATGGCTGGAAATGATAAAGAAGAGAGTCAAGTCAATTTGAGAAGGACTTTCTATCTGGGGCAATGATAGAGTAGACTGCTCAGGATAGAGTGAGCTCCTTCTTCCTGGGTGATTTCAAGAGGAGACTGTGTTGTGTGGGGGGAGTGGAGCGCAACACTGGGTAGGACTTTTGACTCAAAGACATAGATATTTTTCCACTTGACTTTAAAATTTCATAATTCTGTGGAAGTTGCTGTAGGTCATGACAATTTTGAATAAAGAAGTGAGTTCTTGGAACTGGTGTAATGGGAGGATTAATCCCATTAATCCTTTAGAGACCCTTTAGAGGAGGTAGAGGCTGTGGAGAAGCTTGCGGGGGAAAGGTCCCATCTCAGAGGCCTTGTCAAGGTGACAAGGGCCTAAGCATTTATGCTGAGGCAAAGAGTTAGAAAAAATGGGTGCCAGGGACGCCAAGGAAGAGAACCCAACAGGATTTAGGGATCGATCAGATTTGGGGGCAAGGGTGGAGAAGATAAAGAAGCAATAGGCAAAAACAAAACAAAACGGAAAACCAAAACTCACAGAATCCAAAACAAAACCCAAAACAAAACAAAGCAAAACAAACCCACTTTTATAAACACGGGTGACTAGAATGATTGCCAGCTGCTGGGGAAGATGACAAGTCTTGTTTCATGCTTGCTATGCTATTTTTGAGATGGTGCATGCTGTAATCTACTTGATGATAGCTTTTATATAGTAATCATTATATCTTAAGAAGCATCTAGCACAGTGCTGGGCACAGAGTAGTCACCAAATGATATGTTGGCTGTTAGTTGAGAGGATCCTGTACAAATATACAAGCCTGAACATCACAGGCATGATCTATCTATCTATCTAATCTATCTATCTATCTATCTATCTATCTATCTATCTATCTATCTATCTATCTATCTATCTATCTATCATCTATCTATCATCAATCATATTGAAAAAATGAACATTCCCATCTCAGTCTGCTCATTTCCTAGGCTAAATAAGCCCATGTGACAATCTGATAGAGACCAGGTTGGGTTGGGGATGAAAATGGGAAAGGTATTTATGGTTTATCAAGATATTAGTATCTGCAGCTCATGTTGTGCAAGAGCAGTGCTCATATTGTCTACACAGATTGAATCCTAAATGACAGCGAGATATTCTAGTAGAAATGGCCAGAAGGCAGTAGGATACATTCAGCTGGAGCTAAGAAAAGAGATCAGGGCTGCGGCTTGAGATACAGGAGACTGGGCTGCACTGGAGCTTCCGGCAGGCCCACGTAGGGAAGGGAGTGGGCGGAGGGGGAGGGGGGGCTGGTGAAGAAGTGAGGAGGACTTGGGAGGGAGGAGGGAGTGTCCTGGAGGGCAGTCGGTACTGTCAAATGTCCAAGGCTGCAGAAGCTCAGGGAGGACAGTTCTGAGAAATGTATTTGGCCTGGCACTGAGGCGTTACTGCAGGCAGCGTCAGAAAATGTAGTTCTAATGGACGATGAGGTTGCAGGTTGTCTCCAGGTCAGTAGGCAGGAAGGAGAGGGATGCAGGGGCCTAGGTTGGCAATTTTTTTCTGTGAATCAAAGGTGAAATTTAGAGGTGTATGGTTAAAATAAGTGTTTCATCATGTGAGGCCTCAATGAATCCAGAACAAGGCTGTTTAAGGAGATGTTTAAAAGCTGTTTAAAGGAGACTGGGATTGACTTTGGTCCTAAAAATGAGAGACCTGGCTAGGCAGGGGGCAGTGGACAGAGTTGATGTGTGTCCATTTGTTGTGTGGTCAAATCTGGGAGTCCCCAGTTTAGTAAACCCATTTTGAAAGATAGAAACTAAATACAGTTCAAGTCAGGAAGATTTTCTTGGAGTGGCCTCTGTTTACCTCCAGTGTCCTCATAAAGTAAGAAGAAAGTTAAACATTGAGCAGCAACTATCAGTTCACAGGTGCAAATTGCGAAAGTGACACAAAGCTCAGACTTCCAGGCCAGAGAGCCAGACCTCTGAATGTCCTGAGCACGCTTCCCTTGATATGTGTTCAATGCATCTTTCTAAAGTTTGTGTAAGGGTTGATGACAAAACACTTAGCTATTGTTACATAATAAGATTATTGTACCACCCAGTTCTGGACTATCTTTCAGGAGGAGAAAACTTCAGTGAAGTTCTCAACCAAGGCTGCTCAGGCACCGTGGAGAGAGGGGTGGGTGTTAAATCTAAGTTGTTCAGATATCAGAGTGTGTGCCCTTTTATTCTTTCCCTTTCGCATTTGGGAGCATTAAAAGTTCGTTTTTACATGCTGGCTACTTCTTATGGCTTGGACACTAAACTATACTTGCATTTCTCTCTTTCTGTCTCTCTCTGTGTGGACATGTTCACTGAGGTGGTGGGAGTAGGCTGGAGAGAAGAGTACGGAGATAAATAAGGCAAAGGTTCTGTCCTTGAAGTGGTTATGGTCCAGGCTGATGGGGAAGGCACTATGTGGACAGGTAATTAAAATAAAATGTGATAAGCACCAGAATAGGCTATAAATAGAATGCCATGGCAGCCCAGAATCGAGAGGAACTATCCCCGGGGGAAACTGGGAAAGCTGCACAGAAGAGCTGACGTCTTGGATTCTGAAGAGTAAACCAGCATGTTAGGCGGACAGTAGGGAAAGTCATTCCAGGAGGCAATAACAGTGGGCTCCAGTGGATACAACAGCATGGTATGTTCCAGAACAGGAGCTGCTCGGAGGCGCAGGATTTAGGTATTTGTCAAGGAGAGTGAAAGGAAAACCAGGATAGAACTGAATTGCTAAGACTCAAGAGCCTGGACTTGATTTTTGGGTGATGTGCAAGTAGCAAAAAGTCTTTGGAAGGGAAATAAGCAGATATAATTTTTTCTCTATTTTTGGGTGTAGCAGTTTTATAGAGACACAATTCACATATTATGAAATTCACCTATTTGTGTGTGCAAGGCAATGGTTTTTGTAGACTCACCAAGTTGTCCACCATCACCACAGTCAATTTTAGAGCCAAAAAGAAACCTCATACCCTCTAGCAGTAACACCCTTCAGCCCTCTCTCCACCCATCTCTTCCTACTCCTCAGGCCCCACTTAGCCACTTTTTGTCTTTATAGCTTTGCCCATTCTAGACATTTCATATTAATGGACTCATATGTTTCCTTTGTGAGTGGCTTTTTTTCATTAACATAATGCTTTCAAGATTCTTCTATGTTGCCAAACAATGTTCCATTGTATGCATACACCACATTTTGTCTGTCCATTCACCACCCAAGGGACACTTGGGTAGCTCCTTCCTCTGGCAGTTCTGTAGGACGCTGCTATGAACATTCCAGTACACGTTTTAGTGTGGGCCTGTGTTTTCATTTTTCTTCAACACCTGGTTGTAGAATTGCTCAGTAATAAATAAAGCTATGTTTAACCTTTTGAAGCTTTTCCAAAACAACTGGATCATTTTACATTCCCACCAACAATGTGCATGTGTTCTGATTCTCCTTGCCAACACTTGTTATTATCTGTCAGATTTGCGTTTCAGAAGTACTGGGCCAGCAGTTGGAAAGGCAGACAGGCACAGGGAGAGTCACTTTAGGAAGACTTTGCTGTGTCACATAAGGGTGATGGCAGAACTGGCTGCTTATCTGGCTGAGGTTGTTAGTGGCTGCATGAACTTCTTTGACTCAATCTCATCAATTTACAATTGGGGCAGTGAACAACCACCAGTGATGAAATCTCTTCTTCCCTTACACAGATGACAGCATGTGCCTTTAGGGCCCCTGTAAAGTCACTAGGAGGGCCCTCCATCCAAGGAGAAATCTATTTCTAGTGTTTACTGTTGCTGAGCTCAAGGTTAGATGGCAGTTGTGGGAACTTCTCTAGTTCAGCTATGTGACCAGGGACCAAGGAGTCACATCTTCACAGGGAGGGGCTTAAAACAGACAGCAAATCCCTCTGTCAGAGACTGAGAAGGTATGATAGTCATCAACCCCTTGGTGAGCAGGCTCCTGGCTTCCTTGTGATGGGACAGAATCCAGTGGATAACCTTCCTGGGCCAGTCTAGAAGAGATGCAAACCAGCACCACCATCCAGCATACAATGCTTTGCTGATGAAGGTGTTCTCTGAGGATGCTGGAGACTGTCATTTCCCATTGCTGCCTCCCAGTGAGGCTCTGTGAGTGTCCCAGTTTCTCCTATGTGCAGTGGTCCTGTGACCATTTTCTCTCGTGCCCTGTGGGTCAAGGCTCACCTACTGACTCATCTCTACTTGCATAGCAGAGGTGCAGGAGAATCTTAGTAGCAACACTAAGTCTCCGCTGAGCATTCATTCATTCAGTGAACATTTGTGGGTTCCCATCCCCCATTGCCACACTGGTGCTGATCTCTCTGCCAAGTCTTTCTCTTCTGGATACACTAAATAAGACAAAGCTCCTGATCTCAGAGACCTTTCAGTCCAGGTAGAGTTTCTGTAAATGTGTGTGGATGCAGACTTTGAAATGTAGTCATTCACCCTTGAGTTAGAGTTGTACTCTTGATAAACTCTGTTCCTATTGGCATCAAAGGGTATAAAGCAGACTTTCCTCTCCTAAGACTAAATGGAAGGGCATGCATGTATGCATGCGTGCATGCACACATGCGTCCTACAGACATGAAAATCCAGTCTTAAGGCCCCCACCCTTCAACTGCTATCTCCCCTACTCCCATGAAAAACAACTAGTCGGCTATAGGACAAAGGGAGAAGAAATAGTGGGTCAGCAAATCCCAAAGTTTATACAAATAAAGCACACACCAGTGCAATAAAATGTGTTAGACAAAGACTTCCCTTTAAAAGCAGAAGCTAGAAAATGCAGGGGATCACACAAAAAATAAATAAATAAAATAAAATAAAGACTAAAAAAACTCCAAAACCCAAGGAAGCAAAGCTTCTCTCCCAATTATTGTGCTCTCTCAGCTGTATTTTGTTGACCTCGCTGATTTCAATCAGCTTTCAGCACATCCAGCCTTCACCTGCTAGGAATCAAAACCTGGAGGGCTCTCTGTTCTCCGTGCTCAGAAAAAAACCCTTTGATAAGGTTGTTATGGATGCAAGGCAGAGCGGGTTGGGCTGGGTGCTTTACTTAGACTGGCATTACACATTTATGATGCAAACCAATGAAGAAGCCAGGCCTGGAGAGGGGGCCAAGTCAGGGGCTCTGGGGGGCAGAGCAGGGCTTAGGGAGGGTCACACACTCACCCCTGCTGGGCTTACCCTTTTGCAGGGTGAGAGCTGGTGATGGAAGGGCAGGTGCTGGATGTGACAGCAGGTGCCTTTTGAGGGGCTCAGCACCACGAGGCTCCATCGGTCCCTCTGGGCTCCTGGGTGGATTGACTTTTTTTAAGGAAGGTGAATGCACTAGTGATTTTATGGAGTCTGTTGACCATAATCTCCATTCAGGCAGGGTGTTTGGTCCACTTTGTCCTCTGGTCTGTTCTGATGCTGAGAAAAATGCCTGGCACATAGTAGGTACTCAATAAATATTTGTGGGGTGGAATGTCAGGGACCCTCTTTTTAGAAGCATCCTGTTGCGGGTGCAGAGTATGAAGCCATCTCTTCTTGGCACTGGTGAAATCAGGGACTATTCCAGGCTGCTATAGTGACTGACGGCTGGGGGACCGGGGGAGAGGGGGGCAGTGAGTCTGGGAGACAGATGGTAGAGGAGAATCAGGTGGTTCAATTAGCTTCTACAAAAAATACAGATGCTCATATACATACTGCCTACCCCATATCCCTCTACTGTTACCAAGGGAAAGAATGGAAGCCTCTCTCCTTACTCTTCCCCATAATTGAGAACCCTGGCATGATTTTTAAAAAATTTTCCTTTCTTCTTCAAGACTACCACAACATTTATTTTTTCCTATTTGGATGCTCTCTACGTAACCTGGGTTTTAACCTCTACTATAATAATGTCTTCATTTGCAAAATGGATTCAAACATTGATTTCAGAAAGTGGATAAAAATAAATGAAGTCACGAGCACATAAGAAGTCTCCTTGATTGCTACCTAGGAGCATGACTACTGCCACGGTCACTACAGCTAAGAGTGACCACTGCTTCTAGATACAAATGTGAGTCTGCGTCACCCAGCATGCCCTGCCCGAGACCGGGAGAGGAAGAAGAGCGTCACTGATGTTGGCGGCATCCACGACATCTCCCGAGCTGGAGTGGCATTCTCCCGAAACAGAAAGACTCCCCAAGCATCCATTCTTCAGGCCCAGACTGAATGGAGCCCCTGCGGGTGTCTCCAGATGGCGGTGCCTGACCCCAGTCACAACGTGCTCCGACGAAGCTTTCTCCGCCTCGGTGTCATCACTGCAGTTTCCTTAGTCAGGGCAGAGTCCCCTGGCAGCTGGGGCCATGTGGGGACGCTTCGCCATTATGGCACACAGGGGGGTGACATATGTCAAACATAAATTGGGGCACATGATCTGATGATCTTCGATGTTGCTTTCAGGTAGGAAAGTTCATCTGGGACCCTCATAGGGCGGAGCAGGATGAGTGGTGGGGCAGGAGACTGCACGAGGCTGTGGTCTCCGGGTGGGGCAGGGTCACATGGCCATTCAGCCCCTTGGGAGCTGTGCGATGTCGGACACATTCTGAAATATCTCGGTGGGTCAGTTTCTAAGTCTATAAAGTGGGGTGTGTGTGATTCATTCACTAGATGTTTACTGCTCACCTCTGTGTGCAGGTAAAGTTAGTGACGGCATCTCAGCAGAGGATTGCACACTTAGGAAATGAGTGGCCTGCAGCGAGGGCAGGGGAGCAACTGTCCGAAAAATGTCAGTTTTATGGCTCAGTAGGTCTGTCCACCATATTTTTTTTTCTTGAACACCTAGTCCCTTGAAAATATTCATGCTTACTTGTGGCTTGGGCCCTCCATTGTCCCATCTCTGATAAATTCCTAACTTTCCCTTACTGAGTTGTCCTGTTTGTAAGTGAAACTGAGGGTCACGCCAGGTAACACTAGACTCACAGGTGCTCACAGGTGCTGACACCACCTCGCCAGCCGTGTGAGGTGAATTCCCACCATCCCCATAATGCTTTGGAGACACAGGCCCTTGTTTGCGCCAGTGACCTGAGGGGCCTGCGACCTCACAGAGCCATGTTCTATCCAAAGTTCAGGAGGATGGTGGCTGAGTCTGTGCCGTTGCCTATAGAATCGAGGCTCTTTGCTGAGGAGAGCTGGTGAGAATCCCACCTATACACCCACCATAGGCAAAAGCAATGGGTTGCTTGATGATGGGAAGACGCTCTGAGAAATGCCTCATTAGGCCATTTCCTTGTGCGAGGGTCACAGGGCGAACTTGCACAGACTGGATGTCACTGCTTTCTACCCTGCCCCACAGAACAGCCTGTTAGGCCCACCATTCCAGATGTGGCCTGTCCTTGACCGAAACGACACGCAGCATCACTTAGTGACGACTGGGTAGAGGTCTGGGGCGCGAGTAGACTCAGTTCCGCATCAGGTCTACCTTAACAGGAACAAGACCAAGTGTATCACTGACCTCAGTTTCCTCGGAGAGCAAACAGGGCAACAGTATATATGCAAAGACTTGTATGAGAATTATTTAAGTGTCCAGTGAAATAAGTGCACATTTCAATAAATAGGACTTCCCTGCTGCCCCCAAACACTAGTATTCTCTGGGCTTGATTATTATGCCTTTGTCTCTATCATGGACTGAGTTGCTAGAGAGAGAGAGAGAGAGAGAGAGAGAGAGAGAGAGAGAGAGAGAGAGAGGAGGGGGGAGGCGACATGGAGCCTGGCTCCTTCTCTGATCTGTCCTGCGGGAGGAGCCCAGCATGGCAGCCCCTCGCGGCTCACATAATACCATAAGTAAAACACAAACAAAGCAGAGGTTGTTCTGCTTGTCAGCCTCTGAGACCATATGGAGCTGAGACATGATTGTATTACCTCTGCTATACTGCAGTCGAGCTAAACAGAAAAGCCATAATAAACTATTCCGGGGAGGTCCCCAAGCTCCACACACAGAGCACAAACAGATAAACAAGAGGGTGGCTGGTTTTCCTTATTTATTTATTTATTTTTAAGGAAGATGCACTAGAGGGAAAAAAAGGGTCAAAGAATAAGAAAAAATGGAGGGGGGAGGAAAAGGGAGAAAGAGAAAGGCAGAGAATAGGAGTGTGAGCCATGGAGCAGGACCCTCTGGTAGAACTGCAGCCATGGGCTTTGCTTCTGAAAGGATTTATACCTTTTGGGGACTGCATGGTTCCATCTAGGTAGGTGGGAAAATCTGATAGTAATTTTGGCTTTTCCATGGGTTGTGGGGAGTTGGGAGTATAAAAGAAGATGAAACTGCCATTTAGGAAGAATTGGAGCCGTTTTAAATGTTCTCACAATGTCCCTCACTCCTTCCCCACGTGTGCCCCTCCCCCTCGTGATCCTAGACCAATCAGGCTGATAAGACTCTTATGATGCTGACCAGACCCTTTCCTGGTCTTCAGCAGAGCTGGGCTGGGGCTGAAGCTGAGTGCTCATGGTGGGGTGGGGGTGTGTG